>JAZKJV010007892.1:0-494081 GCA_037367405.1 Ottelia alismoides | reverse complement strand
CAAATAAAAGCTCAAAATATATGAAAATCATCTAAAGCTATATATGACTTTTAATAAGCCTTTTTAATGGAGGTGGTTTCATACTTTTTGGAGTTAAGATGTGAAAGTTAGGTTTTGGACCCTCATTGTACATTATTTCCGAATAAATTATTAAATTTATTCAATCCTTATTATTTTTACAGTTTCATATTTTTATAATTTTGTAATTATTATTTATAACTTATACATATATTGAAACCAAAATAAAACCAAAAAGAAAATACAAAATAAAATAAGTCTGTATAAATGTATAGGCAAAATACCTATGATGATACGTGTATATAAGTAAAAGTGAAGTTCCTTCTTCTATTATTTATTCTTTTATAATATTTTATTAAAAATATGAAGCTAAAATAAAATGCAGGAAAATACCTTAAAAAATAGTGTATATAAAACATAGACAAAATACCTATAAATATACCTATATAATATGTATCCATATTTATTTAAGTGTACAAAATATATAATAAACTTATAATAAAATATATTTATGTACATAAAAATAAGTTATACATATTTAAATAAAATAATAAAATAATATATACAAAATACAAATAAAATAGTCAAAATATAGATGAATAAACCTATAATTATACCCTGAAAAATTAACTTAAGAAAAATAATAGCAAAAAAATAAATAAAAATCATAATAAAATACTACATAATATAATAAACATTTTTTAATTTTATAATAAAAACTCAATAAAATAATTTACTATTTATAAATAATTATTTTTGAATAAAACATGTTTTGTCTTGTAGTGACTTGACATGGACCAATCACGTCAGGTCGTTCGTTGACTCCGAGTCTACTCCCCCTCCAGCCTTCCAACTTGACACGCGCATCGAATCTTGTGATTTTAGCATTTTTCACGGGCACACCATAACTCGCATCGATATGATCTTTCGCTAAAAGAACCCTTGATCAACCCTAATCCACGCCATCACCTTAGATCCCTTGTACATAAAAACCACTTCGTTGCATTTAGCCGATTAATAAGGGTGTATCTAATGTTTATAAATAACTACCCCTGACCTCCATTTCAAAGTTTGTCACTAATCCGAGTCTAGAAGTCCCTGTTCTTGGTCTAGCGAGTTCCCTCATTGTAGGAGGAGTTATCTCATGATCGGGCGGAGGTACAGGAGGATAGAGGTGCACCCAGGGCAGAGCTTCGACGACGTCCTTGCTCCCTGGTCTCTGACCAGGTAAGAGCTTCGCATTTCTTTTTATTTAGATAGTTTGTTATTAAATCCGTTTAGTTACGTATTTATTTTAATTGTAGACTTAGCCTACTACAACTGATTCGTAGTTCATCGAAGCTACGCTCTGGCGAACGCTTCCACTGTGCCACGCATGTACTCCGCTACACATCCCACCCTCATCTTGATCCTCAACGCATACTGATCATTCCATGCATCTCCGCTCATATCGATCTTGCTTGGATCAAGCAATCACTCCCTCCTCCTCCGACGCTCGCCGAATGGAGTCCATTTCGCCAATTTCTCGCTCATTTCCCCTTTTAACAGGACGAGGATATTTTTCCTCATCCCTAGTCTTATCCTATGTTGGTTCAAGGTGCAACAAGGGACCTGGAGGTGGATTTGCCACTTGCCGGAGGTACCTGGAGCACCACCTCTACCCCAGCCTTGTGGTGAGCTCTAGTGACCCTCAGGACATTCTAAAGTCTCCTGCCGATAGTGTGAGCTTTCCCGGTCACGTAGAGCCCAATGCCACCATATGATATCAACAGGAGAAGGAGGATTCGTCGATCGAAGTTCGGGAAGAAGCCCTTCTTCCCTGTTCTTCGTGGATAGCAGCAACCGTCCGATGAAGAGGCCGCTCCACTTTCGATATGGACCGTTCAATCATGAAGCACCTCGATCGTTGATGAAGACCCCATACCTGGTCCAGAACGTCCATCACCAGGGGAATCGATCGTCCATGATGCGACACGTGTCAAGTAATGTAACCAGACCATCTGGTAGCCCGCGTTATGGGATAAATTTCTAAATCCATACGCCATTTTTTTGTATATTTAATATTTAGTCCAATAAATAAATACAATGTTAAAAATAAATTAGAAATTTTGCAAATATGCCCTTGTACTTCTCTTAATTGCATTAGGGTCTATTCCACGTCCCCTCACGTGCCGTGACGTAAGGTGGTGAAATTGCATTGAAGCCCCTGGTGGTTTTTGTAATTGTAATGTAGTCTATTAAAATTTTAATTACATTGTACATTTTTGGGAATTTTTATAGTGTTGACCATGTACTTTAATGGTTATAGCATTTGGGTCCTCCCCAGCTAGCTGAAGTGTAGTCCAACATGAGTTGGGTAATTTGTATTGAAACCCAAGTGGATTTTGTAATTGTAAAATAGCCTATAAAAATTAAATAAATGTTGTCTATTTTTGGAAAAATTTCATCCGAGTGACTATTGATTATTTTATTTGCAATTATGCCCCAACCAACTTATATACTTTTGGTGCTTGGATTTTATTTATTAAAAATAACACCATTGCTCCTAAAATTGTGCAAAAATAGGATTAGATGCCTGATAGCATGCACTTTCTTTCCATAATTTTATTTTGCATTTTGGGATTTTTAATCATTTATTAAAAATCAAAAGGAGCTTCTTTTTGTTTTTGTCTACAGTATAAAATACCAAAAAATATAAAAATGTCTTGACAAATTCCAAAAAATTATATAGTATCTCTTTTACACAATTTTATTACGACAAAAAATCACTAAAAATGGAAAAATAAAAAGCTTAAAAATTGAAAAACACCATAATCCTTCCTAAAAATCTAAAAAATCATTAAAAAATTCAAAAATACGATTTTTCTATGTTATAATTTTCTTTATATAAATATTTATATATTAAAATTGATTTGAGTAATTATGGATCTTATGTACTATTTTTAACATTCAAATCAATTTTGGGTAATTCTTTATCTCTTATTTGAGAACTGTTTTACATTAAAAACCCATAAAAATTAGCAAAATTTTTAGAAAATTACAAAAACATTAGAAAATTTATAAATTACAAAACAATTCTTATTTGTATTTTATTTATATTCATTAGTATTTATAAATATATTACTCTATATGTATATATAGCCTTATATACCCTACATATATGTATTTAAAAGAAAAAGAAATAATGAAATCTGAAAATGTAAAAAGAAAATATAAAACTTCAAAATTAAAAACAAAATACGAAAATATAAAACTAAAAATAAAATAAAAAATACAAAAAATAAAAAAACCCACAAAAATATATATGTACATGCATGATAATTGACATGGCTTTAAATACATATTTTGTTCATAAATAACCATAGGCTACCCATTTTACTCTCTGTGGTTCGACCTCTACTTGCTTACTCGTTATGCATCTTATAGTAGAGAATAATAATTTTTAACTCACTTGTGCTATTCATTGCTTTTATTTATTGTATGGGTTATTTGTTGACTAATTGAGATTTATTGAGTAGTCAACACATCGACTGCGGTTTCGCCTTGTGGAACCGTGTGACCCTCTGATTTTCCCTAGTTATCTAATGGTGCTGTCGCCGAGAGCAATGAGTGTAGCCTATTTTTACATTCATATGTATAGTCATTATTACTTAATTCATTGATTCATTGTTGTAATTAAATAATGGAATATATTTTTTACATAACCATTTAATTATTCTTTATGTATAGCTCAATTTGAGTTGATTATTTGTGCTTATTCAATATCTTTGTGACTTTGTTGCGAGGGACCGCCACACGAGGACAACTTTTTAGGAGGCCGATGCAACCATGCTTGGGAGAGACTGGTCTTCACTATGCGACCAGTTGGAGAGGCTATACAAAGGAAGGAAGGAGAGGAAATTATCATAGAATTAGATTAGTTTTATTTATATATTTATTGGTGAGAGAGAGACAATTCAAATATGTAATAACTAAATACTTTGGACTCTATTCTCCACAACGGGGTCCAGTTCTCGGGTGTCATTTCACGTAGGGGCCTCATTGTAGTTTTCCGTGTTTTCTCGCCTTCTTTTATTTTGTTTTTTTGTTATTTTGAGTTATCCATCTTATTTTATTTTGTTTTGTGTGCATGGAGCCCCTAGACATAGGTCGCTTGACTTGGTAAATAGGTCCAAACCCTAATAAGAAAATTTGTTCCTATAGTCTCTTACATTTGGATGTAGTCAAATCAGTAAATGTTAGTAATTTGGACTTAAGACTGCTTGCCGAGAGAGGTCGTATATAGCGCTTGCAAGACCTGTTGTGGAGGGCACCGATCGGCATCGAAGATCAGAACTTGGTCCCATTTCAAAATAACTAACAATTGGTTCTTTACAATTAAGAACTTCTGTTGTTTAGGGTGATTTTGTCGATTACACATCGTCATGGAGAGAGCTGGGAAGCACTGTAAGTCCTCTAACTCAGCATGCATCATAAGATTGATGGTGAGATTTCCATAATTGAATCGACTTGCATGACTTGTTCGCTATCACCCTCTGATTCTAAGCACCTAAGACTTAAATGAAAATCTACAAAAATGATAGGTGCTTGTATGAAAATAGATCAAAAAAAAGTGAAAACCCAAAACTAATTAAAATGAGGGGACTGCTAAATAACTTTGACCTTGGGTTTGTAAATCCCTCATTGTTTTCATGTACATTAGGAGGAGACCAAAATCTCTCCCATGTGCAAGGCACGACTCGCCAAGGATTAGAGCACAAAATCCAGTCTGTAACTGCCTTGTGTATCGCTTGGATTTCTGAAGTAATGGTGCTTCTATTGTACGTGACCGAGTAGGGCCTGTCAACGATGGTGTTCCCGCCTTGTGTGGAGCATTGACATGGTCTGAAGTACTGAGCATAGGCCACGCCTTCAAAGGGGGGTATGTCTCATCAGTTTGTGTCCGAGTAGGTTCTTGCATGCTCACAAGTTATTCCATTGCAAGCAAGGATTGAAGTAGCAGTTTCTCATATCAGCTTCCTCTATCTATTTCTTTGGCTGGGTAGGATCCAAGAAGGGCGACAAGAACCACAAAAAGTGTAGACTATATGTTACAAAGGAGGAGGACAAGTACGAGATACTTTCTGGAAGTACTCTCTCTCCTATAGGGTTAGCGTGCTAAGGACTTGTTATAAGATATGTAAAACTAAAAAAGATAATAAACAACCGAATCTTCATGACTTTACATGGAGTGAGTAAGTGAACACAATTTTATTTTGTGTTTGTATGGATCTAGATTGAGTTCAAAGAATAAAGTCCCACACAATTGCGGAGATTTTGCTGCATGTGTTTTCCTCTTAACCCCCGCTCAGTTCGAGCCTTTCTACTATTTTACACTCCATTTTGTTCTCCCTTGACCACCGTATCTTTCCTCCGCATCGATATCCCCAGTCCTTCACGATGTCGATCCATGGATGGTTCAATCGAGACTCCACCGACACCTACATCGATTCCATGGACTCGACCTCGTCAATAATTTGAGGCAATTCCTGAGAACCCGATCTGGACCTTGCTGGTCGATCTCCAGACTCATCATCTTCTACCCATCTTTTTGGCCACCCAATAAATCGGGACTACTCTTGTCCCACCTATTCCATTATGAATGGGAGTTGATTACAGTCCATATCTTTTTCATTCACAATACTCTAGGATTGACCCTAATTCTAAATCCATCTTTGCAGTTAGGATTCAATTGCAAGTGGTCTGATTGGGAAATTTTCGCACTGCAGATAGAAGCCAGCCCCAGTCTTGGATCCGAACACAGAATTCATCTTATCAGACTCAGACCTCGAAATGACTCCTCAAGGAAAGGGCAAGACTCAGCAGCCACCTTCTCAATCGGAGTAGAGACAGATGCCTGACCAGAATCAGGTAAACGATCAGTTGTTGGCATCTATGCATGCCATTTAGCAATAGTTGACAGAGCATGCCCAAGCACAGACTACATTCCAGGACATGTTGAATGATGCTATGAATAACCAAGTAGGAGGAGGAAGAGGAGACAAATAGCAGGAGGAGGAGGTGGACCCGACGAGGACCCCGATGCAAAAGAGCCAGAACAAGTGAGGCCAAAACCCACGCTGAAAGAGACATATAACCCTAAATACAACCAGATGATCGAGTGGATTCTCATTCAATCGGTGTGTGCTCACTTTGAGCTAAAGCCTCAGTTCCTTGCTCTTCTCCCATATTTCCACGGTAACACTAGTAAGGAGCCTCACATTCACCTGCAGTAGTTTTCAAGCATCTATTATACTACCTACTACCCCATGTTCCATTGTACGCAGTGGGGACCATCTTGGTCCAACACTTCTTTAAGGGGCTGAATGTAGAAAGCCAAAGGCTCGTTGACGTAGCATGTAGGGGATCACATTTCAAATAAGGATGAAGATGTAGTTTGGCATATTTTTGAGGAAATGGCAAAAGGAGAGGCCACCCTCTCTTCATCCAAAGCATATCAGAAGCAACCCCAGATCCTCTAGAAACAAGTCCATATGGCACCGTCTCGCGAGGCGGAGAGAGATGAGAGCTCCAACCTCAGTATTGTCAGGGGCCATCTCTCAAAGGTTGACATTATTGAAAACGATCATAGGACTCGAGAAACTTGTTGTGATCGAAAAGAGGACGCATCACTTAGATAAGCTAGACCTAATCACCAAGCAGTTGAAGCTGCAGGTGGGTACCATCAGTTCAGTCCACTCGGTGACACCATCCATGAAAGTTTCAACTGAGAATAAGGATGAGACATCACCACCACAACAACCTCAACCAAGCCAACAACCACCAGCAGTCCAGCACGTGTACTACGTTCAGGCGCCCGATCATGGCCCACAACAATAGTAGATGGTTGTCTACCAGCGAGACTTCCTTCCATCAACTGATCCGGCCTTCCCACCATCACCATTAATTCAAGAAGTCAACAATGTTTGGAGCAATGATGCACAACTGACCCATCCTACTAGACATCCACATGGCCAGCAATAAGACAACATGGCCTAAGACCAACATAGGGTGGTCGTTTTGGGCAGTCCTCACAAACCCGCCTCTGTATCACCAGCCTCTACAGTACAACACCCAATGGAGGCAGCATCAACAATACCAACAGTCGTAGTATTGCCAGCCACAACCATACCACCAGTATGCGGCTGCACCACCTCCGCAATATCAGCATTACTCTCCTCCCTTTGACCATCACTACCAGCTTCCTCCACCTCCTCAGCACTACCAACAGTCGTAGCCTCAGCCTCAAAATACTCAGCAATAAAGGGTCTACACACCAAAACTTCTAAGGTAAATCCTGTGAACTATACCCTTGAATTGCTTGGCCCATCATGTCAAAGGCCTCGCAGACAAGACAAAGAAGCAAGTTGACTTGATCACCACGAAAACTACCACTCTGGCGCATGTCGAAGCTAATCTAAATATCTTCAAAAGGAAAGAGCGGGTAGAATGTGATTTCCAATCTATGCCTTTAGAGTCAGATGTTTGTACTATTGCTTTATCTAATGTTGTCACTCTTAGGAGCTGTAGGACCTTGCCTCTGTCTACCATAAGCCACGGGAAGAATAAAGCTTCAGGTTGATGGTCATCTTCTCCATCAACCGTGCCAGCTAAAGGGGTGGATGAGGAAGAAGAAAGAGGAGCCATTCCAGTTGCCACTCACCACCATCTCCGCCAACAAAAGAACAAAAAAAATAAGAAAAGCCAAAAGACCAAAAAGACGATCATCCAAAAGTGAAGCCGTGCCAGCCATGGAGGAGCCGCCAACCGCAACTGATCCTATGTCGGCCGAGAAATGAAGGCCCCATTTCTTGCTTGTTCACCCACACCAGTCTCCATCTTGTACTCCTTTTTACGACCTGGATGTACAACATATTGTGGATATGGATTTTGTTATAATTAAGAACTCTTTTTCTAATTTCAGTACTATAAATAATTTTTCCTGAAGCAATGGAAAATTCCAAAAAAGTGCAAAAAAAATGTCCGTTATCTGATCCCAGAGTTGTGGACATTGTCAATAATTTGACTATTGAGATTCCATTGATGAAGGCCATGGAATACATGCCCAATGTGAAGAAAGATTTGAAAGAAGCAAGTACAAACAGCGTCAACCAGCATGAAACAACAAATGCCGACAAGTTGAGAAGCACGTTCTCATAATGGACATGGTTGAGCCATCAGCAATCTCCATAGAAAAAGAAAGACAAAGGAGCACCTTTAATCAGTTGCGAGATTTTCGATCAAGTGTTCGAGCGAACCCTTCTTGACAGCAGTTCTTCCATCAACTCCTATCCTCGTCATTATTGCAAGAATTTGGGTTAGGTCCCCTCAAGAAGACACGAATGATCCTTCTGTTTGTTGATCAATCCATCAAGCGATCGTGAGGTCTTTTGGAATACGTTGTGGTGAAGGTGCGGGACATGCAGTTTCTAGTTGATATTCTAGTCCTTGATATGGACTCTCCCGCACCCTTACTCTAGGACTCCTATCATCCTAGGATGGCCATTCCTGCACAGTTCAGAAGCCATGGTTGACTATGTCTCTGACCAGATCACATTCAGCTCGAATAACAACAGAATCACCATAGACATGATTAGCGAGCCTAAAGTCGTAACTGATAAGGGTCATGTAACAATGTCTTAAGCATACTATAACTTCATCAAAGAGATCAAGAAATAAAATTCATATTGTTGTCTATTTTAATTTTGGGATTTTTACCCGGCAGACCCTAAAATCTTTTCAAATTACCTCTACGACCTTTGAAACATTGTAATTCCTTCCCTGACCTCGTAAACTTGCTCTGTCTTACCAAAAAACCATTCCGTCAATTTTAACTATATTTGAGTCAAATACTTGAGTTAGTCTTGAGTTAATCTAACCAATTTATCATCGATAGTTAAAATTAGCCAAAAAAAAGAATTGGAAAAAATTATCCTTCCAGACGTTCTTGCGGGGGGCGAAGCAGCCTCCACGAGCGGCGGCGGGAGCCTCCATCATCACGGGGGGAGGGGGTTCCATCTTCGGTGGGGGGATTGGGGGAGGGTGCGGCGCCGAAGCAGCAGCGACAGCGGCATAGGGGGGACCTGACAACGGCAGCATGGGACTCCATGGGGCCATGGGCTCCATCGTGGGGGGCCATCCGGGGGGTGGGGCTCCATCGTCGGAAGCACATCGACAACGGCGGGGAGGGGGGCCATCGGGGGGTGGTGCTCCGTCGGGGGGGGGGGGGGGGGGGCTCCATGGTGCCATTGGGGGGTGGTGCTCGGGCGGCGGGGAGGGGGGGCAGCTGTGGGGGGGGGGGGCTACATGGGCCATCGAGGGGGTTGCTCCATCAAGAGGGTGGGGGGTGTTGAAACGACAGTGGCAGCGGGGGCTCCATGGGGCCATTGGGGGGTGGGGCTCCATCCTCGGAAGCAACATCGACAACGATGGGGGGGGGTCTTCATCGTCGGCTCCAAATCGGAGGGGTGGGGGGGAGGGCGAAGCAGCAGCAGCAGGGGGGGGGGGGGGGGGGGGCGTCGTAGCATCGCCGGGGGCGCGGGGGAGGGGAGCAGCATCGCCGGGGGGGGGGGCGAAGCAGATGACGGCAGGAGCGGTCCCGATCGCAGGGGTGCCACTCAATGTAAATTTAATAGACAAAATGGGTATAATACAAATAAATATAACGGAATCTTTTAACGGGTAAATTAAAGGGCTTAACCACAGAATCTGTAGGGTAAGGGTTAGCAAGTTTACAGGGTCGGGGAAGGAATTACGATGTTTCAAAGGTCGTAGAGGTAATTGAAAAGATTATAAGGTCTGCCGGGTAAAAATCCCTTTAATTTGGCAAATGTTTTATAATTTTTAAATCATGAAAAATAAAATCAAGTAAATAAGTAAATAAGCAAATCAAAGCACAATCAAGCCTTTAAATTTTTATGAAGATAAAAAATGACCAAAATCAAGAATAAAAATATTTTTTATGTTTTTCAAATATATGTATTTTCCTGATTTTTATATGATTTTATAAATATGGAAGAAGAACAAAAAAGAGAAACAATGTACAACCTGGACTAAAAGGCAAGTCTAAAATAGTAAAAATACCTTGAAGTCCTAGGTGTATTTTTTTATGAAAAAGCAAATAAAAATTTCTACAAATAGCAACTGAAATACTTTTTCTATTTTTTATAATTTTTTAATGAATTTTATTAGATTTTTATAGTTTTAGCTTTTTAGGGTTTTTATAAAAGATAATGCAACAAAAAAGGCACTGAAATGAAAACACACCAAAACAAGCACATACGATTTTTTTGTAATTTTTAAAGTAATTTTTATATTTTTTAATATTTTATAAAAATAAGACAACGCACTTTTTTTAAGGCTTTTTTATTTTTAGAAAACATCAAATAAACTAAATTAACTCACAAAAATTATCATAAATATTGCATGTTCTCCGTAACCGATAAAGTGGACCGTAACGTCCTTAGCAGATCGGGTTGATCGGGTAGCCGATAAACGGTCCGCAACTCGTACTGGTTGGGAAAGATATAACTTTGGGGTCGGGCTAGCCATTTGAGGGCATCGGGTTTCCTACCAGCTTTTTGCCTACTAGACTGAATTATCACCTAAATAAAATTGACAAGATAAACGACCAAACCTTCATGGTCATAAACTCCGCGTTGCGTAGGTGAATTGGGGGTTTTGATTCCCTATCTTAATTTGTTTCCAGATCCATCTGCATTCCTTCCAGATCACGTTGACGGGCAGGAGGTCCCTTAGGCAGTCTTTAGCAGCACCGCTTTAGAGGCACTCCACCCCATTCATCTAGGCAAGTTCGGGAGAGCCTAGACCCGCTCTCCGAACTTGAGTTCGATTCCATCCCGTTCCCCCTCGATCACCCTTCTTCCAGTCTCAAGGTGCCCGAGCAGAGACCAGCGCAACTATTTATTCATATAACGACACATGACTTCAGTTTTTTGCCTTTTCATAGACCCGCGAGATGACCAGTAGCGAGGAGCATACTGATGGATAGCCCCAGGTTCGACGCATGTGCTAGATCAGGGGGCATCAACAACACATTGTTAACCTCCTTGGAGATGATGTAGAGGCATATTAGAGACCAAGGAGCCTTCATGGCAGAGGTACGCAAAGAGATAGCACAGATACGAGCAGACAGAGGAGAGCCAAACCGAGCAGGCGATGGAGAGATCCCAGAGGATGGAGGAGCAGATGGAGGATAGCCATAGGAGCAATAGGAGCCTGTCCGACTAGACAGACCAATGAGGGAGTTGCACAACCCTGGTGCAACCCTTACAATCCGTTGGATCCAACTTCCGGCAATTCTTAGAGATTTCAAGCTCCCTACCCAGACCATTCAGCTCTTGCCCAAGTTTCATGGGTTTGCCACTGAGTAGCCGCATCTACACATGTAGGAGTTTGAGATAATATGCAGCATTGTCCACAACAGATACATGGATGAGGACACCATCAAGATGATAGCATTCCCATTCTCCCTGATTGATAGAGCAGCCTACTGGGTGAAGCATTTGGGGAGATACGTCACTTCGTGGGAGCAGCTCCAGACCCAGTACTTGAACAAGTACTCTACTCAACCATACAAACACAGCTCGACCTCAACCCGTGCCGTGTCTTATGAGAGGATAGCACGAGTTGATTCAGGTCCATCCACTTCTTCAGCAACTGCATCACAGGCAGAGTCATTGGCCATTGATATGGGCATTATCAGCGAGAATCTAGACCAAATCGAGATAATCGAGAAGAAAGCAGTGCAAGGGCTTGACTCAGATTGATCAGTTGGCACAGACCCTAAGTGACCTGAAGACCCAGATCATGTGTTTCCAAGAGGTACAAACAGCTCCTCAGCCCCATCCCAAGTCACCGGCTGATCCTAGTAGCAGCGGCTCATCCCAGCTCTCTGCCCAGTACCGACAGGTTCACCACATCTAGGTGGAGCCAGTCCAGCAGTTGCAGCACCAGTACTCTCAGCCACCACCATCTCAGGACATCCAGATTGTGGGTATACCAGCAGGATCAGCCATTGGCAGTTCTCCCTCCACCACCCTATGAGAATGAGCCATTGATGGAAGTCAAAAGGATTTGGTATGACCGACAACAGCCCGAGATCCATCGAGATCATCCCGGATTTAGGTGGTCGACTGAGGTACCTTATCCTAGCAGCGGTCTCAGTTCAGGGTAGACAGTCCAGCCAGCCTCAACAGTAGCCTCATTACTCCCAACAGTCGTCCTACTAGTATCAGTTGGGTCCTCATCCCTACCAGAAGGGACAACAGTGGAGGCAGCACCAGCAGCAGCCTCAGCAGCAGTATTCTCAACCTCCCCCTCACTAGTTTCAACAGCAGCATATTCATTTTCTATGAGGTAACCCGTCTGGTTCTCATGGGCCAGCCTATGAGAACCCAACCCTTGATGATCTAGCCTGCTTACTCTCATGCCATTAGGCATGCTTTAGGTGGGAGATGGACGAGTTTCACCAGGAGATGAGGGAGATCATCGAGGGGATGGCCGCCATACCTGCTCAGATTGAGCCCAACCCGAATAACCTAAAAAGAAAATCTGAGCAGGTATAATTCACATAGATCACCACTCCTAGTGATTTATTAGGTGACATCACTTCATATATATTTGATGTTGGCTTTGTTCCACTTAGGAGAGGTAGGATTCCAGCCGGTGGTGCCTCGTCTGAGAGACGACACCACGAGGATTCAGGAGTGACAGACAAGGAGGATAGCGGTCCTGAGGCTGCTAATGATGATGATGACGGTGCTGACGCCACCAAGGATGATGCTAATCCAGTCGACGACACTGAGGCCGTCACTTCTCCTGATCTAGCCAGTGGTACTGATTCCGCCACTTTTCATGATGCTGAACCAGAGTGTGGTGCTGATGCCATAAAGACAGATTCCATGGGTGGTACTAAGACCACCCCCTCTATTTCAGTTGTGTCACCTCCAATTTCTGTATCTCGGGACTATTTGAAAAAGAACAAAAAAATAATAAAGTAAAGGCTTCTTCATCTTCGAGTCCATATGTGATCCGTGGTGATATTTGTATGGATTCCATGCCTTATTAGCAATAGGAACCTCTTCCTTACCCTCTATCAAAGCTGGGCCTAGCCATCCCCCTTCCTCATGCACTCCGCTTGGCAAAGCGGAATAGAAAAGAAAATCCAAAAAAAGATTAGCAGTTAGAGTTCAACCAGCAGCTGATTCACAGATTTCATATCCATCTGAATCTGCAGGAGGCACTTTAGCACATCCCCCTCTTCCAAAAAAAATTGAGAGAGAAGACCACTATTCGCAGGAAGAAGAGGAACCATCAAGCAGAAATCCATGTGCGGACCCGTGCGACCTGCTTCGCTATTCAGAACCGTCTGCTAGCCAAGATGCCAGATGCTAGAGCTCCCTATGTCAGATGCTATATTCATAAGCAGAGATTCGATTAGATTCTATTAGATAACGGCTCTTCCATCAACTTCCTTCCGGCATCCTTACTCGACCGATTTGAGTTTGGCCCTCTTCGACAGAGCAGGACAGTCCTTATGTTTGCTGATAGATCTGTCAAGAGGTCGAAGGGGTTGTTGAAGGATGTAGTCGTCATAATTCAAGGCTTGAAATTCCCTGTGGATTTCGATGTGTTGGACATGGAGATCCATGAATCTGTGCCCGATACCCCCATTATTCTAGGATGACCATTATTAGCCACAACCAAGGTGGTGTCTGATCATGATAGTGGGAAGGTATACTTTTGCATCGAGGGCGAGGGTATACAAATAAAGATGATTGATGAGACTAGATCATGAGACCCAGCTTGCTCAAAGTCGTTTAGTGATGTAGAGCAGACGATAGAGGCAGAGCGAGATGTCTACCAGAAGTACGATTTTATGATCACTGATGATGAAGCCACTTGGTCCGATCTTGTTTCATGAACCCTTCTCTCACCTTCAGATATCGTATATTCGCAATTTCCAGCAGAGGAGAATTCAGAGATCACACTCTTGGCCAAGGACATTCTTGGCAGACGATCGTGTTCAAGATAGTGAGGCAGAATATATATCTTGTGATTCTGATTCAGATCACTTGAATTCAGACATAGACTGGGAAAAATTTGATGATTTATTACCTTGTCTGATTTCCCCAGAGCCAGTAGCTAGGGTGGAGACCGTGCCAGCACCTAATACAGATACACCAGCAGAGCAGTCTTCACCAGTTTTGCATGATCAGCGAGAGTTCTCTCATTCAGATCTTGTTGCATTCACTCAAACCTTTCAGAGGCTAGATTTGCCAGCTCCTAGTTGTCCTGAACTTAAGCCTTTGCTGCAGTCGCTGAAGTATAGATTCCTTGCGGGTGAGCTTGAGAAGTACCCAGTCATCATCTCGGCAGATTTGACTGGAGAGCAAGAATCTTGATTGATGGAGGTCATGAAAAGAACCGCAAGGCAATAGGATGGAGTGTAGCTGGTCTCCAGGGGATAAGTCCAACTCTGTGCTCCCACCATATCTATCTCGAAGAGGATGCTAAGCCATTGTGTGAGTTTCAGCGACGGTTGAACCCGAATCTTCAAGAGGTGGTCATGAAGGAAATATCAAAATGGTGGAGCACTGATTTTATATACCCCATCGCCGACTCCAAGTGGATTAGTCCATTGCATGTGGTTCCCAAGAAGACGAGCATCATTAAAGTTGTGAGCGAGTCCGGAGAGGAAATAGCTACCTGGGTACCGACTTCTTAGAGGGTTTGTATGGACTATAGACGATTGAATCATGCCATCGAGAACGATCATTTCCCGCTGCCTTTTATTGATAAGATATAGAGAGGCTAGTTGGGAAGACTCATTATTGTTTTCTTGACGGATACTCCGGCTATAAACCGGTGGCCATAACGCCCGAAGACCATGGCAAAACGACATTCACCTATCCGTTTGGGACTTATGCTTTCAAGCGGATGGCCCTTTGGTCTATTTAACACCCGAAGTCATTCCAAAGGTGCATGTTATCCATATTACCCCGGCCATGGTGGGTGACTGTTTAGAGGTCTTCATGGATGACTTTTCGGTCTACGACGACAGATTCGATGCTTGTCTTGATTGCCTAGACTATGTTCTTCATCGCTGCATAGAGGTTCATCTTGTCTTGTCTTGGAAGAAGAGTTACTTCATGGATACTCTGGGGACGATGCTTGGTCATATCATCTCCAACAAGGGCATGAAGGTTGATCCAACCAAGGTGGATATCATCAGGAAACTCAATCCACCGTACAACTTGCGACAGTTACGACCTTTTCTAGGGCATGTCGATTTCTACCGACGTTTTATTCACGACTTCAGCAGGATTGTCCGATCGTTGGCTGATCTGTTGACAAAATACACCAAGTTCATTGTATATGACAAGTGTCTTGCGTCATTTGATACTCTCAAGAACCCTACTTGTTGAGGCTCTTATCCTTCAACCGCCTGATTGGTCTCTCCCATTCGAGATCATGACGGATGCCTCTGATTTTTCCGTGGGAGCTGTGCTAGGACAGAGGAGGGATGGAGTATCATTTGCCATTCACTATGCTAGCCGTACATTGATGCTACACAGTGAAACTATACTATCACGGAGAAAGAGATGTTAGTCGTAGTTTTTTCCTTGGACAAATTTCGATCAGATATTCTGGGATATAAAGTGACTATCTTTACTAATCACACCGCCATCAGGTACCTCATGGCAAAGAAGGATGCTAAAGCAAGACTGACTAGATGGATCCTTCTACTCCATAAATGTGATATTGAGATTAAGGATAAACCTGAAGTCAAGAATGTGGCGGCGGATCATCTCTCCTATTTAGAAAATCTTGAGGAATCTTAGCAAACTTATCCTATTATAGAGACCTTCCCAGATGAGGCGATCCTTGCTATCGCCTCTCTCCCATGGTACGCTGACATTGTGAAATATCTTGTTGCCAAGAAAGTTCCACAAGGTTGGCCAAGGCAACGACTTGAGACCTTCCTAGTAAAGGCCAAGTCTTACCATTGGGAGGATCCCATCCTTTATCACAAAGGGCGGATAGCATCTGGCGTCGGTACATTCCTCGGGAAGAGCACCACAGTGTCCTTACGTATTGTCACAAGTTTGAGGCAGGAAGACATCATTCTGGGAGGAGAACAACATAGAAAGTGCTCCAATCCGGCCTATGGTGCCCTACCCTCTTCAAGGATTCTAATGAATTGTGAAGAGGTGTATTGATTGTGAGAGGATGGGCACTTGCAGATAGCGTGATATGATGTCGATGCAGCCCATTCACTTCTGTGAGGTTTTTGACGCATGGGGCATCGATTTCATGGGTCCATTCCCTAAGAGTCAGGGATTTGAGTACATTTTGTTGGTTGTTGATTATGTGAGTCATTGGGTTGAGTCCATACCGCCCAAACCGCAGACGCTAAGACTGTTTGCAAATTTTTGAGGAAGAATATCATTTCACGGTTCGGGGTGCCTAGAGTATTGATATCTGACAGGGCGTCTCGTTTCATCAACGACAAGGTAAAGGCCCTTGCTAACGAGTTCAGTATAGACCATCGAGTTGCCACTCCATATCATCCTCAGACAAAAGTTCTTGCTGAAGTATCGAACATGGAGATCAAGACGATACTGCAGAAGGTAGTCTGCCCAGATCGAAAGGATTGGTCACAACTTTTGCACTCGATCTTGGGGACATATCAGAATTCCTTCAAGACTCCTTTATATACATCCCCCTTTCGCCTCGTTTATGGAAACCCATTGTCATTTATCTATTGAGATTAAGCATAAGTCACTATGGGTTGTTACTGATATATTATTGGATCCAGAGAGTAGGAGATCAGAGGAAGGCGGAATTGGCAGCCCCCGAAGAGCTTAGAGATACAACCATTTCGAAAAGCCTACAATACAAGGAGCGAGTAAAGATATGGCATGATTCTCATATCTGCCATAAATAGTTTGAGCCAGATCAAAGAGTATGGTCAATTGATGCCCATGCTTAGATTATTTCCAGGGAAGTTGCAAAGTAAGTGGAAAGGACCATACCTGGTCCGAAAGGTGTATGACAATGGTAGTGTCGACATATCTGAGATGTCATATGAGTCCACCTTTCGCATCAATGGTCAGTGCCTCAAGCTATATCTAGATCATGATCCACTGATCTTTGACGTCACCCCGATTCATTTTTCATGATATGTGGTCTTTGACTCACATCAGTTGCATCTCATGTCTGATTATCACTGTCTTCCTCCTTGTATAGATCCATATGGCCATATCATCTCATTCTATAATCTAACACCCCATCCGCATCTTGTTATTATTCTATACTTAGGGTGTATATAACCCTAAGTATAGGAGGGTATCAGATTTTTTATTATTCTTTAATTCTTTTTACCTCTGTTTCGCTGCCTATACTTAGGGATATTTTACCCTAAGTATAGGGAAGGTAGATCATGTACATTCTCTCACTCGGCTTTCCCTTTGTGTACAACCTGCTATACTTAGGATTACTTGATCTCAAGTATAGGCGGAATCACCGAGTTCTGTTCATTCTATTCTTTGACTCTTTGTTGTAGTATATCCTTTCTTTTCACTTCCCTGTATTAAGCACGAGTTATGTTTTCTTCATCCCTCCTTGATCACTCTGAGGGCATCGTTCAAGATAAGTATAAGGGGGTGTCGTATATATAACATATATACTTTAGCCATAACTCGTACTTTGAGTTAGTGTGTTAATAAATAAACTGGATAAAAATCACTTAAAAATCACAAAATTTCAAAAAAAAATTCTTGTACATAAAATTCCTTCTTGCACATACATAGCTATTTATAAAACTTATTTTTGTACAAATGTTTGTAAAAATGTTTTGAGTTTGTAAATGCTTTGGTATCAAAACTAAATATATACATATATATAGTACAAAATTTTTGCAAAATGTTTGAAAAATAAAAGTTTGCAAAAACCCGTGTGTAAATATGTATAAATAGTTTGCAAAACTTCTTCATTCATGCATGTATTCAAACATTTTTCAAAAACTTTGCACATTTTCAAAAAAAATTGCATAAAAAGATGTTTGTATATACTTGTATATTCTCTGAATCATAGTTGACATTTAAACTAGCTTGGAATTAAATTGAAAAATGCAGCTTGGTTAGACCTTAATCCACCTAATTCTAATAGGATCCTTATAGGATTTGGGGTTAAGACTTTTCAGGTCCATTGGTGCCTTAATTCTTTAAGTCCACTAGGCAATGTTCACATGTCATCTTGATGAGCCTAAGTAGAACATGTAACAACACACCCATGACTCTCACAGACAGTGGCTTTACTTGGATAAGCACTTTACACTCAGCTCCACACGGGTGATGTGGTGAGGAGGCAGTTTTCCTTGGCTTGGGGTAGAATACAAGGGTAGTACTTATAGGTGGAACCTCTAATCTTCCTTTAGGGAGGGAAGTGTGTCTCAACTTGATCTGGAGGTGTTGAGGTATAAAGACATGAGTTGAGGGTTGCAATAATGCTTCAAAAGAGGGATAGTCTACTGGCTCAGGAAGAAAATGTCCATGTGTAAATATTTTGCACCATGTACATGTGTTGTACAAATGCACATCGAAAAAAATGCTCAAAAGAAAGAAAAACTCCAAACAAATTGGCAGGCCTGATAGAAAATGAAATGCTTATCGGAGTGTATATAGTCAAATAAAGCAAAGCTTATGTTACATCTTCTCATCTCATGAAGCCTGCAGCGGGAGACTTAGCTACACTGGTTGGCTCCCAAGGATACATGGCTACACTAGCCACGGTCCATTCTCTTCTTTTCCCCTCTTCTTGAGCCAGTTGAACTTGAACTTAGAGGGAATGCCCCGCTCCTCAAGGAAAGAGCTGTTGGACTAGGGCATTAGAGTTACCTTGTTGAGGGAGGCTATTGCCTTGTCATTTTTGAGGTGGGGAGCTACATATCACTTACACAGTACAAGAAAGGATTCATGGTCATTAGAGTTTGTGCATGTAGACTTGTTTTTCTAGATTATCGAGGAGTCTTGACCATAGATTGGTCGAACATAGAGGCTGTTGAGTCTTAAACCAAGGTCCAAATAAGGTTCCGACAAACTAATAACCTAAAGGTGTGACTGAGCTCCATACTTCAATTTAATGAAGACAAGTTTAATAATCAACCTTGATTCTCCTTCTTTTTCTTTTCTTCTCTTTTTCACTACTTTTTCAAATAAGTGTTTGCTAAGGGACTAGCAAAGGGAAAGTATAGGGGATAATGAATCCCAGATTCTCACTCTTTATTCTTTTAGTTTAGCTATTTATCTTGGGAAAGCACCATGTAAATAGATGTAAATACAATAAGTTAACATTCAGCATACACGTGTTAATATTATATATATAGCATGTATTTGTGCAAAAAATAATAATAAAGGAAAAGAAAAAGGAGGGAGGTATTTAGAATAAATACAGAGTGACCTGAACCCCAAGAGAAGGTCAAGCCTTGACCTGATTGCCAAACAAAATAAGTAGAGACAGATAGGGCCTACTATATATTGTATATATTAGTTATATATCTATAAATAATTATTTTGGATAAAATAAAAATAAAATATTCTTTCTACCTCCTTGTATATGTTTTAAAAATAAAACACAAATAAAATAAAAATCAGAAAAATTAAATTAAAATAAAAACCTTTCTCACTTGTACAAAATACGTGTATATATGTCTCTCTCCCTATTTAATTTATATCTGTAAATACATCATAAAAATAAAATAAAAATTATTTTATACTCCAAAAATTATGTTGTAAATAAATAAAATACAAAATTAGGGTATTTATGTAAAAATAAAAAAATAAAAATAATTGTACAAAATACATGGGTATAGTATACCTTTTTATAATGTTATATATTGTATATACAAAAATTTATTTTTTATAAAAATAATTAAACATCATAGAAAATAGTTTGAAAATAATAAAAAAATTTCATTTCATACATTATTTATTTTGAAGTCATTTACTATTTTTTAGTGATTTTGAAAATATTTTGTAAAATCGAATTTTCTGATTGGTCCAATTCATTTTGTTAACCCAGGTCAACACCCTCTTCCAGGGTTGACCCGACCCGACCCTGTTTGTCGAACTTTTTTCTCCCCTTTTTCCTAGTTGGATCAAACCTAATCTCGATCCTATTTTTCATCCGATCCATCTCCTTGGATCCAGGACCCTCGTAGATCCCTAAGAAGGCACAAATCTTCCTTAGGTTACACACTTTTACCCGATTATCTCGCACCCCTGGGAAGCCTATATAACATCTCCTTCGACCTCCTGGTGTCGTAGCTCATTCCTTGCCCCTTCCTTCACCCTTGGACATACCTAGACGAGTGACAGCAGCTGGGGGACGACTCTGGAGAGGAGTTTGGTGGCCTGAATTAGTAGCTCAGCTACGTGGCCGATGAGCGCCGCCCCGTTTAGCCTCCCCACCTTTCACAGCGAGGTCGAGGCCACTACCCCGATGACCCTCTTCACCTGAAGCTCAGGAATTGTTCCAACCCTCAGGTAGCACGTATTTCGACTTCATTTCTAGTTTCCATCGAATCTTTCCACTTCGCTCTGTCGCACGTTCGTTCGCTCCTACCAGCTGGTCGGTGCCTCGATAGCCACACCCAGCCGTTCTAATCGAATCATCCTCTTGCCCATCATCGTGCACTGCAACCTTATCATCCTTAAGCTCGACCATCCGATTGAGATTAAGGCTTAGATCTCCCTCTACCCCATTCGTCGGAGATCGGATTCCATCCATCATTGCTTCTTTCCCTTCTTGCTTCAATAACCCTGACCGAAGCACAACTTTGAGTCCCAGCTTTCTATTCAGGTACCCTCGTGCAGAAAGAACCTTTATCGGACCTCCATGTGCTCAGCGAAGCAACTCCAGGTGGAGCTCCCTTGTCCCGGCCATCAGACTATCATCCATTGATCCGACTCCGGAATTTGATGCGAAGCACCCCATCAGACGTGCTGGACCATTTGGAGGCTCGATCAGCCCAAAGGATGCACACCCATCCTTGATCAAAGTTCATCTTTCACCCATTCATCCACCATCTTCCGCCACCGTTGGATGAGGAGCAGAGCACTAGTTTTGATCTGAGCTGCTTGTTGCTGCATCTTTTGGACCGTTGATCTAGCACGCCCTGACACATTTGCGCCACACATAGCCGACATTCCCTGGAGCGTCAGATCTGTCATCGTAGGCGATCTGCACTGCACATTCTCGCCTCCTTTAGAGCTCGCCACGTGCCACCCCACACCCTCATCACGTGCTTCGGGGTACTTTGCATCTTTTATCCCGCACCTTTTTTATGTTTTATAATTTAGTCCAGTAAATAATTTTGTAAGCTCAACCATTTTGCAATTTGGACCCTTTGTTTTCAGTATTTGCATTTTAGTCCTCACGACCCTGATACATGTGCATGTACACGTGAGTTGTGGGATATTTGCATGACTTATCCCTGAGATTTATAGATGTTATGTTTTGAGTAAAAACTTTCTGATTATTGCATATATACCCATGTTCATGTATTTTTTAGAATGTACGTGAATTAAGTGGAAAAACTGCAACTTCTGCCCGGAGCTTTTTATATTTGTTATATTTTGGCCTGGACACTTCTGCATAATTACAATTAGGTCTCTGTGTGCTGTGCGTGTTGTTTTAATCAAGTATTTACTAAATCAACTCCAAAAATTATATAAAAATTATAGTTAACTACTACTAACATGTAATATTTATGATAATGTTTGGAATTGATTTAGTAATTACTTTATTAAAACATCACGCACAACACACATTGACCTAATTGCAATTATGTAGAAGTTTCCGGGCCAAAATATAACAAATATAAAAAGCTCCAAGCAGAACTTGCAATTTATCCACTTAATTCACGCACATGCTCAAAAATACACGCATATGGGTATATATGCAATAATAAGAAGTTTTTAGTCAAAACATAACATCTATAAATCTCAGGGATAAGTCATGTAGATAGCCCACACATTACATGTACATGCACATGTCTCTGGGTCGGGAGGACTAAAATGTAAATACAGAAAACAAGGGGTCGAAACTGTAAAAAGTCTCTACTCGAAAAGTATTTACTAGAATAACTAATAAAGCATAAAAAAGGTGCGGGATAAAAGATGCAAAGTACCCTGAAGCACGTGAGGAGGGCATGGGGTGGCACGTGGCGAGCTCTGAAGGAGGCGGGAACGTGTGGTGCAGATCGCCTGCGGTGCCAGATCTGACGCTCTAGGGAATGTCGGCTACGTGTGGCGTAGATGTGTCAGGGCATGCCAAATCAACGGTCTAAAAGCAGCAGCAACGAGCGACTCAGATCTAAACCGGTGCTCTGCTCCTCATCAAATGGTGGCGGAAGATGGTGGATGAACGGGTGAAAGGCGAACTTTAATCAAGGATGGGTGCACATTCTTTGGGCTGATCAAGCCTCCAAATGGTCCAGTACCTCCGGTTGGGTGCTCTGCATCGAATTCTGGAGGTGGATCAGCTGGATGATGGTCAGATGGCAGGGACAAGAGAGCTCTACCTGGAGTTGCTCCGTCGAGGAGTTGGATGTTCGGCAAAGGTTCCTGTTGCGCGGGGGTACCTGTAATAGAAAGCTGGGACTCGGGGATGTGCTTCGGTCAGGGTTATTGAAGCAAGAAGGGAAAGAAGCGATGGTGGATGGAATCCTATCTCTGAGAAGGGGGTAGAGGGAGATCTAAGCCTTAGTCTCAACTGGATGGTCGAGCCTAAGGATGATCAGGTTGCGGTGCACGACGATGGGCGAGAGGGCGATTCGATCAGAAGGGATGTGTGTGGCTATCGAGACTCTAACTAGTTGGTCGGAGCGAGTGAACGTGCGGCGGAGCAAAGTGGAAAGATTTGATAGAAATAGGAAATGAAGTCCAAATACGTGCTACCTGAGGGTTGGAACAAGTTCCTGAGCTTCAGGCAAAGAGGGTCATCGGGGTAGTGGTCTCGACCTCGCTAGGGGAGGCTAAACGCGGCGGCGCTCGCCGGCCACGTAGCTGAGCTACTGATTCAGGCCACCAAACTCCTCTCCAGAGGCGTCTCCCAGCTTCTGTCACTCGTCTAGGGATGTCCAAGGGTGAAGGAAGGGATGATGAACAAGTTACGGTGCCAGGAGGTCAAAGGAGATGTTATATATGTTTCCCCGGGGTGTGATATGATCGGGCCAGAGCACGCAACCCTAGGAAGATTTGTG
Source organism: Ottelia alismoides (assembly GCA_037367405.1). Taxonomy (NCBI): domain Eukaryota; kingdom Viridiplantae; phylum Streptophyta; class Magnoliopsida; order Alismatales; family Hydrocharitaceae; genus Ottelia; species Ottelia alismoides. The sequence goes on along the minus strand of JAZKJV010007892.1, from coordinate 470,734 downwards.
CCTTCCTAGGGAACCACGAGGGTCATGGATCTAAGGAGATGGCTCGGCTGAAAAATCGGATCAAGAGGAGGTTTGATATGATTGGGAAAAAAGGCAGAAAAAGGTTCAACTAACAGGGTCGGGTCGGGTCAAGCCTGGTAGAGGGCATTGACCTGGGTCAACAAAATGAGCTAGACCAATTAGAAAGTTCGATTTTACAAAATATTTACAAAATCATCAAAAAATGGTAAATGACTTCAAAATAAAAAATGTATAAAATGAAAAATGATTATTATTTTTCAAACTATTTTTCTATGATTTTTATTTTTTTAAAAAAAATAAAGTCCTATATATACAATATAGTATTATATACAAGTATACTATACCTATGTATTTTGTACAATTATTTTATTTTGTTATTTTTACACAAATACCCCAATTTTTATTTTATTTAGTTACAACATAATTTTTTGAGTATAAAATAATTTTCATTTATTTTTATGATTTATTTACAGGTATAAATTAAATAGGGAGAGAGACATATATACATGCATTTTGTACAACAGAGAAAGGTTTTTATTTATTTTATTTTTAAGAATATATACAAGGAGGTAGAAAGAATATTTTATTTTTATTTTATCCAAAATAATTATTTATATATATAAGTAATATGTACAATATAAAGTAGGGCCTATCTCTCTCTACTTATTTTTTTTGGCGATCAGGTCAAGGCTTGACCTTCTCTTCGGGTTCGGGTTACTCTGTATTTATTCTAAATACCTCCCTCCTTTTTATTTTCCTTTATTATTTTATTTTTGCATAAATACATGCTAAATATATAATATTAACACATGCATGATGAATGCTATCTTATTGTATTTACACCTATTTACATGATGTATTACAAAGATAAATAGATAAAATAAAAGAATAAAGAGAGAGAATCAGGGATTCATCATTACTATTGTTACAAATGATAGAGGAGAGGAGATATCTACTCGAGAACTGACATCTTGGCGTGTATGTGTTGACTACCACTGTCTTAATGCAGCAACAAAGAAGGACCACTTCCCCTTGCCATTTATTGATCAAGTATTGGAGAGACCAGCTGGCAAGGAGTTCTTATGCTTTCTGGATAGGTATTCCGGGAACGACCAAGTGGAAATCACCCTAAAAGACCAATAGAAGATGACCTTCACTTGGTCATTCGGCACATATGCATTCAGGAGAATGCACTTTGGATTGAGCAATGCACCATCGACCTTCCAGGGGTGCGTGCTTGCAGTTTTTGTTGAGATGGCATGCAATTTTCTTGAGGTGTTTACGGATGACTTCTTCATCTATGGAAACAGCTTTGATTCTTGTCTTGAGCAACTGGACAGAGTACTTCAGAAATGTCATGGTGTCAACCTGGTATTATCATCGGAAAAGAGCCACTTCATGGTTATAGAAGGGATTGTGCTAGGTCGTTTCCAAACATGGCATGGAAGTCGACCCGGCAAAGGTGGATGTAATTGCCAATCTTGAGCCACCTTAGACAGTTAAGAATGTGAGGTCAATCCTGGGGCATGTGAAATTCTATAGAAGATTCATCTGTGATTTCAGCCGCATTGCCCAACCTCCAAAAGAGTTATTATGCAAGGAGACTGAGTTCAATGTTGATCAGCATGTTCTCCTTTCATTCAATCAGTTGAAGTATCTAATCACTCAAGATACAGTCCTATAACCATCGGATTAGTCACTTCCTTTTGAGATCATGATTGATGCGTCAGATTTTGCAGTTGGGTCTATACAAGGCACCCTATTCCATTCATTATGCCAGCAAAACGTTAGATGAACCTCAAAGAATCTACACTATGATAGGGAGAGAATTGTATGTTGTGGTATTTACCCTCAAGAAGTTCAGATCCTATTTGCTTGGATCAAAATTACCATGTTCACTGACCACTCTGCTATCAGATACCTACAACAGAAGAAGGATGTCAAGCCCAACTGATCAAATGGATCCTTCTCCTCTAGGAGTTTGATATGGAAATCAAAGACAAACCTGGAGTTTAGAATGTGGTTAGACGATCACCTCTCCAGAATTCAACAGCAAGAGCCTCTATTGAGAAGTGCACCAATTTCAAACACCTTTCAGATGAATCAATTTTGTTTATGGATTTGCTCCCTTAGTATGACGATATTATGAACTACCTCGTATCTAGTGTGGTTCCACAAGATTAGATGAAAATCAAGAAGGAGAAGTACTTGTGTACTATTCATTTCCACCAATGGGAAGACCCACTTCTATTCAGGGAAGGAGCAGATTGCATTTGGCATAAGTGTATTCCTCAAGACGATCATCATAGTGTCCTCGAGCATTGGCACTTGCTCGAATATGGTAGACACCACTCTATAGACAGAATGACAACGAAAGTATTACAATGTGGCCTCTGGTAGCCAACACTACTTAAGTATGCAACATCATTTGTCATGAAATGCACTGACTGTCAGCGACTAAAAGGAACCCTTACAGCTACAGATTGCATGCCCCTGAAAATCATCTATATAGCAGACGTATTCGATGCTTGGGGCATCGATTTCATGGGACCTTTTCCCAATAGTCAGGGATATAAGCTCATCCTTCTTACATTTGATTATGTGAGTCGCTGGATTGAAGCTATCCCTGCTCAAGATGCAGACAGCCATACAGTATGCCATTTTCTAAAAGAAAACATTTTTTCATTGTTCAGGATTTCGAAGACACAAATATCAGACAGGGGTAGTTACTTCATAAACAGAGAGGTCAAGAAGCTAATGAAGGAGTATGGCATCGAGCATCGTGTTGCATCTCCCTACCATCCTCAGAACAATGGCATGGTGAAATTATCAAACAGAGAAATCAAGACGATCCTCCAGATGCTTGTCAAGCTGGACAGGAAAAATTGGTCCTACCTTTTGGACTCAGTCCTTTGGGCTTATCAAACTACTTAGTTGTCTCCATTGGGCATGCTGCCCTATCTCCTTGTAAATGGAAAGTCATGCCATCTGCCAGTGGAGCTAATTCATAAATCATTATACGTAGTTAATATCTATAATTTGGACTCACAAAAAGGAGGTCAGAAGAGGAAAGAAGATCTGAACAAGATACTGGAATTTCGAGACTATGCATATGATAACACATTGATGTACCTAAAGAGGGTGAAACGTTGACATGACCAACACATCAGACTAAACACCTTCGAAGTTGGACAGAAAGTGTGGTTATTTGATGCAAAGTTGAAGATCTTCCTGAGCAAATTGAAAAGCAGATGGTCAGGGCCGTTTCAAGTTTGAGAAGTACGTGACAATGGCAGAATTGCAATATCATAATTTTCTCTGGACACACAATTGTTTGTCATCAACGGTCAACTACTATAGCCCTACCTCGATCATGACACTTTCTTGGCCGTTGTCAATTCTATCCAAGTAGTGCATTTCGATGATACATCCACAGTAGTAGCCACATCAAAAGATTCAGATAATGCAACTCAAAAACATTTCCTTTAACATTTTGTCTTTCTTCTTTTTGTTTTCATATTTTGTTTTCAATTAATAAAATCCGTATGTGTATCACCCCTTTTTGTCAGTCTTTTATACTCAGGATGTACTTTATCATAAGTATAGGGATGTGTGCACCTTGATCTATTTCATTCTTTGAGTTTCTCCCATGTCTCTTCTTCTTGTCTATACTCAGGGATATCTTACACCAAGTATAGGGGAAGACAGTCTGAGTACAATCTGTTCATTCCCACCCTTGGCCCTCCCTACTTTGTGTACAGTCTACTATACATAGGATTAATTGATCCTAAGTATAGGGGGATGGTCAATTTCTCATCCATTCATTCCATCATTCATTCCTTCTAGGCTTTTCTATACTCAATACGAGTTATGACTTCGCTTTTTCTCTTTGATCTATGAGGGCGTAGCTTAAGCTAAGTATAGGGTGGTCTTATATATTTTGTATACACTTTAGCCATAACTCATACTTTTGTATTTTAAATAAGGGATATTACACCCATAACCTTGAGTAGTTCCGTACTTACCCTAGATACCCTCAGTAATCACGAATTACATGAGAAAGTCTGAGTAATTACTATGTGTCACATCCATAATCTCTCGTTAGTTTCAACCATTAACCCAACCATATCGTCGAATTAATCTAACCAAGCATCGATCGAGTGGCTAAAAATAAACCAAAATAAAAAAAAGAACGATTGTGCTGCAGGATGGCGATGTGATGGAGGGATTTGTCGGGAAGCTGGGGGCGGAGGAGGGGGCTTCGTCAGGAACTTCAAGCAGGGGGGTGCTTTATGAATACCCATTCATCACTCTTTATTCTTTTATTTTAGCAACAAAACCTTTGCCAAACATATGTATATTCCTGTAAATACAAATAATTGTCAATCAGCATGCATTTTGTAAATATGCATAATTAGCATGTTTTTGTGCATAAATAAAAGAATAAAATAACAAAAGAAAAAGAGGGAGATATTTAGAATAAATATTGAGCGACCTAATCCCAAGGGAGGGCTCAGCATGGGCCTGACCACATAAAAACCCAAGTAGAGAGAGATAAGGAAGCTCACTTGTGTAAATATACCAATAAATAAATAAAAATATTTTCCTCTAAAACAAAAATAAAAGTGGGTTTCTATTTATATGTATATATTTGTAAATATAAAATTAAAATAAAAATGAGAAAACTAAAAGAAATTAAAAATCCCTTCACCCTTATATATACATAGCACCACTCTTCTATCTATTAACCCCTGTAAATATATAAATAAATAATTCCATAAAACTTGTAAATATTCTATATTTCATAGTGTAAATAAATAAAATAAAAACCACAAAAATAAAAATAAAATAAAAAGAAATAAAAATAAAATTCAAAACCAACCTTGTATATATACCATGTATAAAAATCTATATAACTATTTATTTAACCCTTGTAAATAATTAATAAAAATAATAAAAATACCAAAATATTCCAAATTTTATTCTATAAATAAATAAAATATAAAATTGGAATAAAAATTTACAAAAATAAGTAATCAAAAATCAAAAATACAATTTTGTATATATACCTATATATTATACTATATTGTACATACCATATTTTTATTTCAAAAAAAAATAAATAAATATCACAAAAAATAGTCTAAAATAAAAGAAACAGTTTTCATGTTGTGAGTTTTGCATGATTCGGCCATTTACTGTTTTAAATTCAATTTCCAATTCTTTATTACATGGCTGCTCCTGATTGGTCCACGGGGATGTTGACCCCCCGGTCAACTCCCCCCCTTGGACCACAGACCCGCGGATCTGCATGCCCGACCTGATTTCTCCCAATTACTGCATCATGATCTGATCACAGAAACCTCAAACCCCGCGCTCCGATTGATCATCACACATCCGAGACCATCGCCCGGGGTGGGTTCTCGGGGTGCGTGCTCCGTTTTCCTCGCCCGACACCCATCTAGTCGGACCCCTAGGAGTATATAGCTGCTGCTCCGCCGCACATTTCCGCCCATCTTTGGCATCATCCCTTCTACCCAGGACCTCCACCCAATTGCCTAGAGTGACAGCTAGCGCCCGGCGTGTTGCAGAGAGGAGGAGGGACCTCGTGTCACTGATCCGACGACCCAGCGCCACCGTGCGCCGCCCAGGAGCAACGCTCGAGCCTCGGGCATCGACGACCCTCAAGGCTAGGACCCATAGCTTCGGAAGCTCGCCCACAGTCTACCTCGACCATTCGGTAATCCTAGTTCCTTCTATCTTTCACGAATTTCTGATTACCCCCAATTCACCCGTCCGCCGTCGACCGTCGATTCTGACCATATCAATCACCATTTCGATCATCGGACGACACCCACATCTCCGCGAGACTTATCTTCACGTTCTACACCCACTCGCATCCCCTGTCTCTCCCCGGAGCAGGTGTTCCGACCTCCCTCTCCGACGCTTCGCCGGAAGTCTTCGCCCCACTTCACCCACGCACTCACTCCACACCTTACAGGGTCGAGGCACTTTGCCCTCGACCCAGCGTGCTCTTTGTGCTGTTTTTCAGGTCAGAAGGGACTCATCTGGAGGTCTTCACGTTCAACACAGGAGCTCCAGCTCCACCTTCGTCGTCGGAGCGTTTCCGACGTTCCCGACCTCATCGGAGAGGACCACCAACTGTGGAGCATCGGGGAGCTTCTATTCCATATCTCAGCAGCAGCAGCGGGGGTCCAGCGCGTCTGTGGCGCTCCGACGAAGTTCTCGGAGCTGTGTTCTTCCATGACCTCCAGTAGACGTCCGATCTTCCTCGACGCTCCAGATTAGATCAGATCCATCCACTTGAGGAGCAACCATCACCGTCAGATCTTTGGAGGTTCAATCGTGACCGTCGATTCAGCGAGGCTTAGCCAAAGCACTCCTTACTCGTCCGATTCTCCACGTGGCATGCCTCCATCCGTCCAATCTCGGCCAGGGTTCATCGAAGAGGTGCCATCGATCCTCCACCGTCCGATCAACTACGTGGCACTGCCTCAGCCATCGGATCCGAGCCAGCTCCCTTCACCGAGGAGCAGCGCCCCGCAGTCGTTGGATATCACACGCGGCGCGCCTCTGGCTCTCGGATCATAATAAGGGGTAATTTCACTTAGGCCCCTCCTGCTTTGTCATTTACGTTCTAGTCCTATAAATATTTAGTTAAGTAGTTTTTATTCTGGACATTTTGCACTTAGGACCTCGTGCTTATTTTATTTGCATTTGTACCCCTGTTTACATGGAACACGTGCATCGTCACGCGATTTTTGTGGTATATTTGCAACATTTGGGTTGATATTTTAAGGAGTTATGGAATGAAATATAGTTTTCATTATTTGCATCCATACCCCTGTGCGTAGTTTATTGAGACATGTGGTGAATTAATTGGAGAAATTGCAATATCTTCCCTGGACTTTTAGCACCTATTGCTATTAAGTCCTAGGAATTTTTTTTATTGCACACAGGTCCCTCCGTGCATAGGACACGTGCTGTACGCGTGCGATTTTGGAAATTTTGCACAAGGGACCCCCAGTTTCTTGTATTTGTTACGTTTTAATCCCTAGAACTTATTTTCCTTGCATTTGGGTCCCTGTACACTGTATCTTGTTGTTTGATTTTAATAAAATATCAAATCAAGTCCAAATTTTGTGAAAATTGGATAAGTGGCTCCTGCCACTATGTAAAATTTTCACTAAAAATTTGGTACATCTTTGAGCATTTTTATTATTTTTAAAAATTCAAAAACCATTATTTTTCTGTCTGTCCAGTTTTAAAATTCACAAAAAAATATAAAAACCCCTTTAAAAATAACAAAAAAAAGGATTTTGTGTATTTTGGTGTGCTTGATTTTCTGGCCAATTTTGGTCATTTTTAAATTCATAAAAATTAAAAAATTGAAAACATTGAAAAACTCATAAAAATTCTAATAAATCATAGAAAACTCAAAAATTAATAAACCCTCTTTCTAACTTTTCCTTTTTGTCTCTATTTTCAAGAAAAATACCTTCAGGCCTTGAAAAGACCATTTAGTATTTTTAATTAATTGAAGCTTGGCTGGACATTGTCCTTTGGTTTCAGTCTTATTTTCTTTTTAGAAAATTCTATAAAAATCAGAAAATTACCTAAAATTCACCAAAAAACAATAAAAAATATAAAAATTCTTAAAATATTTTTGTTTGAATTTTTAAAGCATTTCAGAGTAATTAAATAATAGTTGAAGGTTGCTTGTTTTCCTTGTTTTCTTATTTTCTTTATTATTAAAAATTCCAAAAAATATAAAAATATTAAAATCCACAAAAAATACTTTGTTTTTATTTTTATTTGTTTTAGACTACTTCGTAGGCCGCAAGCCCAATCCGCGCTCCCTGAGTCCCACCCTGGGTGCTACACCAGGCTAATCTCATAGCCAGGGCCACTATTTGTTTTTATTGATTTTTGTCTTTGTTTGGTGGTTTGTCCTTCATTTTTCTTGTTAAGTTGAGATCCCTATCGATCTGGGTCGCAACGACCCGAAAGTGATTTATATTGACCTGATCCGGATTGATAGGAATTTTGGCTCATCAAAATGGCGTCGTTGCTGGGGAGCACGGCTTAGTAGTCGATTTCTTTTTCTTTTTATTTTGTTTTTATTTTCGCGGCTTTCCGCGACTTTTTCGTAGTTCGTGGCTTTTCGCAGCTTTTTATTTTTTTCTTTTATTTTCATTTTCTTTTATTTTTATTTCTTTTCTTTTTGTTCTTGTTTGTTTTTGCTTGTTTATTTTTATTTTTGCGCATATACCCTGTTTACTTTTCTGCTTGACTTGCTTTATTTTTATCTGGTCTGTGACACTTTGTTGTCTTCTTGCGAGGGCCCGAGGACCGAGGCGGTGACTTTCGAGGAGACGGTGTAACCGCGGCTATCGGAGGCGGCTCCCTTCTGCACGGAGCCGCAGGAGAACGCGAGGAGACAGCCGAGTGCGGCTTTTAGCTAGATTTTATTTTCAGCATCATTTGAATTATTGTATTAATACAGGGACAGGACTATCTTTCAGACTTAGACTTTAGAGGTCTGTTTCGCCGAGTACTAGTGTGCTCGGGGGACCCCACGGTTTTTACGCGGCTTTTTTGCAGTTTGGATTTCTTTTCTGCTTACTCGGTTTCTCGCGGTTTTTCGAGCCCCTAGCCTTAGGATTTTCTGCTTGACTGTGACGTAATAAATAGGATCCCAATACCCTAATAACATTTGCCTGTACCTATAGTTCGGTAATTGGACGAAGAATAAAAAGATTAATAAAATAGTCGATACACTACCTTCGAGCCTACGTGTCGCAGCCCACCCTGCCAAGCGCTACTCCTGAACTCGATTTGTCGAGAGGAGGAGGGGTGGACCGAGACCGGACTCTTGGATTGGAGGCTGGTGGTCGACTAGACATTCTTTCGAGTAGAACTGCTGTTTAGGGCTCGGTTTTCCGCTTGCACCATTTAGGTAGTTTCATTTCAGTCTTTAAATTATGCGCTGATCATTTTGCATGTAGACTGTTGGAGTCAGGTATGCATCTCTTACTCTGCATGCATCATTGATTTTCTCGCACATCGGCTTTTTCGACTTCTCCCCCCTGATTTTTGGACTTAATAACCAGGAGAACTGAAAAAATCGTTAGACGATTTGTTTTTATTTGAAAAATCCCTAAAAATTTGTTTGAACCATAAAATTGGGATTGGTTAACTCTATTGACCCTAAAAGACGCTCACCGAGAAATTTGTCTTGGGGAGAGCAACCCCCTCCTTGTCTGGTTTGCTTGCGCGAGAGAGTGACCCGCACTCTAGGTAGAGCCATATCCGATATTTTTCTCGACTGATTACTGGATCTTTCTGTACGGGACAGTCGATTGAGAAAATATCGGATTACCCAACAGGTCACGCTAATCGCTCTGCTATCCTGACTGATCACCTAATAAAATTGACAAGATAATTGACCGAGCCTTTAAGGTCTTTAGCTCGCGTTGCGTAGGTGAATCGGGAGTTTGCTTGTGATCATTATTTTTGCCAGATCTCATCTGCCCAACTCGCTAGATCAAGATGATGGGCAGAAGGTCTCTTAGGCAGCCTCTGGCTGCACTGCTTCCCAGCACTTCTGCCCGCTCATCTAGGTTTGTTCACGAGAGCCAAGACCCGCTCTCTGAACCCGAGTTTGACTCCACCCTGTTCCCCCTCGACCCCCTTCTTTCAGTTCCGAGATACCAGTGCCAGAGGAGAGATAGTCAGATGATTTATCAGCACCTGAGTTTGGGTCTTTTGCTTTTGCAGAGACCATGGCCGACAACAGTGACGACCGCACCAGAGGTCCCCAGCATGATCAGAATTTCATTATGGACCAGGGTGCGATCAACTCCACCCTGATTGCCTCCCTCGAGACAGTTCAACATCAGTTGAGGGATCAGGGAGCATTCATGATAGAGATGAGGTGTGAGATGGAGCAGTTGAGAGCAGACCGCGAGCAGCGAGAGCTAGGAGACAGGCCGAGGATACCCGAACATGTGGCAGTCGCCGTAGCAGCCGCAGCAGTATGGTCCTCGTCCCTATCAGCAGGGACAGTCTTTGAGGCGTGATCAGCCTCATCAGCCGCAGCATCATCCACAGTCTTACCCCTCTCACCCACAGCATCAGCAGCAGCAACCTCACTACCAGAGAGGCTACCCGTCAGGTTCTCATGGGCCATCCTATGAGAACCCTGCCTTGGATGACATGGCATGCCTCCTTACCGATCAATAGGCTACATTCCGACGGGAGATGGATGAGTTCCGCCAGGAGATGCGGGACATCGTGAGAGGAAAGGCCGCCATCCCTGCCCAGATAGAGCCCAATCCGAACAACCTAAAGTGAAAATCTGAGCAGGTAGTTTGGACTGAGTATTCCACTCCTAGTGATACATTTGGAGATATGTCTGCATATTTGTTAGATGCTGATTTTGTCACTCTTAGGAGCGGTAGGATGCCAGTAGGAGGCGCCTCGTCTGAGCGACATCCATAGGCCACTTCCAGAGCGCCCGACGAGGAGGAGAGTGGTACTGATGCCGCTAGAGATGATGACGGTGATTCTGGTGCCACCACGGATGCTGATCCCACCGGCGGTACTGATGCTGTCGTTTCACCAGTTGGAGGAGGTGGTACTGAGGCCACCCATGTTGCCGAGCCAGAGCACGGTACTGATGCCGCGAGTCGACTAGCCAAGGGTGGTGTTGATGCCACCATTTCTTCTGAGAGTCCTGTAGTTTTTCCTTCTGTTGATGTATCTCGGGACATTTCTGGAAATAAAGGAAAGGGTTTATTTTCTTCTGGTCCACCTGTGGTGCTTGATGTATGTGTGGATCCTGCCATCGAGCAGTCTAGACCCTCTCCTAGTCCTTCATCTGAGAAGGACCCTGTGATCCCCTTCCCTAGAGCTCTTCAGATGGGAAAGGGGAAGAAAATAGAAAACCCAAAAAAGAGGCAGCAGGAAGAGTTTAGCCAGCAGATGATAGACCGTTTTCACATACAGCTGACTCTTCAGGAGGCTTTGCAGCACATACCTCTACTCCAGCGTTCACTCAGAGACATGACCACAATTAGGAGGAAGAGGAGGAACCACCAGTCAGAGATCCATGTGCCGACCAGAGCTACTTGTTTCGTGATCCAGAACCGTCTGCCGGCCAAGAAGCCAGACTCAGGAGCCCCGTATGTCAGATGCCATATCAGAGAGCAGAGGTTTGACCGTACCCTATTAGACAACGGTTCATCGATCAACCTACTTCCGGCAGCCCTTCTCGACCGCTTCGAGATAGGCACTCTTCTACAGAGCAGGACAATCCTTCAGTTTGTTGATCGATCTGTCAAGAGGCCGAAGGGGTTTCTGAGGGACGTTGTCGTCATGATTCAGGGCCTGCAATTCCCCGTGGACTTCGTAGTGTTGGACATGGAGATCCCTGAGTCAGTGACCGATACCCCCATCATTTTAGGTCGCCCGTTTCTGGCCACAGCCAAGGCAGTGACCGACCATGATAGCAGGAAGGTATACTTTCGTGTCGAGGGCGAAAGTGTACAAATAGAGACAATCGTGTACAACCGAGCCAGAGTTACATCATGCTCAGAGACTACTTCCGATACAGAGCAGATGACAGATGCAGGGCAAGACATCCACCAGGACTGCGACTTTGTGATTACAGATGATGAGGCAGTATGGGCAGATTCAGATGCACAAGCCATCCTCTAACCTTCAGAGTCCGCTGATGCATAGACGCCAACACAGGAGAGCTTGGAGAGCGCATTCCTGGTCCAGGATACCTTTGAGGCAGCAGAGCTGGTTCTTGACCGCGAGACTGATTTGTTTGGTGATGATAGTGGTACTGAGGCCACCTTGGATGATACAGATCCCTCGGAGTCAGGTTTTACTGGGAAGAGTTTGAGGATTTTATTCTAGATCTGACTTCTACTGATCCTGTAGCAAGGGAGGAGGTAGATGCCGAGCAGAGCAGAGACAGTCCAGCAGGGCAGCCTACTCCAGATTCAGAGTGTGATAGAGAGTTTCAGTTCTCCCATGCGGATTTGGCAGCCTTCACACAGAGTTTTCAAAGGCCAGATCCGCCAGCACCCAGTTGTCCAGAGCTGAAGCCACTTCCTGCGTCGCTGAAGTATAGGTTCCTTGCGGGTGAGCATGAGATGTACCCAGTCATTATCTCCGCTGATTTAACTAGAGAGCAGGAATCCCGTTTGATGGGGGTTCTTGAAAAGAACCGCAAAGCGATAGGATGGAGCGTAGCCGATCTCCAGGGGATAAGTCCGGCCCTGTGCTCCCACCATATCTATCTTGAGGATGAGGCGAAGCCGTCGCGTGAGTTCCAGTGGCAGCTGAACCCGAATCTGAGAGAGGTTGTCATGAAGGAGATTTCAAAATGGTGGAGCGCCGATTTTATCTACCCCATCTCCGACTCCAAGTGGGTCAGCCCTTTGCATGTGGTGCCTAAGAAGACGGGCATCACTACAGTAGTCAGCGAGTCTGGAGAGGAGATTGCTACACGGGTACCCACTTCATGGCGAGTCTGCATGGATTACAGACGACTCAACCAGGCCACCAAGAAGGATCATTTCCCCGTGCCCTTTATAGATCAGATCATTGAGAGACTGGAAGGGAAGAGCCATTACTGTTTTCTGGATGGGTACTCCGGCTACAACCAGGTGGCCATCACTCCCGAGGACCAGGACAAGACTACCTTTACCTGTCCCTTCAGCACATACGCCTTCCGACACATGCCATTTGGGCTATGCAATGCCCTACAACTTTTCAAATATGCATGTTGTCGATCTTTTCGGACATGGTAGGGCAGTGCTTGGAGGTCTTCATGGATGATTTCTCAGTTTACAGCGACGGATTCGACTCCTTTCTTGACTGCCTAGACCGAGTCCTTCAGCGATGTATAGAGGTTCACCTTGTGCTATCTTAGGAGAAGAGTCACTTCATGGTGACTCAAGGCACGGTGCTTGGCCATATCATCTCCAACAGGGGCATGGAGGTTGATCCGGCCAAGGTAGATGTCATTAGAAAACTCGCACCGCCGTCCAATTTGCGACAGTTACGGTCTTCCCTTGGGCATGTCGGTTTCTACCGGCGATTCAATCATGATTTCAGTAGGATTGCCCGACCGTTGACTGACCTGCTGATGAAAGACACCGAGTTCCTTGTCGATGACAAGTGTCTTTCTTATTTTGAGACTCTCAAGAGATGTGTTGTTGAGGCTCATGTTCTCCAGCCGCCTGATTGGTCTCTCCCATTCGAGATCATGACGGATGCCTCCGATTTTGCCGTGGGGGACGTGCTAGTATAGAGGAGGGATGGAGTTCCATTTACCATTCACTACGCTAGCCGCACATTGGATTCCGCACAACGGAATCACACAATCACTGAGAAGGAGATGCTAGCCGTAGTCTTCGCCCTAGATAAGTTCAGATCATACATTATTGGATCTAGAGTGACCTTTGTATACAAATCATACCGCCATCAGGTGCCTCATGGCAAATAAGGATGCCAAAGCCATATTGACTAGATGGATCCTTCTACTCAAGGAGTTCGACATAGAGATCAAGGATAAGCCTGGAGTCAAGAATGTGGTGGCAGATCATCTCTCCCGATTAGAGCATCTTGAGGATTCTGACCAGACCGATCCTATATGTGAGACCTTCCCAGATGAGGCGATCCTTGCTATCGCCTCTCTCCCGTAGTACGCCGATATTGTGAACTTTCTTGTTGCTAAGAAAGTTCCACAAGATTGGCCCAGGCAGAGGCTTGAGACCTTCCTCGTGAGGGCCAAGTCTTACCACTAGGAGGATCTCATCCTGTACCACGAAGGAGGGGATAACGTCTGGCGTAGGTGCATTCCTCAGGAGGAGCACCATAGCGTCCTCACTTACTGCCACAAGCTTGAGGCAGGAGGACATCACTCTGGGAGGAGAACGGCACAGAAAGTGCTCCAATCCGGCCTATGGTGGCCTATCCTCTTCAAGGACTCTGATGAGTTCGTGAAGAGGTGTACTGACTGTCAGAGGATGGGCACTTGTGTACAGCGTGATATGATCCCGATGCAGCCCATTCACTTCTGTGAGGTTTTTGATGCATGGGGCATCATTTTCATGGGTCCATTCCCTAAGAGTCAGGGATTCGAGTACATTCTGTTGGCCATTGATTATGTGAGTCGTTGGGTTGAGGCCATCCCCGCCCGAACCACAGATGCCAGGACTGTTTGTAGATTTTTGAGGTGGCATATCATTACACGGTTCGGGGTCCCTCGAGTGTTGATATCTGACGGGGGGTCTCATTTGGTCAATGACCAGGTGAAGGCCCTTGCTAGCGAGTTCGGCATAGACCATCGAGTTGCCATTCCATACCATCCACAGACGCATGGTCTAGCCGAGGTGTCGAACAGGGAGATCAAGACTATATTGCAGAAAGTTGTCCGCCCTGACCGAAAGGATTAGTCACAACTTTTGGACTCGGTCTTGTGGGCATATAGGACGTCTTTCAAGACACCTTTGGGCACATCTCCCTTTCGCCTCGTTTATGGCAAGCCGTGACATCTACCAGTTGAGTTGAGACACAGGTCACTTTGGGCAGTCATAGATATACTTTTGGATCCAAATAGTGTAGGAGACCAGAGGAGGGCAGAGTTAGCAGCCTTGGAGGAGCTTCGCGATACCGCCTTCTCAAACAGCCTACAGTACAAGGAGAGAGTGAAGGAGTGGCATGATTCTCATATCAGCCACAAGCATTTTGAGCCTGGACAGAGAGTATGGTTGTTTGATGCTAGGCTTCGTCTATTTCCAGGGAAGCTACAGAGCAAATGGAAGGGACCGTATCTAGTGAGAAAGGTACATGACAATGGGAGTATTGATATATCTGAGTTATCTTCTGAGAGTACCTTTCGAGTGAACGGCCAGCGGCTCAAGCCATTTCTAGATCATGAGCCGCAGGTCGTTGATGTTGCCCCTATTCATTTTGCGTGAGATGTGGTTTCTTGACTGACATCTATTGCATCTTACGCCTGATTATCATTGTTCTTCCGACTTGTCTAGATCCAGTTGTCCATATCATTACATTCTTTAGTCCACACCCCTTTCCTCATCTTTTGATTATGCTATACTTAGGGTGTACTTTTCCCTAAGTATAGGGGGATGTAGGACTCTCGGGTATTTCTTTTGATTCTTTCTACCCCTATTTTTGTTGCCTATACTTAGGGATATTTTACCCTAAGTATAGGAGTGGTAGACCATGCACATTCTTCACTCGGTTTTCCCTTTTTGTACAACCTGCTATACTTAGGATTATTTGATCCTACGTATAGGAGGAAAAGCCGAGGTTCTCTTGATTTCTATTCTTTTATTCGTCTTTGTATATAGCCTTCCTTTTCACTTCCCTATACTAAGCACGAGTTATGTCTTCTTCATCGCTCTTGACCCTGAGGACATCGTTCGAGCTAAGTATAGGGGGTGTGTATATATTTCATATATACTTTAGCCATAACTCGTACTTTGTGTGAGTGTGTTAATAAATAAAAATTAGCTGAAAACCAAAAATCCATAAAAATTAAAATTTTTCCCTGTAAATAAGCATTCTTTTATTGCACATACATAGCTATTGTACAAATTATTTTTGTAAAAATGTTTTCAAAAACTTTTTGTGTAAAGTTTGTGTAAATATGTGCATATCGAAACTATGTATATAGTACAAAATTTTTCCAAAATGTTTTGAAAATCAAAAGTTTGCAAAAACCTCGTGTAAATTTGTGTAAATATTTTGCAAAACGTGCATTCATGCACACATCCATGATTTCAAAACATTTTTCAAAAATTTTGCATTTGTGTAAATATTGTGTAAATAGCATCCGTGTATAGTTTTTCCTGGATTATAGTTGCCATTTAAACTAGCCTAGAATTAAATTGGGAAATGGAGCTTGATTAAGATCTTAATCCACCTAATGCTAAGATGAACCTTATAGGGCTTAGGGTTAAGGCTTTTCAGGTCCATGGTGACGTAATTCTTTCAGTCCACTAGGCTATGATCACATGTCATCTCAATGAGCCTAAGTAGAGCACTTAACAACACACACATGACTCATATAGACAATGGCTTTACTTGGACCCGCACTTCACACCGAGATCTCTACGGATGAGGTGGTGAGGAGGCAGTCTTCCTTGACTTGGGGTAGCATATGATGGTAGTACTTCTATGCGGAACCTATCTTCTTCTTGTAGTGAAGGAAGTGCGTCTCAACATGGTCTGGTTGTCATGAGGTCTAACGACAGGTGTTGTGGGTTGCAATAATGCTTCAAAAGAGGGATAGTCTACTGGCTCAAGAGGAAAAACTCCTTATGTATATATGTTGCACATGTATATGTTGTATAGATGCATGTGAAAAAAAAATGCAAAAAGAAAATAATTCCAAAAAAGTTGTGGGTCTGAGAGAAAATGATAATCCCACCGGAGTATATATAGTGCAAATAAGCAAAGCTTGAGACTTATGGATCCCATCTTATGTAGCTTGCAGCAGGGAGACTTAGCTACACTGGTTGAGCTCCCAAGGATACATGGCTACACTGGCCATGGTCCATTCTCTTCTTCCCCTCTTCTTGAGCCGGTTGAACTTGAACTTAGAAGGGAATACCACACTCCTCGAGGAAAGAGTGGCCAGACTAGGGTCATAGAGTTAACTTGTTGGGGAGGGTTGTCAAGTTGCTACTTCTGAGGTGGAGAGCTTATATAGCACTTACACAGTACAAGGAAAGACTCATAGTCTTCAGGGTTTGTGTATGTAGACTTGTTCTGATCTGGATTGTTGAGGAGTCTTTACTATAGATTAGTGGATCTTAGAGGCTGTTGAGTTTTAAATCTAAGTCTGACTAAGGTTCCGACACATTAATAATCCAAAGATCTGATCGAGCTCCATATTTCTATTTAATGAAGGCAAGTTTAATAATCAGCATAAATTCATGCATAGTCTCCTCTTTTTCTTTTTCTTTTTCTTTTTCACTTCTTTTTCAAATAAGTGTTTGCTAAGGGACTAGCAAAGTTAAGTATAGGGGGGTAATGAATACCCATTCATCACTCTTTATTCTTTTATTTTAGCTACAAAACCTTTGCCAAACACATGTATATTCCTGTAAATACAAATAATTGTCAATCAGCATGCATTTTGTAAATATGCATAATTAGCATGTTTTTGTGCATAAATAAAAGAATAAAGAAACAAAAGAAAGAGAGGGAGATATTTAGAATAAATATTGAGCGACCTAATCCCAAGGGAGGGCTCAGCATGGGCCTGACCGCATAAAAACCCAAGTAGAGAGAGATAAGGAAGCTCACTTGTGTAAATATACCTATAAATAAATAAAAATATTTTCCTCTAAAACAAAAATAAAAGTGGGTTTCTATTTATATGTATATATTTGTAAATATAAAATTAAAATAAAAATGAGAAAACAAAAAAGAAATTAAAAATCCCTTCACCCTTATAGATACATAGCACCACTCTTCTATTTATCTACCCTTGTAAGTAAATAAATAAAAATTCCATAAAACTTGTAAATATTCTATATTTCATAGTGTAAATAAATAAAATGAAAACCACTAAAACAAAAAAAAATAAAAAGAAATAAAAATAAAAATCAAAACCAACCTTGTATATATACCATGTATATAAATGTATATAACTATTTATTTAACCCTTGTAAATAACTAATAAAAATAAAATAAAAATACCAAAATATTCCAAATTTTAATCTATAAATAAATAAAATATAAAATTGGAATAAAAATGTACAAAAATAAGTAATTAAAAATCAAAAATAAAAAATACAATATTGTATATATACCTATATATTATACTATATTGTACATATCTTATTTTAATTTCAAAAAAAATAAATAAAAATCACAAAAAATATTTTAAAATAAAAGAAACATTTTTCATGTTTTGAGTTTTGCAAGATTCATCCATTTACTATTTTAAATTCAATTTTCAATTCTTTATTACGTAGCCGCTCCTAATTGGTCCACGGGGGATGTTGACCCCCCGGTCAACACCCCCCTTGGACCACAGACCCGCGGATCTGCATGCCCGACCCGATTTCTCCCAATTATTGCGTCATGATCCGATCACAAAAACCTCAAACCCCGGGCTCCGATTGATCATCACACATCTGAGACCTTCGCCCGGGGTGGGTTCTCGGGGTCCGTGCTCCAATTTCCTCGCCCGACACCCATCTAGCCGGACCCCTAGGAGTATAAAGCTGCTGCTCCGCCGCACATTTCCGCCCATCTTTGGTGTCATCCCTTCCACCCAGGACCTCCACCCAATTGCCTAGAGTGACAGCTAGCTCCCGGCGTGTTGCAGAGAGGAGGAGGGACCTCGCGTCACTGATCCGGCGACCTAGCACCGCCGTGCGCCGCCCAGGAGTAGCGCTCGAGCCTCGGGCATCAAAGGCCCTCAAGGCAAGGACCTAGAGATTCAGAAGCACATCCACAGTCGACCTCGACCATTCGGTAATCCTAGTTCCTTCTATCTTTCGCGAATTTCTGATTACCCCCAATTCACCCGTCCGTCGTCGACCGTCGATTCTGACCATATCAGTCACCATTTCGATCATCAGACGACACCCACATCTCCGCGAGACTTCTCTTCACGTTCTACACCCACTCGCACCCCCTGTCTCGACCCGGAGCAGGTGTTCCGACCTCCCTCGCTGACGCTTCGCCGGAGGTCTTCGCCCCACTTCACCCATGCACTCACTTCGCTCCTTACAAGGTCGAGGCACTTTGCCCTCGACCCAGCGTGCTCTTTGTGTCGTTTTTCAGGTCAGAAGGGCCTCATCTGGAGGTCTTCACATTCAGCACAGGAGCTCCAACTCCGCCTTCGTCGCCGGAGCGTTTCCGACGTTCCCAGCCTCATCGGAGAGGACCACCAGCTGCGGAGCATCGGGGCTCTTCTATTCCATATCTCAGAAGCAGCAGTGGAGGTCGAGCGCGTCCGTGGCGCTCCGACGAAGTTCGCCGGAGCTGTGTTCTTCCAGGTCCTCCAGTAGACGTCCGATCTTCCTCGACGCTCCAGATTAGATCAGATCCATCCACTTGAGGAGCATCCATCACTGTCAGATCTTTGGAGGTTTGATCGTGACCGTCGATTCAGCGAGGCTTAGCCACAACACTCCTTAGTCGTCTGATTCTCCATGTGGCACGCCTCCATCCGTCCAATCTCAGCCAGGGTTCATCGAAGGGGTGCCATCGATCCTCCACCGTCCGATCAGCTACGTGGCACCGCCTCAGCCATCGGATCCGAGCCAGCTCCCTTCACCGAGGAGCAGCGCCCAGCAGCCGTTGGATATCACACGTGGCGCGCCTCTGGCCCTCGGATCATAATAAGGGGTAATTTTACTTAGGCACCTCCTGCGTTGTCATTTACATTCTAGTCTTGTAAATATTTAGTTAGTTGTTTTTATTCTGGACATTTTGCACTTAGGACCTCGTGCTTATTTTATTTGCATTTGTACCCCTGTTTGCGTAGAACACGTGCATCGTCACGTGATTTTTGTGGTGTATTTGCAACATTTGGGCTGATGTTTTAAGGTGTTATGGAATGAAATATATTTTTCATTATTTGCATCCATACCCCTGTGCGTAGTTTATTGAGACATGTGCTGATTTAATTGGAGAAATTGCAATATCTTCCCTAGACTTTTAACACATGTTGCTATTAAGTCCTAGGAATTTTTTTTATTACACATAGGTCCCTCCGTGCCCAGGACACGTGCTTTGCGCGTGCGATTTTGGAAATTTTGCACGAGGGACCCCCAATTTCTTGTATTTGTTACATTTCAATCCCAGGAACTTATTTTCCTTGCATTTGGGTCCCTATGCATCGTGCCTTGTTGTTTGATTTTAATAAAATATCAAATAAAGTCCAAATTTCGTGAAAATTGGATACGTGGCTCTTGCCACTGTGTAAAATTTTCACTAAAAAGTTGGTACATTTTAGAGCATTTTTATTATTTTTAAAAATTCAAAAACCATTATTTTTCTGTCTATCCAGTTTTAAAATTCAAAAAAAAATATATAAACCCATTATAAATAACAAAAAAATTATATTTTGTGTATTTTGGTGTGCTTGATTTTCTGGGCAATTTTGGTCATTTTTAGATTCATAAAAATTATAAAAATTGAAAAACACTAAAAAACTCATAAAAAATCTAATAAATCACAACTCAAAAATTAATAAACCCTCTTTCTAACTTTTCCTGTTTGTCTCTATTTTAAAAGAAAAATACCTCCAAGCCTTGAAAAGACTCTTTAATATTTTTAATTGGTCTTTGAAAATTGGCTGGATAGTGTCCTTTGGTTTCAGTCTTATTTTATTTTTAGAAAATTCTATAAAAATCAGAAAATTACCAAAAATTCATCAAAAACAGTAAAAAATATAAAAATTCTAATTTTTTTTTGAAATTTTAAAGCATTTAGAGTAATTAAATAATTGTTGAAAGTTGCTTGTTTTCCTTGTTTTCTTATTTTCTTTATTATTAAAAATTCCAAGAAATATAAAAATATTAAAATCCACCAAAAATACTTTGTTTTATTTTTCTTTATTTTAGACTACTTCGTACGCTGCAAGGCCAATCCGCGCTCCCTGAGTCCGACCCTGGGTGCTACACCAGGCTAATCTCATAGCCAGGGCCACTATTTGTTTTTATTGATTTTTGTCTTTGTTTGGTGGTCTGTCCTTCATTTTTCTTGTTGAGCTGAGATCCCTATCGATCCGGGTCGCAACGACCCGAAAGTGATTTATATTGACCTGATCCGAATTGATAGGAATTTTGGCTCATCAGTGCTTCGTCGAGGTATTACAGGTGGGGGGCTTTGGGGATTGCAGGCACAGGAAGGGGGAGGGGGTGGATTTTAGGGATTGTAGGAATGGGGGTTAAGAGAAGGGGAGGGGGTAGAGGATCGGGGATTGCATGTGATGTAGGTAGGGGGAGGAGGGTTCCAGAATCGCATACGCAGCTGTCGTGGGTAGATTTCGGGGATTCCAGGTGATGGGGGGGGGGTTCTAGGATTGCAGGTGTGGTGGGGGGGATTGTAGGCGGTGGAGGTAGGGGGAGTGAGTCTGGGATTGCAGGTACGATCGGGGAAGGGGGGAGAGGGTAGGTTTCAGGGATTGCATGCGTGGGGGTTATGGGGAGGGGGGTCGGGGATTATGGGTGATAGAGGCAGGGGAAGGGGGGTTCCGATATTGTAGACAGCCGGGGGGAAGGGTTTCGGGGACTGTAGGCGATGGAGGGGGGGAGCTTTTTGGAATTGCAGTCAGTAGTGGTGGGGGGAGGCAATTGTAGGCAGTGGACATGGGGTCGGGGATTGCAGGCGGTGGTATGAGTAGGGGGTTGCTTGGAGCATGTGCAAGGGGAGGGGGGCTTCGTCGGGCGATTGCACAGGAGAGCAGGGGGCGCTTCATAGGGCGATTGCATGGGAGAGCATGTGTAGGGAGCTTCGCCGGGAGCTTGCAGGGGGTTTTGGAGGATGTTTGCAGGAGAGGAAGGGGAGGAGGAGTTAGTTTCCGGAGGACAACGAAGAGGATGAGGTGGTCGGAGGAGGTGAGGATGGATGATGAAGGGGAGGAGGAGGTCGTCCGGTGGGGGGTTGCAGCAGGAAGGGGTGGGTGGTATCAATTGTAAATAATGGGAATATAAAGGGTATAAAATGTAAAATACTTGATGGATACTATCATAGTTAAATGTAAATTGCATGGAAGTTAACATGGGGTTATAGGTGTAAGACTTAAACAATATTCATGGTCTTGAGTGTAATTCGTGAATACTAACGGTATCTGGGGTCAGGGTCATTGGTGTAAATATCCCTTTAAATAATATTATGGCTAAAAATATTGTTAAATTCATTAAAATCTCCTAGTAAAAAGATACTTATATATCCTCAAACTTTTTTTGTGCATATTGATTAATAAATCAGGTGAAAATACTTTTGCAAAATGTTAGAAAAATAGTTTGAAAATCTTTTTGAAAAATTGTTTAAAAATTGTTTGGAAGACATTTTGTTAAATATGTTCGACCTTTGTAAAAAGATTTTGTTTGTAATATTATATTTTCTTTGCGTGAAATAAAAATGTTTGAAAAACGATTTGCAAATGGTTTTAAAATTGGTTGCCAAAATATTTTGAAAAACCTATATATATTGTTTGAAAAACCTTTGCAAAATAGTTTCAAATGTGTGTAAATATTTGTAAAATTTGTTTGTAAAAATTATTTTGGACTATAGTCTTCCAAAATTGTTTATAAAATATTTTTCAAATAAGTTCGAGGAATATATAAATCACACTAAAATTCTTTACTAACTGTGTAAAACTATCTATAAAAATGACCACTTACCCCTTGTAAAATCTTAAAAACCTAAACTCTTGTAAATATAAGATGATCCCCATGTAAATATTTGTACCTATTTTCTTAGCCAAAATCTTTTGTTTTAAAAAATCATAAAAACATTTGCAAAACTAAAAATACCAAAAACATTAATTTTTTTTGCATGTGCAACATCTTTTCAAAAATCTATAAAAAGTTCAAAACCTGGAAAATTGCATTATTCGTTGCATCATCGTACATAGAATATGCATAGCATTCACATTCTTTTCGGATTGAGCTTGATGTTTGAACAAGTATAAAGTCGAAGATTGGAGCTTGGCTAAACCTTACTGCACCTAACCTCACTGGAACCTTATGGGAACTAGATTTAAGGTATTTCTAGTCCATTGGGACTTAATTCTTTGAGGCTCAAGGCTAGGTTCAAGTCACCTCAACTGACTAACTAGAACTTTTCAAGACACATGCATGACTCTTGTCGCCCGTGACCTAACTTGGATACTTGCACCTTTCACTTTGCTCAACTCAGTTGGAGTGGTGAGGGGAGTGGATTTTCCGATTTGAGATGGACACGAGTATAAACATTCGTCCTCATCTAAGTAGGGAAGTGCACCCCAACCCGATCCAGTAGCCATGAGGTCTAAAGACAGGAGAGTGTGGGTTGCAATAATGCTTCAAAAGAAGGATAGTCTTCTGGCTCAAGAGGAAAAATTCCTTATGTAAATGCTGCTGTAAATAGGATTTAAAAAAAAAACTCCAAAAAAGTGGATAGGCCTGATTGAAAATAAAAAGCCTACCAGAGTATGTATATATGTTGCATAGAAAATAAGCAACCTTGAGCATCAAAGTTATACCAAGTGAGCCTGCAGCTGGATGACTTGACTACACTGGTCATGCTGCCCAAGATAGGTAGCTACACTGGCTACCATCCATTCTTTTCTTCACCTCCTCCTCTAGAGTCGGATGCCACTTGAACTTAGAAGGGAATATACTGCTCCAAGAGGAAAGAGTTGCTTGATTAGGGAATCATTGGGCTGTCATTGTAGAGAAGTCAGTTCTTTTGTCATTTCAGTTGGAGAGAGCCACCATCACTTACACTGTACAGTCAGCTTCATAGTCATAAGGGTTTGCGTATGATGTAGGCTAGTTCTGACATGGCCATTTAGGTGGTTTGAACCGAGTTCTATGATGCTCGAAGGCTGTTGTGCTTTAAATTTCATTCCCGAGCACACATTCTCACATCAAGGTCTAACTTGAGCTCCAAACTTTGATTTTGTGAAGATAAGTTTAATAATTAAAATCAAATCCATCTATTCTTTCTTTTTCTTTTCTTTTTTATTCTTTTTGTACTTATTGCAAAAGTGTTTGCTAGGGACTAGTAAATGCAAGTATAGGAGGGTGATGAATCTCCATTTCATCATCTTTATTCTATCAATTTGGCCTTAAAAACCGTAGCTAATGCTTGTAAACATCATTAATTTGTACAAAATATCATTCATCATTTATTGTATTTATTGTGTAAATAATACGTTTTTAAGGCCAAATTTATAGAATGAAGAGAAGAAAAGAAAAAGAATAAAATGTCAAAGATATTTTATGACCCTAAACACCGAGACCAAGTTAAAAATTGAGTTGGTTGACAAGGAATAAAGTAGGGGAGAAAAGGACCAAAAATACAATAAAAACCCATTTCATTTATTTATTCAATAATTTATTTTTAACACGTATTTTAATCTTTATTATTTATTTATCAAATGAAGAAACTTTGTACATGAAAGTTGTAGATAATAATGTAATTAAAACTACAAAATTAGGCTTGTACAAAAATAACACACAATGTACATTTTACACACAATATAAAAAGCCAAAATCCTAACATCACAGACCTATATCTTCCAAATAAAAACTCAAAATGTATCAAAATCACTCTAACTATATATAACTTTTAATAAGCTATTTAAGGGAGATGGTTTCAAAATTTTTGGTTTTAAGGTGTGAAAGTTAGGGTTTGGATCCTCATCGTAAATCATACCCAAATAAAATATTTAATTTATTCATTCATTATAAATTTATAGTTTTAGATTTTTATAAATTTGTAATTATTATTTATAACTATACATATATTAAAACTAAAACAAAACAAAAAAGAAAACACAAAATAAAATAAGGCTATATAAATGTATAGGCAAAATACATATGATGATACATGTATATAAATAAAAGTGAAATTCCTTCTTTTATTATTTATTCTTTTATATTTTTATACTCTTGTAAATATTCTTTATATTCTATTAAAAATATGAATCTAAAATAAAACCCAAGAAAATACCTTAAATTAAAATAACATATATAAAACATAGATGAAATACCTATAACTATACCTATATAATATATATCCTTATTTATTTAGGTGTACAAAATATATCATAAAAAATATAATAAAAATATATTTATTACATAAAAATACGTTATAAATATATAAAATAAAATAATAAAATAACATATACAAAATAAAAATAAAATAGTCAAAATATAGATGAATATACCTATAATTATACCCCTAAAAATTTACTCAAGATAAATAACACAAAAAAATAAATAAAAGTCATAATAAAATACTACATAAAATAATAAACATTTTTATTTATAATAAAAAATAAATAAAATCATTTACTATTTATAATTAATTATTTTGAATAAAACATGTTGTTTTGTCCTGTAGTGACCTAACGTGGACCAATCACATCAGGTCATTCGTTAAATCCGAGTCAACTCCCCCTCCAGCCATCCAACAAGACGCGCGTGTCAAATCCTGTGATTTCAGCCATTTTTCTCAGGCGCACCATCACTCGCATCGATATGATCTTTCACTAAAACAACCCTTGATCAACCAAAATCCACGCCATCACCATAGATCCCTTGTACATAGAACCACTTCGTTATATTTAGGTGATTAATAAGGGTGTATCCAGTGCTTATAAATAACTACCCCGACCTCCATTTCAAAGTTGGTCACTAATCTGGGTCTATAAGTACATGTTCTTGGTCTAGCGAGTTCCCTCGTGATAGGAGGAGTCATCTCACGACCGAGCAGTGCTCCTGGCGGACGGAGGAGCACCTAGGGCGGGCTCTGGGGACGTCCCTACTCCCTGGTCTCCGACCAGGTAAGAGTTGTGCATTTGTTTTTATTTAGGTAGTTCTTGATTCCGGATGTTTAGTTATGCATTTAGTTTAATTGTTTGACCTTAGGCTTAGCCTAGTACACTCGATTCGTAGTTCGCCGGAGCTCCGCTCCGGCGAACGCTTCCACCGTGCCTCGCCTGTACTCCGCTACGCCTCCCACCCTCATCTCTCTCATCAACGCCTGCTGATCATTCCACACATCTCCTCTCATCTCGATCTTGCTTGGATCAAGCAATCGCCCCCTCCTCCTCTGTCGCTCGTCGGAGGGAGTCCATCTCGCCCATCTCTCGCTCATTTACCCTTTTAATGGGACGAGGCAATTTGCCCTCATCCTTAGTCTTATTATATAAAGGTTCAAGGTCCAACGAGGCTCCTGGAGGTAGCTTGCCACTCGCCGGAGGTACATGGAGCACCACCTCTTCCCCAACCTTATAGTGGCGCTCCGGTGACCCTTATGACATTCTGAAGACTCCTGTTGATAGAGTGAGCTTCTCCGGTCATGTATAGCCCAACGCCACTGCAAGATATCGCTGGGACAAGGCGGATTCATCGATCAAAGTTCGGGGAAGGAGCCCTTCTTCCCTGTTCTTTGTGGATAGGAGCAACCATCCGATGAAGAGGTCGGTCCAGTTTTGATACGGCATTCAATCATGAAGCACCTCGATCATTGATGGAGACCCCAATCCTGATACAGAATGTCCAGTCAAAGGGGTATCGATCATCTAGGTTGCAACGCGTGTCAAGTGAAGTGACCAGGACTGTCCGATAGTGCGTTATGTGGTAAATTGCTAATTTCATACCCCATTTTTTGTATATTTAATATTTAGTCCTGTTAATAAAATATAATGATAAAAATAAATTAGAAATTTTACAACTAGGTCCATGTACTTCTGTTAATTGTATTAGGGTCTATTCCATGTCACCTCATGTGTCATTCCACATGAGGTGATGAAATTACATTGAAGCCCTTAACAGTTTCTGTAATTTTAAAGTAGTGTAAAAAAAATTAAATTATATTGTATATTTTTGGGAATTTTGTCATGTTGACCATGTACTTAATGGTTATTGCATATTGGTCCTTCTAAGCCAGCTCACGTGTAGTCCCACGTGAGCTGGGTAATTTGTATTGAAACACTGGTGGATTTTGTAATTGTAAAATAACATATAAAAATCAAATAAATGTTGTATATTTTTTGGCAAAATTGTATCCGAGCCCCTGTTGATTATTTTATTTGCAACTATGCCCCTACCAGCTTATGTACTTTTAGTGCTTGGAATTCATTATTAAAAAAAGACCCTAGCTCCTAAGATTGTGCAAAAATAGGATTAGATGTCTAGTAGCATGTACTTTCTTGCCATGATTTAATTTTGCATTTTTGGGTGTTTTAATCATTTACTAAAAATCAAAAGGAGCTTCGTTTTGTTCTGTCTATAATATACAATACCAAAAAATATAAAAACATCTTGAAAAATTCCAAAAAAAATGCAGAGTGTCTATTTTACCCTATTTAGTTAGAGACCAAAAATCACTAGAAATGGAAAAGAAAAAACTTAAAAATTAAAAACCTCAAAATCCTTCATAAAAATCTAAAAAATCATTATAAAATCCAAAAATATGTTTTTATATTTTATAATTTTCTTTATATAAATATTTATATATTAAAATTGATTTGAGTAATTTTGGACCTTATTTACTATTTTTAACACTCAAATCAATTTTGGGGTATTATTTAATCACTTAATTGAGATGTTTATTTTATTTAAAAACCCATAAAAATTAGAAAAATTTCAGAAAAATTATAAAAACATGAGAATATTTTTTAAAACACAAAAAATTATTTTGTATTTTATTTATATTTATTAGTATTTACTAAATATATTACTCTATATGTATATATATTGCCTTATATATCCTACATATATGTATTTAAAAGAAAAGGAAATATAAAAATATAAAAAGAAAATATAAAATTATAAAATTAAAAACAAAATACAAAATATAAAAATAAAATAAAATAAAATAACCCATAAAAAGATACATGTACATACATGATAAATGACATGGTTGTAAATAAATATTTTGTTCATAAATAACCATAGCCTACCCATTTTGCTCTCTGTGGTTCAACCTCTACTTGCTTACTTGCTATGCATATTATAATAGAAAAAAATAAATTTTAATTCACTTGTGTTATTCATTGCTTTTATTTATTGTGTGGGTTATTTGCTAACTAATTGGTATTTTTAGAGCGATCAACACATCAACTGTGGTTTTGCCTTGTGCAACTGTTAGACCCTCTGATTTTCCCAAGCTATCACCAGGCGGACAACAACAGGGCCAGTCCTTTGCAATTCAATCGTATCACCAATCTTCTGGTGGACAGTTTGTCCACCATTAACAACCTCTACAACGGTCTCCACCTATCAGAACACATGGAGATAAAACCATTAGTACCAGCAGTTGATGTAGCGCCAACACCAGTCATATCACAATTACACAACTACTCAGAACCAGTATCCTCCTCCTCCTCCTCAACATTACTAGCATTGTACTCCTCAATACAATTATTAGTATTCCCATTTGTAGCCTCCTCTACAGTATCACTCTGAGTGTGGATAGCATGTTGATCCTACGATCACTCTTTTGAACCCAGCACTTGGATGTCTAGCTTAGCTAGTGAATAGCCTAGCAAAGATGAGCCAGAAGCTTAATGACCTCAGTACGACAAAAAACTCCAATTCCAACATAGGTAGAGGCCAACCCCAAAAACTTCAAGCGAAAGGAGCAGGTAGTTTATTGCCCCATCCAATCCCTTAGAGTCATGCATTCTAGATTTTGTTTTGTCTAATGTTGTGACTCTCAAGAGCAGTAGAACATTGCAGTTGTCTGCCTTACAAAAGGGGAAGAGTAAAGCATCTTCTAGTAAGTCGACGTCTTCTACATCAATGAACCAGTAGTAGAGTCAGGTGAGTAAGAATATGATGGAGGAGCAACACCAGACCACCACCATCAAAAATTACAAAAAAATTAGCAAAAAGAAAATCTTCAAAAAGATAATAAGAGCTCAAGCCCAGTCGAGCCATCCCAGGAGACGCCAGCACCAACATCAACTCCAACACTAGCTGATGAAGCCGAAGCTCATGTGGATATGTTTTGCCTATTTTGAATGACCACTCTTCTTCTAGACGATCATTTGTAAATAATTATGTAATTAAGAACAATGCATTTTCTTCTATGAATATTTCTTTTCCTGATGCAATTAAGAATTCCAAAAAAGTAAAAAGTTTTAAAATTCTGTGTCCGATCCTGATATTGTGGAAATAATTCAAAATCTTATGTTGA
Source organism: Ottelia alismoides (assembly GCA_037367405.1). Lineage (NCBI taxonomy): Eukaryota > Viridiplantae > Streptophyta > Magnoliopsida > Alismatales > Hydrocharitaceae > Ottelia > Ottelia alismoides. The sequence goes on along the minus strand of JAZKJV010007892.1, from coordinate 441,757 downwards.
AAAATGCCATTGATGAAAGCCATAAAGTACATGCCAGTAGTAAATAATGTTTGGAAAGAGACATGTACATTAAAGCATCAGAGCCAAAAAACAAACAGAGCAGAGAAAAAATCACATTCTCACCATGGCCACAATGAATGCTATAAGTGATTTCCCATAAAAGAAGAAATACAAGGAGCACCCCTAATCAGATGTGAGATTTTTTATCAAGTTTTTGAGTGAACTTTTCTTGATAGTGGTTCAGCTACGAACCTCATGCCCTCATCATTTATTCAAGAATTTAGGATAGGTCTGCTTAAACCCACACGCATGATCCTTCAGTTTGCTGATCAATCCATTAAGCGGCCTAGGGGTTTACTCGAGGGCGTTATCGTAACTATGTAGGATATGCGCTTCTTAGTGGATTTTGTTGTCTTGGACATGGATTTGCTACATCGTTACTCTAGACTCCTATTATTCTTGGTCAATCTTCCTTTCAAGCAGCTGTGGCGACAGTTAATTACGAATATGCGAAGATCACATTTCGCTCCTATAGTGACTGGATGTGATCAATGAGCCAAAAGCCGTATAGAGCACATCTAATGGAGGTAGAATAGAATCAAGAGATGAGGATTGTAACATTGTTGATATCAGTAATCAACAAATTTCTTTGAATGACATTTTGACATAGAAAATCCTCTCTTTAGAGGAGGATTTGGAAAGAACAGTCAGCTATTCCATTGTCAACTTGGAGGTTGAATCTGGGTGACTAATAAACTTATTCCAAGAAGATTCAAGCCAAATCGAATAGGATTAATTCATTGCAGACATGTTCAGTACATTTTTACCAGAGCTGCAAGTGACAGAGGTGGAAAGTAACTCATTGATTTTAGCAGACCATCCATCTACCAGCAGTTAGCAATGTGAGCCTGAGGCAAACCATTCCTACAATATATGTTATTGTAATAAATGATTTATCAATAAAAGTTATTGATTTTGTTTCACTCCCTTTCTGATATTGAATGAATGAATGCACTATAAGGTCCCTCTGTACTGTAAGGGTTATGTACCAAGGCCAAGTTGATAATCATACAGCTGTTGATTCATTGGTTGAATCATAGAGGCTGATGCTTGGATGAATATCTAAGGAGTTAGATAGAGGACTCATTAAGCATCATCAATGATTGACAAGTAGTGATCTCCAGTCTGAGTGGGAGATGGCAATCCTATCTCATTAGACTGATATCTAATCGACCTCTTGATGCAGGTCCTCTGCATGGGAATATTGATTCGGAGGAATCAGATTAGTTGAGTCAATGAGTTGACTTAACGAGATCGAGATAACCAAAGACCTATGATGAATATTGTGTCATCACAGGCAAACATCCTCTGACCAGAGACAGATGTATTGCTATATGTCTGAGTATGTACATTTGGCAGACCAATAGGTTGATGACCTAACCATGGTGTATATACCGGCGAGCTGGTGTGCATGTAAGGGCATATGAGTAATATGATCTCTCAAAGGGATCATACAGGTTCACTTGTTAACCAGGAGACATGAGCTCACTCATGAGGTATTGGGATTGACCAAATTCCATGCATGGTCATCATGCTTTAGAAGCATGATATGAATTTAAAGGTAAGATATATGCTTTGTGAAAGCATATGATCTGTACCATATCCCAAGGACCAAGAATGAGAAACTTAGTGATCAGACCATGAAGATGACAGTGCAAAAGTGATCTATATCTTCATGATGATCATGAGTCTTCCAGTATGCAGGATGTACAGGTATTGGGAATACCTGAAGGGTGATTTGATCATAAACGATTGTATAACCATGACGCTTCCATTCCAAGGGAGTGATGAAATAGGTCGGGATTTTAGTGACTCCTCTCATTAGAGAAGTGACCTAATCTTAGTCCATATACTAGACATTGATCTGAATGAGATTCAGATGCAATGAGATGATTAGGTTTACGATCTTGATTTGATCAAGCATCTATGAGAGGTCCATGGGATCTGGATTTAAGATGTGATCTCAATATCCAAGTGACTATACGTGGAACAATACAATCGCCCTGTCCTTATCTCCAAGTATCTGAGGAGAAATAGCATTGTCCTTAAATGGTTTAAGAACCATTCCATAAGATCTAAGCAATGAGAAATTGATAATTAAATGTGATTTAATTATCATGATGTATGAGGAATTATCCAATATAATTAAATGTGATTTAATTATTATGGATAAGAATAATGTGGATAGTAATATCCAATTATTCATAATATATTATAAATGTGATTTATAATGTATTAGAGAGAGCTAATTGTAATTTATATTTGTAGATTAGTTATTAATGTATATTGGATACACATTGTCTAATTAATTGAAAATGTAAATTATATTTTGTTTTGGGTTGTGAATATGATTCACAATATTCCAATGTCAAGATTGCAATATTCCCAAAATTAATTGATAATTATGTTGGTGAATAAAAATTCCAACAAATAGTTGTTGGAAAATAACTAGAGGGAAAATCAAGGAGATGTGCAATCTCATGGGAATCCATGAGATTGCCCTCCTATTAGGAAAGGAGGGGGCGACACCAATTCCCTTGTGGGATTGGTGGCCGTCCACTCTCCTTTTATGGGAGGAAGATATCCTTTGTATTTTTCACTCCTTATTTGATTGATTTAATTTGGTATTATTATTTATTTTATCAAATATATTTAATCAAAATTAAATTACAAGTTGTTGGCTTTTACCAACAACAATCTTGACCATTGGATTGACAAAAATCAATCTCATCCATTGATTTTATATGTCCCATGGATTGAGATAGATGGATCCCAAAACCCTATAAATAGAGAGGCATACCTTGCTCTCTCTTTACATGCTATTGTAGCACACATCTCTCTCTCTCTCTTTCTCCATACTCGACATCCCTCTCTCCCTCTCTTCTTGGTGGTCGTCCACCATACCTTGGGGGAGAGAATCGTCGACGCCCGCGCCATCGTACTGTCGCTTCGACGCTCTACAGTTCTCCGTCTACTTGGAGTGCTTCGCTCACGAAGGAGACGTTCGATCTCGTGCGACGAGATCAGGAGCAACCGCGCTTGGATCAACTTCTTGGATTGTGAGGACTACGCGATTCATCCCCGCGCTCGCAAGCAATCTCTCCGACGACCAGACTTGAGACAGGAGGTCTCTTCTCTTAGAGACTCGATCAACCACGCTTCAAGAGGTATTGCATTATACTTGTTGTGGTTATAGATGAAACGATCCGAGAATTGTTCTTGGATCATGTGGTTTCATCGAATAATTTTTTTAAATTCCGCTGCACTGAACAACTAGTACGACTAGTCGTTCTTCGTCGTATCCGATACGACGCTCACGCTTCCGTGATGCGCTTGAGGATTTCTCCATATCCTTCACCAGCATAGTTCATGAAGTGTCTAAAAAGCGGACTCAAAATTGCTTTAATTAAAGCAGCTTCCAACCGGTCTAAAGTATGCTTTCATTGCGGGTGAGCAAAACATGTATCTGGTTATCATCGATAGCAGTCTAACCATAGTTCAGGAATTTTGATTGCTTGAGGTTCTATAGAAAAACCACAAAGTACTTGGTTGGAAAGTTTAATATCTCCGAGGGATAAATCCAGCCTTCTGCTTACACCACATTTATCTTGTAGATGATTGCAAGATGTCCTGCGAATTTATGCGAAGGGTGAACACTAATCTTCAGGACGTGGTTATGAAAGAAATCATGAAGTGGTGTTAAGAAGGCTTCATTCATCTCATCTCCCTCTCAAAATGGGTGAGCCCCTTACATGTAGTGCTAAGAAATCAAGGACCACAATGGTTACCAAATGAACAAGGAGAGGAGATTTCTACTCGAGTACAACCAGGTTGAGATGAAGATCAAGAGAAACATACATTCACTTGCTCATTTAGCACATATGCTTCACAAATGTTTTTAGAAGAACACCCTTTAGATTGTGTAATGCCCTATTGCATTTCAAAGGTGTATGCTTGCCATCTTTGTTGATATGGTCGGTAGTTTTCTCGTGGTTTTCATGGACTTCTTCTCAGTCTACAGTAACATCTTTGATTCTTATCTTATGCACCTAGACCGAGTGCTGTAGAAGTGCCATGAAATAAATTTGGTTTTGTCATGGGAAAAGAGATACTTCATGGTCACTGAAGGGATTGTGCTGGTCCATGTCATTTCCAAGAGTGGCATGGAAGTTGACCCATGAAAGTGGACGTGATTGCCAAACTCGAGCCACCTCAGAATGTTAAGAATGTGAGTTCATTCCTTGGACATGTGGGTTTTTACAAAAGATTCATTAAGGACTTTGGTAAGAATGTCCAACCTCTCACTGAGCTTTTATGGAAAGAGACCAATTTGATTATTGATTAACTAGTTTCCCAATTATTTTATTATTCGAAAGATCTCATCACTCAGTCGCTAGTCCTTCATTGCTCTCTCCATTCGAGACCATGACGGATGCATCAGACTTCGCAGTTGGGGTTGTGTTAGGACAAAGAAGAGAAGATTTTCCTTACGCCATTCACTATGCCAACAAAACAATTGATGAAGCACAGAAGAACTATACATTTAAAGAGAAAAAAAATCTGGCGACTGTTTTTGCCATAGAGAAATTCAGAACCTATATTCTTATATCTAAAGTCATTGTTTCCTATGATCATTTTTCTATCAGATATTTAGAGGAGAAGAAGGATGCCAAATCACACTTACTCAGATGGACCCTTCTCCTCTAGGAATTCGACTTGGAATCAGAGACAAGCATGGAGTTCAGAATGTGGTAGCATATCGTCTATCCAGAATTGAATGCCCAGATACTTAGCTGAGTAGTGCACCGATCACATAATCCTTTTCTGATGAATCCACTCTCAACATTAGATCTCTCCCTTGGTATGTCGATATCATGAACTATCTCGTGTATGGGGTGGTCGCACAAGATTGGATGATATCAAGAAGGATAAATTCCCATCCGATATCCATTTCTACCAATGGGAATACCCATATCTATTCAGGGAAGGGGCGGATTGCACTTAGCGACTGTGTATTCCTTAGGAGGACTACACAAGTGTCCTCTAGCACTGTCACAAGATTGAATAAGAAGGACACCATTGGGAAGTAGAACAATAGCAAAGATATTGCAGTATGGCCTCTGGTGGCCTGCACTATTCAAGGATGCCACATCATACGCCAAAGGCTACACTGACTGTTAGAAGATGGGAGGAACCCTCCGTGCAAAAGATTTCATGCCCCTCAAATTCATTTAGATATCTGATGTGATGCTTGAGGTATTGATTTTGTGGGTCTATTTCCTAATAGTTAGGTTTATGAATACATCTTTTTTGTCATGAATTACATGAGCTAATGGGGGGAATATATCCTTGCTTGAGTCGTTGATAGCTGCATAGTTTGTTGGTTTCTGAAAGATAACATCATTTGTGGTTTGGGATTCTGAAAATTCTCATTTCAGACAGATGTAGACACTTCATCAATAAAGAGGTTAAGAAACTTGTGAAGGAGTATGTCATCGATCATCATGTCACTTCTCCTTATCATCTTCAATCCAATGGCCTGGCTAAATTATCAAACAGAGAAATCAAGATGATCCCACAGAAACTTGTGAGGCTGGACCAATGAATCCACGATTCATCATCTCAATATATTGATCTTAGCAAAATCCTTAAATAAAATCTCAAATAAATGTTCATAAAATCAATAAATTAATAAAATGAATCTTATAAATAAAATACACTAATTATTGTATATTATATTGTACAAAATGAATTAATAATAAAAAACTCGCAAAATAAAGGAGTTTTTCACCTATAAATAGCCCAAAACTTCTTGTATTTTTAATAGTTTCATTTCAATTCCTTTTTGGCTAATTCTTTCTCTAATTTGTTCATAAAATTGTATATAAAAATACAAAAATACAAATAAATTTCACCTTAAATAAATACTCCTAGATCTCAAAGAGAAAAAGTCGTAAAGTCCAAATTCCCAGCTAAATTCCGACTCGGTATGAACTTTAAATACACCAAACTCATTTTAACATTTAAGTTAGAAAATTATCTATCCAATGAAAGTTGTTTCATTAAAATCGGAGCTCATTTGTAAAATTTGGGTTTTGGGACCTAGGTGTATATTGTATATATTGTACATAAATTTCTTTTCTCATTTTTTAATCCAAAAAAAATCATTTTTATGTTTTATTTTATTTATAGTTTTTTAATTTATTTTTATGTTGCATATATCTTTTATTAAAAATACAAAAAAATAAAATTAGAAAAATAAAAGGAACATGTACATATTGTTGGTCTTATCTTGCAAATTCTCCATTATCTTTCTTTTTATTTTATTTTAGTGGCCTACTTTATTTTCTTTTCTTTCTTTATTTAATTTTCATTCTCTACACTAACTTCCATATTCTTCTCATTCTACCATAACCTCCCATTCAACTCCACCATTTTCCTTAACATCCCATTCAACTACACAATCCCACCATCTTTTCTAACCTCCAATTTTCATCTCTTTTTATAAATCTCATTCTCCTCATATTTACCTTTGATCCACCATTATGTGAGAGAGAGAGTCCGAGTTCCCTGATTTGAATCGGTGACGGTGTGACAACCTGTGGTCGAGCGACGACCGCCTCCTCTACTGTGAGATATGTTGGCATTCCGACCAACGTCACAGCCGCCCCTGCACGCTGCCCGAGCTCATCGCTCGTTGACGATTCGAGCGAGGACCGTGCTTCTCGTGAGCACACCATAGGCAACTGTTTCCATCGTAGGTAAGTCCTCTTTTATCATTCGGCATCATTTTTTATCTTTGTATTTTTTTACACATCACATTCACCACCCATACACCAACGTATTTCATAATCACCATATTTCATTATTCTACTTTAATCTCTTCATCTTCGTCATATTACCACCATCACCACACCATTTTTTTATTTGCATTCAATGTTTAAGAAAACATAAAATTAAAAAATTAAAAAAATAAAAAATTTCAATTCATAGCAGTAGCAAAAAATTAAAAAAACAAAAAAAAATAGCAGCTTCAGCTAGCTTCCTCCGTCGACCACTACCGCTGCTCCCAACTGACCGGCTCCTGCCCCCCACTGTCAGCACCACGGCCCACACAATTACATTATTTATATTTTAAGTTTCTACTATTGTAAAAAGGTCCCTATACATAGCTCATTGTAAGTTTTAATATTTGAATTTCAATGGATAACCGTATGTTCATGCATTGATTTGGACATCCATTTTGCATCATTTATTTTAATAAAAAATGTCATGGTGTTGAGCAACTAATTGTCTATTATCTGAATATATATTTGGATTTTTCTGAGTTTTGGTTAATTAACTAACATTGTTTGAGTGAAAAATTTCATATTTTACACAATTTTAGCTTCTAAATTTATTTTCACTCAAGGTTGTTCAAAAAATTCCCCCAAAATTATAAATGATGCCTTAAAATATCATTAAATTACTGAGGAGTTTTCTTATGTATTTAATGAATTATATTATGATTTTCATAAATGATTTTTAATTAAATCCGTAGACATTATTTTTTTGAAGATTCAACTCTCCTAGATCCCTCATAAAAATATCTTTTTGAGAGAATTAGCTCTCTGGATTATTTAACATTTGGATTTATTATGAAACAATTACTCACGGTCGTTTTGTTTTCATTAAAAAATCCATAAAAAATACATATTTTGTCAAAAAATTCCAAAAAACTTATTGTAGATTCATTTCAATTTCTAGTAAGATTTTCATAATTTTTGCATGTTGTTTGTGTAAAAAATGACGAAAAAACACATAAAAAGTGTGCATTTATCAATATGCATTTTAATCCATAAAATTCTGAAAAAAATATGTGCTGCATTCATCACTGGATTAGGTTTGTAGGGAAAGTATAATTTGGCTAAATTAAATTAATTTTGTTTTAAAGTTAATTTGACTAATCTGTGTTTTCACACCAACATTTTGCATTTTCTTTATTTTGCGCATTAAAAAAATAAAAAAATCACATTGAAAATCTAGACGTAAGTTTTCTGAATTAACCTGAAGTTTTTCCTTTGCATCCATGTGTTCGACCCCGGACTTGTCTGGTATATAAACTTAAGCCAAGACACTCTTCATAGAGATCTTTTCTTGGTTATGACTGATTCGCTAAGTACCAGTATTACAACAAGTACAAATTACATCACGTGCTTAGCGGACCGATCAGATAGCGACATTGTTGGGGTGGCAAACAGCTTAGGGTTTAATTTAGAAAATTTGATTTTGATTTTCTCTCACTCGGGTAGTCTGACCCCCGAGCCATCTTGTATTTATTACATTTTTTCTTAATTATTTTTCTTCATATATTTGCATATATTTTATTGTCTATCTCTCTAATATAAATTTTATTTTCCTTGCGAGGGTTCAGTGAACTTGGAGTGCATCGGAGGTTGACGGATGTAATACATGCCGACTGCTAAAGAGCTAGGAAATTTAATTTATTTTGAGAGCATTTTTTTGTAAAATTTTGTAATTATTGTGTTGTAATAATTTACGTAATTTTCTCACTTATAACGGCTCTTGTTTGAGAGCTCACGCATGTAAAAGAGACTTGGACATTATTTTGTGGTATGTCGAGACCTGTTTCACTCTCCGGTGAGAGTGGGGCTCGACTTGAGTGGTGAAATTGAGGATAGGCACACGATGGTGTAAAATCAAATTTGTTTGTACCCATCGTAATTTAGGCCACATATATCTTAGAAGATTCACATATTTGATCAGATTCATAATGAGAAGCACATAAACGCGCACTACTTAGCTCAAATTAACTCAATTCTTCCACGCTATGTATACTGTTTAGGTGTGGTTTTCTTGATCTGCATGCATATAGTGTAAATTTAAAAATTCAGTTTTGCATAACGCATGGAGAGTGTTGGGAGTCACTGCAAGTATACATTCTTCTGAGCATGCATCATTGTTTCACATTTGCATTCTGATTTCTGATTCCTCCCTTGTTTTATAACTTAGGATTTCAAAGGAAGTTGGGAATGAACAGTAGACGTGCCTTGTTGTGCTCAGATTAATTTTCTAGTGATAATCTAACTCTAAAATTGGGACTTATATGAGCATGTCGATTTAAAAAAATGAATAAAAAGAATCTTGTTCACAGGTGCATAAAGCCCTCATTGTATGATTTACTTGCAAGTGAGAGAGAAACAACATTAGGATAGAGCCAAGCCAGAATTTTTTAAAAACTACTAGTTCTTTCTTTTTAGATGATTAGCTACTTCTCAGTGAGGATCTATGGGTAGCCGGTAAATGGTCTTGATTTCCTTAGCAGAGTGGGAGGTTTAGAGGACGCCTTATAAGGCTCTGTCCTCAAGGAACGGGCGGCCGTATTTATATAGTCCACACTTACTCCCATACTGCCTGAAAGTAGGTCTAACTAGTCGTAAGAACTGGGCCAGTTTGTAGGAAAATATGGTCACCTAACAGCTCGTTAGTTTTTCCTAGATTGAATTTATCACCAACTAAAATTGACCAGATGATTCGGCCAAACCATTGCGACCATCACGTGCTGAGTTGGTGAATTTGGGGGTTTGAATTGCGTTTGTATTGTGTGAGTATTCTCCGCACATTCACGTGCATCGTAGAACTAGTGCCTCATTGAATATCGTCTTCTAATCGGTTCTTTGAAATCAAAGATGACTAATTGGGGGGATATTTATTCGAACTTTGTGAATCTCTTGTTGAACCCTCCAAGAAGTATGTCTTCAAAGGTCCAAGTGCAACTTGGGCCAAACTGGACTCATGACCCTCGTGAGCTAGGATGACTCATTCTCGGGTTGGTTACTCTCAAACAATTCCCTTTCTCTCCTCCCACCTCACCGAGGAAGACCTTTGCCTTGATGAGAATATCTTCTTGTCTAAATCCTCTTCTAATCAAAACCACATTGCTGATTCAGGCCCTGAAGAAGATTCAAGTAGAATGCCTCCGAAGAAGAAAGAAGAGGAAGAAGAACACCCTGAGGACCTGATGAGAATGGTACTAGCAAGATAAGCTGCATCTGAGCAGCAGCAAGCACTACTCAGAGCTTAGTTAGGACAGCTTAATGTTGGGGTCGAACCACCAATGGATGTAATGTACAACCCCGAACAAATACCAAATTCAGAATTATTTGAGTCCGGTCGAACTCGAAGTTGATTTTGAATTGAAGCCTCAATTTCTGAACTTGTTGCCGCACTCTAATGGGAATGCTTATGAGGAGCCATTTGCATTCCTAAGGGATTTCGAGCTCATCTGTGCTAACCTTAGACTTCCTAGGGTTAGTATTATATTAGGCTCACAACCCTTCCATTTATTTTGGGTAGCAAAATCGAGTACTGGGTGACAAATTTTGGAGTTACTGTGAACACCTATGCCCAGTACAAGGACCATTTTTTGATGAAGTTCTACCCCCTGAGCAGGACCAACATGATGAGGACATGTATTATGAGATTTTCCTAGTTACTCCATGAAGCCTTCTGTGATGCATGGGAAAGGTTCAAGGATATCTTACACAAGTGACCATGTCATAGAGTAGATGACAACATCTTGGTCCAGTCTTTCTTTACTAATCTCAACCCTAAGATGCATGATTTAGTGAGCGTTGCCTATGGAGGCCGCTATACACCACAAGGATCGGATACCATCTAGAAGGTATTCGAGCAGATGGCAGAAACCAATCGCTCACAGATGGCCAACAGGGCCTATACATCGTCTTCCAGTTCACTCTCATCCGGAGGAGGAAAAACATTTGTACTCAATCTCTCTTAGGATGTGATCCCTAGCATGGGACTCCTTGCAGACAAGCATACATTAGTCGAGAGGATTAACATTACACAAAAAAGAAAAAAATGCACCTTCTTCTCCAGACGGCTAGGGCGAGGAAGATGGATGAGGCAGTGGCGGTGGCCCGCGCGTAGCCGTGCGTGGAGCTGGAAAGGCCAAGGGCGGTGAGGGCACTGGCGGTATTTGGAGATGGAGGAGGAGGTTGCAGGCTGGAGGGCGGAGCAGCGTGGGGGCAGAGGCCCGACTATGCTGGGTCGCAGGTGGACCTGCGGGCGGTGGGTCGTCGCAGTTGATCTGGTGTCGAGCGGCCGTCGCTAGTGGCGAAGATGGCAGGCGGTGGCCGGTTGGAGGGGCGATGGGACAATGGATGGCGGACGACGACAGAGTGGGGTGACGAGTGGTCGTCTACAGGGTAGTGTGGGGGCGGAGGACGAGTCACCGCTGGCGGCGTGGCCGCGTACGACGGACAACTTGGAGAGGATTGATGAGTTAGATCAGAGAATCTCCCAAATTCCAAAGCAAATGGAGGAGTTGATTGAGAAGGTTTCTAAGATAAAGATACACGTTGTGACTTCACCCGCTGCTCCCGTATACCAAGTTCACCATGTTCAGGAGCAGTTGGTGTCAGGGAAACCCCAAACGTGGGAGCAGGACTAGTCCTACACCCACTCTTTCCAGCGACCACCTCCATTAGCAGAGACAATTTCGGAGGAGCCTCTACTGGTTTAGGAGGCGAATGGAGTATGGTATACTCAGGACCCTGCCAAGCAGGTAATTACGGGGGACCGACAGACCTACCAATGTCCCCTGACCTTTTACAACACCACATTCACCTCCGCGCTGCCTCCTTCACAGCAGAGCCCTGGATTCCAGCCACCCAGCAGTAGTGGCAGTAGTACCGATAATATGGCTGATAGGACCATTACTAGGCGTGCCAGTAGGGCCCACAATTTTAGTAGACACCCCAGCACCAGTAGTTGTAAATTCAGTACCTTGTCCAGCATGACCAGTCTTTCCGTTCTTCTACCCAGTCTTATCCCCTTCCTTCTTTGTTTGGTCCTATGGACATACATCAGCAGATACTCGATGAGATCCATTCATACAAGAACAAAATTCATGATTTACAGGTAGATGTCAACCGCTTGTCCATATGGCGAGACAAGAAGACAACACCCTCTACCTCGATCCCAACCCAAGTTCACGCTAACCCCAATAGCCTGAACCAATCTAGTTCTCATCAGCACTTTGGTCAGGTATACTATTCAGCATCTCCTAGATCTGAACATGAGATTCTTTCATATGATGAGTCTAATCATATATCACTCAGATGAGAAAGAACCATGATTGTACCTGATCGGGCAAGGGACACGAGGAGGGGCATCTCTGGAGATCTACCTGAGGAGTCTTTAGAGGACAAGCAGGAGAGGCAACATATTTCAGAGCCCCATCAGCACTATTTAAGGGTATCTACTCAGGGAGCTGAGAAGAGAAGGAGAGCATGTATACAACATCAGCAACATGGATATACTTCCAAGTCTTTGGAGGACCTTGCATCTTCGGTTGTAGCAGATGCCACTTCAGCCTCTATTCCACAATCTATAGTAGATAGTCTAGATTTTGATTCCATGTTGCATCAAAAAGATTCTTGTTTGAAGAACTCTGTTTCCGTTAATCTTCTATTTCTCTAGCCTCAATCCCTTCCCCCCACGCTCTTATGGCAGGAAAGCGCATCATGCTCTTATGGCAGGAAAGCGCATCAAAAAGATTCAGAAAGATGACCCTAATATGACATGGTTTTGTAAAGAAAATATCATTGTAATGGTGTCATTTGATGAGTATGTGTCTAACAATCATGCATTCTAGAAATACCTTAAGGTGAGATGCACACCTACTAGGGTTAGCAGGAAGAAAGAGAACCAAATCGTGAAGACACACGTCTTGTCAGTAGCCACAACATATTGTCTCAAGAATCAGACATTGCCAAGGAAAAAGAGAGACATGGGTGCTCACTATGTGGAGAGTCGTATTGACGACATCGTGTTTGAACGCACACTCTTGGATAACAGTTATTCAATCAACTTACTTCTCTTAGCATTATATCAGAAATTGGAGTTGGGACCACTTCACAAATCCAAAGCTTTACTCCAATTCGTAGATCGTTCAGTGAAGATACATAAGGGAGAAGTGAAGAACGTCGTTATCTCAATTGAGGGGCATAACTATCAGGTTGACTTCACAGTCTGGGACATGGAGACCCCCAATCATTGGAGAGAATCTCAGATCATTCTCGGGTAGCCCTTCCTTAGGACCGCATGTGTAACTTTTGATTATGGTATGGGAATGATGAATTTCCATTCTTTAGGCGGAGAACTGAACCTTGAGATGAAGCAAACCAAGTGTCAACGACCAGATTCGGTGAGTAGCAAATAATACTCATCTTCAGAGGCATTTTGCAGAATGATTAGCAACGTTGGATTTAGAGATAGGTTCCTTTAGGACAGAGCGAGACCCTTCCATCTGGAAAGGACATAGTGCATGAAGTAGTTTACCAGGTGTTGCTTGATCTTGTTAGCGATGCATCTACCTATTCCCATGATGACATAGAGATCCATCTGGATCTGTCAGTTCCATCCCCTTCAGAACAGTCATGGGACATAGCTGACGAGTCAGTCGCGGCTTTGGCCAAATTATCGTGTTTCTTTGGCGATCCGACTCCAGATACTTCTGAGTTGGTGGCGAGTACTACACAATTGATCCCACCTTCATGCAGCACAAAATGAGATTCAGATTAAGTTCAGTTAGATCTGCTTGATGACACCACATTATTGGAACTGAAATCACTACCTACTACACTCAAGTACGCCTTTCTTGCGGGACCCAAAGAGAGATATTCTGTTATCATTAGGTCAGACTTGACTTGAGAACATGAGTCTAGGTTGTTAGAGGTCATAAAGAGGAACCACAAAGCAATAGGCTGGATAATGTCGGATCTCGTGGGTATTAATCTCGCTCTCTGCTCGCACCACATTTTTACTGCGGATAATCTGAGACCTTCCCATGAATTCTAGAGGAGACTTAACCCCAATCTACGGGGAGTTGTGAAGAAAGAGATTGAAAATTGGTGCAAGGTAGGGTTTATATACCTTATTTCTGACTCCAAGTGGGTGGCCTCACTTCATTTTGTTCCGAACAAGACGGGAATTCAGATAGTCACCAACAAGGAGGGGGAAGAGATCACGACACGTGTACACACGTCATGGCGTGTTTGTGTCGACTACAGTCGCCTGAATGCTGTGACCAAGAAATACCACTTTCCCTTTCCTTTTATTGATCAAATTTTGGAGAGACTTGTAGGGAAAGAGTTCTTCTAATTTCTTGATGGGTACTCAGGGTACAACTAGGTAGCCATAGCCCCTGAGGACTAGGACGAGACTACATTCACATGTCCATTCGGCACTTACGCATTTAGTTGCATGCTATTTTGGTCTGCAATGCCCCAGACACATTTCAACGATGCATGATCGTCGTATTTACGAAGATGGTGGAAGATTTCCTGGAAGTATTCATGGATGACTTCTCGGTTCATGGTGATTCCTTTGATACATGTTTAGTGCACTTGGACCGAGTCCTCAAGAGGTATAGAGAGGTGAATCTGGCACTCTTCGAGGAGAAGGGTCACTTTATGGTGACGGAGGTTATCGTGTTGGGGCATGTCATCTCCAAAAGGGGAATGGAGATTGACTCGGCCAAGGTGGAAGTGATCAAGAAAATCGATCCACGTACCAACGTGAAGTCAGTGTGGTCTTTCCTAGGGCATGTTGTATTTTATGGGAGGTTTATTTAGGATTTTTCAAAGATTGCCCGACCACTGACTGAGCTCTTAGGGAAAGACACATAGTTTATTTTAGATCACAGGTGTTTGGAGGCCTTTGAGATCTTGAAGAGTAAAATTTGTGCCTCACCTATCCTACGAGCTCTTGACTGGTCTCTCCCCTTTGAGATCATGACTGACGCTTCAGATTTCGCTATAGGAGCTGTGTTAGGGCAATGGCGAGAGGGGATCCCATTTGTGATCCACTACGCGAGCAAAGTATTAGACCTTACTTAGAAGAATTACAGAGTGGCTGAAAAGGAAATGCTCCCTGTAGTATGGGCCCTCAAAAAGTTCAAGTCGCATATTTTGGGCTCTAAGGAGATAATTTACACTGATCATACAAACATTCAATATTTAATGGAAAAGAAGGACGTGAAGGCACGTCTTCTTTGGTGGATTTTACTCCTTCGAGAGTTTGATTCGGAGATAAAAGATAAACCTGGAGTAAAGAATGTTGTGGCTGATCACCTTTCTCTGATTGAGCTTAAGGATTCTCTTGATTATGAGCATATTGGAGAGACCTTCCAGATGAGTCAATTTGTGTTATTGTCTCACTCACGTGGTATGCCAACATGGTGAACTATCTTGTATCCATGTAGGTCCCCCATGGTTGGATAAGGAGCAACATTGATCGACTGAAGTCGGATTCTAGGAGATACCACTGGGACGATCCTTTCCTTTTCTTCGAAGGGTCAGATTGTGTTTGGAGAAAGTGTGTTCCTCAGGAGGAGTACCAGATTATCCTCATATATTGTCATTCAATTGAGGCTGGAGAAAACCATTCAGGGAAGAGAACCGTTCACAAGATACTTCAACGTGGATTGTACTGACCCACCCTGATTAGAGATGCTATTGATTTTTTACGGTCGTGCCCAATTAGTCAAAGGATGGGAGGGACAGTTGGACATAGAGATGAGATGCCCATGTAGCCGGTGATTATTTGTGATATTTTTTATGCATGGAGCATAGATTTTATGGGTCCCTTTCCCAACATCCAAGGACATGAGTACATTTTGTTGGTGGTTGACTATTTATGTAGGTGGGTGGAGGCTATCCCAACCCAAACCGCTACAGCACAATTGTCTGTACGTTTGTGAGAGACCATATTATTGCTAGGTTTGGGGTGCCAAGAGTTTTCATATATGATGGGGGGTAGCCACTTTGTGAATCGAGATGTGAGATCTTTAGCTAAGGACTACAGATTTGAGCACAGAGTTACTAGTTCTTACCACCCATAATCCAATGTTATGGTAGAGGTTTCGAACAGAGAGGTGAAGAGTAATTTACAGAAAATGGTTCATTCTGATAGGAAGAACTAGTCCCAGCTCTTGGACCAAGTTCTGTGCGCCTATAGGACAGCCTACAAGACACCATTGGGTACTTTACCATTCAAAATGATCTTTGGCAATCCATGCCATTTGCCTGCAGAGCTGATTCACAAATCTGAATGGGCAATTAAGCAGATTAATTGGAGTTGTCAACTAGGAAAGCTTTTTCGAGACTTGAATGAGCTTGTGGAAATCCGAAATAGGGCATATGACAACAGTTTAAATTATAAGGACAAAGTGAAGAGATGCCATGATCAACACAATAGGTGTAAAGACTTTGTCCCTGGGCAAAAGGTATGGTTGTTTAATGTCAGATTAAAGATGTTCAACTGGAAGCTCAAATCTAAGTTGACAGGTCCCTTTCTCGTTAAGAAAGTGCACATGAATGGAAGTGTAGAGATAGCTGATCTCACAGATGGTCCACAATCCCATGTGGTGAATGGACAAGTGTTGAAGCATTTCATACATTCTAAAGAGTAGTTAGTCCAAGTCAAGGTCATAAACTTCATGTAGAGTGAGCACAGAGTAGATACATTATACTACTCTTCATGAAGATCCATCATCAAGATTCAACAACTCATAAGATTCACTCAATTGTACATTCTCCCTTCTATGTATATTCTCCAGATCACATCGGTTCTCACACTTACTCATGTCCTACACTTAGGCTGACCAGAGCCTTAGTACAGGGGAGACCGATGCCCGCCATGTGTATATACCCATCTATTTCTCCTCTTGACCTCGACTGCCCCATTTTTGCTCTTCTTCTACACTTAGACTGATCAGAGCCTAAGTATAGGGTGTCGGATCGACTTCTATACTTTTTGTTATTTTAGCTCTCATATGCTTAGCATGAGCTATGTCTTTTTCTCACTTCTTGTGCTTTGATGACATAGCACATGCTAAGTATTGGGGGACCTTTATATATAATATATATACTTTACCTATAGCTTGTACTTTCGCGTATTTTAGTATATATTATAAAATATTTATGAGGTGGTTAAATTGGTTTAAAAACAAAAAAACAAAAAAATCTTTTTCAAAAAAAAAATTATGTATTTCAAAAAAAAATCTCTTTTTTAAAAAAACACAATTTTCTCTTTTCTTTCCCTATCTGATTTATAAAAAAACAACAACAAAAAATCTTTTTTTTTAAAATGTGTTTGTCCTTTCTTATTTACAAAATCTTTTTAAAAAAAACTTTTTTTTCAAAAAAACACTTTTCTTTCTTTATCTCCTTTTTTAAAAAATTAAAAGAAGTGTCTCTTTTTCAAAAAACTTTTGAAAAAAACAAAAAAATCTTTTTAAAAAAATCACAAAAATCAAAATCACAAAAAAAAACTAACTACTGAGTCGGTTTAATCCCTGACACTTACACATTCACGCAAGACGTGATGTTCAAGAACACTTGGTTTATGATGTCTTTAGTTTTTGAGTTAATCGGCCTTACTCATTAGGATCTTTGACTTGATTATTCACATTTCCCTAGTTTGAATGATTTGTGTGCTATATTGCATTCTTAATCTCTACCTTAATAATATGATCAGCACCTCACATACATGACTGCAGTTATGATGAGATGAGTTGAAATTTCACTTGAGGAACTGAGATGAGGGATGAGGGATTTGAGTTTGGACTTGATTTTATGATGCTCGAGGATGGGATAAAATCAATGGAGGCTTCATGAAACCTGAGTGTTAGCACCATTTGCCAGTATGAGAACATGGTTCTTGTACTATCTCTTGGCATTTACCTATGTGCCAGGGTGTAATGAAATCTAAAAAAATTATTGATCAGTGTGCGCCAACTCTTGGCAAAAGTAGTGGAGCTAGCCAAAAACAAAAAAAGAAGAAGAAAGTAATGTTGAAAGAAAAGCTCTCACTAAAGTCAAATATCAAAGAGCTTCCACCAAAGCCGAGCGTCCAAACCATTTCAAAGTGTCCGCTTGGACCACCGCTATTAGGACCAAGGAGTCGGGCTAGCACCCAAAAAGAAATTTGCATCGTATAGTGGTACAATTCTGGGTGTAGAAGGTACGATAGGTACTCAAAAAAGGCACACCTTGGTGTACTCCCACTAAAACAAGTGGAGACGACTCCAACTTCTCTTGACGGAGACACTGATCAATAACAAAAAAAAAATGCATGTGTTGAGTTAATAAGGAACTTGAGAGGATCCTTATTCCAATGAGAGGTAGAGAAGAAATGACACAATCCTATGCCCTCCATCAACTGGCCTTCCATCTATACTTTTAAGTCTAACAACTAAAGAGATGGTGGATTGGATGCAAGAAATGGTTTATTCTCTAGTGTTGAGGATCGGGTTCTTAGGAGAGTCTCTTGAACTGGAACCATGGGAGAAGTTGCGACTCTATCTTATAATTGCAGTCCACACTTAAAGTCATATCTCAACTATATATTTATACAGAGAGAGTTTGATGATTAGGGAAATTGGATACCTTTTGTCTGGAGCTTGGTTCAGCTTAGAATTTTAGAATCTCTAAAATCGGGAGTTTATGAATGGATCAGGTCTTGAATGCACATGTACAGTTAAGGGTTAATCCAACTTATTTATTCTTTATTTTCTTGAGGACTGGCAAAGTTTAAGTATAGGGGGGCGATTGATCCGCGATTCATCATCGCAACATATTGATCTTAGCAAAATCCCTGAGTGAAATCTCAAATAAATGTCCATAAAATCAATAAATAACAAAAAGACTCTTTTATATAAAATACACCAATTTTTGTATATTATATTGTATAAAATAAATTAACAATATAAAGCTGCAAAATAAAGGAGTTTTTCACCTGTAAATAGCACAAAACATCATGTATTCTTAATAATTTCATTTCAACTCCTTTTTAGTTAATTTTGTCTCTCATTTGTGCATAAAAATGTATATAAAAATAAAAATATAAAATAAATTCCACCTCAAATAAATACTCCTAAATCCCAAAGAGAAAAAGCCGTAAAGTCCAAATTCTCAATCAAATTCCCGCTCCGTATGAATGCCAAATTCACCAAAATCACTTTTAAAGTTTAAAAATGATTTATCCAATAATAGTATTTCATTAAATTGGAGCTCGTTTGTAAAATTTGGGTTATGGGACCTAGGTGTACACTGTATATATTGTACATATTTTTCTTTTCTCATTTTTTATTTACTTTTCTTAATTACAAAAAAATCCAAAAAATTGTTTTTGTGCTTTATTTTATTTCTAGTATTTTATTTTATTTTAATGTTGTATATATCTTTTATTAAAAGGGATTTTTACCCGGCATACCCTATAAACTTTGTCAATCACCTCCATGACCTTTGAAACAACCTAATTCCTCCCTCAACCCCGTAAACTTGCAAACTCTTACCCCATGAACCCTCCGGGAAATATGTTTTAAGCCCGTGGAGGTTCTTGGGGTAATTTACAGGGTCGATGGGGTAATTATGTTGTGCAAAAGGTCATAGAGGCATTTTAAAATGTTTATAGGGTCTGCTGGGTAAAAACCCCTTAATAAAAATACAAAAAAATAAAATTAGAAAAGTAAAGGAACATGTGCATATTGTTGGTCTTATCTTGCAAATTCTCCATTCTCTTTCTTTTTATTTTATTTTAGTAGGCTACTTTCTTTTCTTTTATTTATTTAATTTTCATTCTCTACACTAACTTCCTTGTTATTCTCATTCTACCATAACCTCCCATTCAACTCCACTATTTTCCTTAGCCTCCCATTCAACTCCACAATCCCACCATCTTTTCTAACCATTAATTTTCCTATTTTTTATACACCTCATTCTCCTCATAATTGCCTTTGATCCACCTTTATGTGAGAGAGAGCCTGAGTGCCCTGAGTTGAATCGGTGACAGCATGACAACCATGGTCGAGCGACGACCACCTCCTCTCCGGTGAGATCCGTTGGCATTCCGACCAACATCGCAGTTGCCCCCGCGCGATGCTCGAGCTCATCGCTCATCGACGATTCGAGCGAGGATAGTGCTTCTTGTGAGCACACCATAGGCGACCATTTCCATCGTTGGTAAGTCCTCTTTTATCATTCAACATTGTCCTTTATCTTGGCATTTTTTTATAACATCACATTCACCATCCATACTCCATCATATTTCATATCATCAACATTTTTCATTATTCTATTTTATCATCTTCATATTCATCATATTACAACCATTACCACACCATTTTTTATTTGCATTCATTGTTTAAGAAAACAAAATTTTAAAAACTTAAAAATAAAAAAATTTCAATTCATGGCTACAACAAAAAAACACAGCAACGGCGTCATGCATCCTCCGCCGACCATCGCTGCTGCTCCCAGCCGTTCGGCCCCTGCCCCCCACCGCTGCCATCGCGTCCCACATCCTCCAGGCCGCCCGCCGTGCACGGCCACGCAGCCAGCGGCGGCTCCTCCATCTGCTTAGCGCCTCCCTACAGACAGTCGCTCATCGCTCCACTCTACCACTACCTGCCAATCTCGTCCCTCCGGCCCTCCAACCAACCACCGCCTTCATCACCAATGACAACCACTCACCACCAGCCCAACCACGATGACCCATTGCCCGCAGGTTCGCCAGTGACCCACCGCAGCCGGGCCTCTGCCCCCACGCTGCTCCGCCCTCCAACCTGCAGACTCCTTCTCCATCTCTGAACACTGATGGTGCCCTCACTGCCTGCGGCCTCTCCAGCTCCACGCGCATTCACGCGTGTGCCGCCACCATCGCCCCATCCATCTTCCTCCCTAACCATCTAGAGAAGAAGGTGCATTTTTTATGTAAAAATTACGTTTTTATATTTGAAGTTTCTACTATTGCAAAAAGGTCCCTATATACAGTTGTTTGTAAGTTTTTATTTTTTTTAATTTGCACGGATAATCCTATGTTCATGCATTGATTTGGACATCCATTTACATCGTTTAATTTAATAAAAAATGTCATGGTGTTGAGCAACTAATTTTCTATCATCTGAATATTTATTTGGATTTTTTTGAGTTTTGGTAATTTATTAAAATTGTTTAAGTGAAAATTTTCATATTTTACCCAATTTGAGCTTCTAAATTCATATTTAACTTAAGGTTGCTCCAAAAATTCCTTAAAATTGCAAATGATGCCTTAAAATATCATTAAATAAATTTGCAAATTTAATCTAAATTGGAGTTGTCATGTGTCTTTAATAAATTATATAGTGACTTTCATAAATAATTTTTAATTAAATCTACATACATTATTTTTATGAAATTTCAACTCTCTTGAAACCCTCATAAAAAATTAGCTCTCTGGATGATTTGACACTGTGTATTTATTACGAATTAATTACTCTCAGTCACTTTGTTTTCATTAAAAATCCAAAAAATTCATATTTTGTCAGAAAATTCCTAAAAAATACTGTAGATACATTTCATCAAGAATAATTTCCATAAAATTTTCATAATTTCTACATTCTGTTTGAGTAAAAAAATGTGAAAATACCCATAAAAATGCATTTTTCATTGTTGCATTTTAATCCATAAAATTAAAAAAATTGTGTTATACATTCTTCACTAGATTACGTTTGTAGGAAAAATATAAATTTGGTAAATTAAATTAATTTTGTATTAAAACTAATTTGGCTATTGTGTTATCTTAATTACTTGATTCACTAACATTTTGCATTTACGATATTTTCACATTAAAAAAATAAAAAAAATCAAATTGAAAACCTAGACCTATGTTTTCCGAATTAACCTGAAGTTGTTCCTTTGCATCCCTATGTTCGACCCCGGACTTTCCCGGGATATTAATTTAAGTCGAGACACTCTTCACGGCGATCTTTTCTCGTATCTAACTGATTCGAGCGAGGACAGTGCTTCTTGTGAGCACACCATAGGCGATTGTCTCCATTGTTGGTAAGTCCTCTTTTATCATTCAGCATTGTCTTTTATCTTTGCATTTTTTATCACATCACATTCACCATCCATACTCCATCATATTTCATATCATCAACATATTTCATTATTCTATTTTATCATCTTCATCATATTACAACCTTCACCACACCATTTTTTTGTTTGCATTCATTGTTTAAGAAAGTAAAAATTTAAAAAATTAAAAATAAAAAAAATTCAATTCATGGTTGCAGCAAAAAAAACAACAGCGGCGGCCTGCATCCTCCGCCGCCCATCGTCGCTGCTCCCAGCCGTCCCGCCCCAGCCCTCCACCATTGCCATCGCCTCCCATAGCCACCAGGCCGCCCGCCGTGCACGACCACACCGCCAGCGGTGACTCCTCCATCCGCCCAGTGTCGCCCTACAGACAGTCGCCCATCGATCCACTCTACCACTGCCCACCAGTCGTCGTCCCTCCGCCCCTCCAACCGGCTACCGCCTGCCACCTTCTTCACCAACGATAACCGCTCACCACCGGCCCAACCGCGATGACCCATTGCCCGTAGGTTCGCCAGTGACCCACCGTAGTCGGGCCTCTGCCCCCACGCTGCTCCGCCCTCCAGCCTCCAGCCTCCTCCATCTCCAAACGTCGACGGTGCCCTCACCGCCTGTGGCCTCTCCAGCTCCACGCATGGTCGCGCGTGTGCCGCCGCCATCGCCCCTTCCATCTTCGTAGCCCTAGCTGTCTGGAGAAGAAGGTGCATTTGTTTATTTTTATGTAAAAATTATGTTTTTATATTTGAAGTTTCTACTATTTCAAAAAGGTCCCTGTATATAGTTGTTTGTAAGCTTTTAATTTTTGAATTTGCACGGATAACCCTATGTTCATGCATTGATTTGCACATCCATTTACATCGTTTAATTTAATAAAAAATTTCATGGTGTTGTGAAACTAATTTTCTATCATTTGAATATTTATTTGGATTTTTCTAAGTTCTGGTAATTAATTAAAACTATTTAAGTGAAAAAATACATATTTTACCCAATTTGAGCTTCTAAATTGATATTTCACTTAAGGTTGCTCCAAAAATTCCTTAAAAATTGCAAATGATTCCTTAAAATGTCATTAAATTACTTTCCATATTTAATCTAAATTGGAGTTGTCCTTTGTCTTTAATAAATTATATAGTGACATTCATAAATAATTTTTAATTAAATCCACAACCATTATTTTTATAAAATTTCCACTCTCTTGGATCCCTCATAAAAAAATAGCTCTCTGGATGATTTGACATTGTGGATTTCTTACAAATTAATTACTCACAGTCACTTTATTTTCATTAAAAAATTGAAAAAAAAACATATTTTATAAGAAAATTTCAAAAAAATACTGTAGACACATTTCATCAAAAGAATTTCCACTAAAATTTTCATAATTTCTGCATTTTCTTTGAGTGAAAAATTGTGAAAAATACCAAAAAAATGCAGTTCTCATTGTTTGATTTAATCCATAAAATTCAAAAAAAAATGTGTGATATATTCTTCACTAGATTACGTTTGTAGAAAAAATATAAATTGGCTAAACTAAATTAATTTTGTATTAAAATTAATTTGGCTAACTTATGTGTTATCTTATTTACTTGATTCACCAACATTTTGCATTTGCTATATTTTCACATTAAAAAATAAAAAAAATCAAATTGAAAACCTAGACCTATGTTTTCCGAATTAACTTGAAGTTGTTCCTTTGCATCCCTGTGTTCGACCCCGGACTTGCCCGGGATATAAACTTAAGCCGAGACACTCTTCACAGAGATCTTTTCTCATATCTGACTGATTCACTAAGTATCAGTATTACAACGAGTACAAATTACATCACGTTCTTAGCAAACTGATCATGGACATAAAGAGCATGTCACAACTTTTGGGTTTGTCTCTCTGGGCTCACAGAACTGCCTATGAGTCCCCATTGGGCATATCATCCTATTGTCTTTTGTATGGGAAGCCATGCCATCGACATTTGGAACTTATTCATAAATCTCTCTGGGTAGTAAACATCTGTAACCTCGACTCAAAGAAAGATGGTCAGAATAGACTGATTTATTTAAACAACCTCTTAGAATTCGGAAACAACACATGCGATAACAACTTGATGTACAAAGACAAGGTCAAACACTGGCACGGCTGACACATCAAATGAAAGACCTTCAAACTTGGATAGAAAGTTTGGTTAAATGCAAAGTTGAAGATATTCTTTGGTTAATTAAAGGGTAAATGGATAGGGACATTCGTCATCAGAACTATGCATGACAATGGAAGCATTTTGATATATAAGTTGTAAGTTAGTGCACAATCATTTATCATCAACGATCAATTCTGACATTGTATCTAGAGCATGATATATTACTGGCTATTGTCAGTTCGATTCAAGTTATTTTTTATGAAGATTTCCCAGTTGCAGCATCAGCAGAATCAGACAATGCAGCACAAAACATCTTTGATTGATTTTCTTCTTTTGGAAATATTTGCAAAAGTTTATATAATTTCTTTGAATAAAAGGTTTTCAAAATTACCTTGCAAATGATTTGGAAAATGGTTGCAACGATATTTTGAAAAAACTATCAATACCTTTGAAAAATCTTTGCAAAATGATTTCCAAATTTTATAAATGTTTGTAAATTATTTGTCAATGTTATTTGCAAAAATAAGTCTTTAAATTGTTTGTAAAATTATTTTCAAATTATTTTGAGAACATTGTATAGAATTGTAGAAAATAAAATTCTTTATATAAATATATATAACCCTTGTATAAAACATGTAAATAACTAACAACTAACATATTGATGTTCCATGTTTCACTAAGTGTTAATTTTTATTTAATGAAAAGAATATGATCAATGTGTTGTCGTTGTGACCCAAAAGGGAACTTGAAACAATCAAATAATTTTATCCAAATTAAAAGAAAATAAAGTGGATTTGTTATTTAGTTATTAACCAAGTATAACTCCCAAGGTCAAACACAAGGAGAAAACTATCATTAAGTGAGGGTTATCAAAAATCAAAGAGAAATCAATGAAATAAAGAAGGAAACTCTTAGTAAAGTATGTTGATTTTATAGTTTTTGTAGATTTTTATTTTTTATGGAATTTTATTTTTTTTATTTATTATGTTTCCTGATTTTCAAATTTTTACTGATTTGTAATTTTGCACATTTTATATTTTAATATTTCAAACAAATCAAGAAGAATAAAGTCAAATGAAAATGTAAGAAAAAATCAATATTTTTGTATTATCCAAATATAACAAAAATGACCAGAAAAAATCAAATAAAAATATTTTTGTGTTTTTGGTAATTTTTTTACTTTTTTGTCATTTTTCAAAGTTTTTTAGATTTTTTATGAATTTTAAATCATATAAAATCAGGCAATAAACCAAACAAAAAATTAAGTAGATGTTTTATATTTTTAAAATAGAAAATAAAATAAAAAGTGATGAAAACAAAGGTTAAAATAGAGAGTTCTTATTTAGCTTAAAAACAAGACCAAAAATGTATTTCACGATTTTTTATGATTTTATATGATTTTTTAGTATTTTATAAATTAGGTATTTTTTTATAAAAGATTTTCAAATAAAAAATATACAAGAGTTAATATATATTAAAATACACGTACAATATTTTTTTGGAATTATTAAGGTATTTTTTAAATTTTTTATAAAACAAATAGGGAATTTTTAACAAGTTTTTGAATTATTAAAAATAAGTTATCAAATAAATTTTACAGACTAAAACTATGGATGATAAAGTAACAAAGTAGGAGCTAGCACTAATTTTTATAGAATTTTCAAAGCAATTGTACTATTTATTTCATGCAAAATAGACATGAAAATTAAATATTGAATTCTAGGGAACTATTTTCAATTATTTCAAATTTAAGAGCAGATTATAAGACGAATAAAATACAAGGTAGAATGTGCAAAATTCACAATAATGAATGTGCATATCACATGTATAGTTAGCTACATACATCAGTTTGAAAATACATTGAAAATACAGGGGGGATTATAGAAAATCACACAAAAAATTCACCACACATGCAGATCACATGTTAGGCTCAAGCGGCGTGTGGTTGGCGCTATGGCTCTGACGCGTGGTTGAGATCGGGCTGAACGATCTGATATGATCGTGTGGCTGCTATTCGATTTTGGCAGACACATTGTTCATCCCCAAATATCTCCTGGAGTGTGCAGTGGACCTGACGTGGTTGCGATTCATTGTTATTGTTTGCGGCGATCATTAGATGGACGGAGATCGAAGTGTCGATGCGACAGACTTCAGATTTCTCGATAAGATGTCAAAATCATAGGGAGAAAGCGACAAAGTGGTGAAAGATGGATTAAAGATGGAACTTTCACCCTTGATCCTAAATGATGAATGCTTAGTTATAAGACTTATAGAGATTCCCTTCTCTCTCCATGTAGGATGCATGGCAGAAATGTATAAAAACCTAATCTACAAGCACGATATGTAAATAAAGGAATTCACCACAAATATGAATTGTTATTAATCATGAAGAACCAAATGCTAAATACTAAAAAATGGAATCCAATGTCCGCTCTTGGAGTCTCTTTGGTGCCCGTCATAGTGGGTCCTACAAGCATTGTGTAAAGTCTCTCGCGACGCAGACGAATCGAAAATACCCTAATTAATTATGTTAAATTGTTGTAATCGGGTATTTAGGAATCAATCAAAAATCAACCACGTGAATCAATTATTTAGTCAGTAAAGTAAAGTGCAGTTGTGTGTTTATTTAACCTAGACAAGTTCCAAGGTCGATTCAAGGAGGCAAAGTAATAACTTAGGGTTCAATTTATCAAACGTACTGCATAGTTTTTGAAGTGATTTGTTTTGGTATTTTTTATGCAATTAATGAATAAAATCCAAATTTCGGTGAAGTTTAAGGTCTTAAATGCAAATTTTGTTAATCTTCAAAAATCCTAAAACTAAGATGGAATGTTCAAATTTGCCACATTAGACTACTGTATCTTTTTTGTATTTTTCATACGAAAATGAATTTATTATTAATTAAAAATGTAGACTATGTGATTTTTAAGTAATTTAATTTTTAATAAATTGCAAACCTAATTATTTCTCATGAATTAAATTACCATACATAGTTCTATGTAAGAGGTATTTAGAGCATCTTTATTTCCTTAAAATATTAAGTGTACAATTAACTAAAATCTGATTACTAAGATCACAAAATAATTTATTTTGACCTATATGTGCATGTAAATTCGATGATTTTTTTGGCATGTGAGAGAGAGCAATTAAATCTATCTAATTTGATTTTTCAGCAATTTTTGGAGCATCGAATAAATTAATACGAATTAAGAGCACGTAGTGGGTAAAATATACTAATTCATTAAAATGATTAATTTAAATCAAGCAAAGCTCACAAAAATACCATTGATCATTCAGAAGGTAGAGAATAACTTGTTCTATAACATACTATTTTTGGAGTTTAAAATGGATGACAAATCTAGGGTACGCGTGCAATTACAGAAAATAAAACAAAAACAAAACTGATGCCGACTAATATATAATTACCATGACGTGTAGGGGAACTTGTGTAAATTTTTCAGGACATCACGTGCCCGCATGTAGCGTTGACGTCAACAAGGAGGGATTGCTCTTGTGATTTATGGATCTTTAGGAGGGGTTTCTGCAATTTGCACTCGCCCCCCACATTCTCCTCACATGAGGGGGTGCTGGGCAGCGGGTGGACGCCCCTCCCAAGGCGGGTGACTAGCGGTACACGTGGGCACGGGCAATTGTATGTGCGAGGCCTACCTGCGGGTTGAAGGTGGCACACAGGCAGCTGGAGGTGGGAGGCGACTGATTGGATGTGGGAGGTAGTCGGTTAGAGGTGGTCGTGCTCAGGAGCACGACAGGGTTGCGGATTTAAGGGGTGGAGAGCAGCAGCAGGCACAAAGGAGGTGCAAGAGGGTGCGACCACGAGGAAGTGGGGCGAGTCTGTCTAGTCGGCCACATAGAGCACGGAGTGGCGACGTGGTGAATGGTGAGCGTGGCCTGAAGTTGTACTTGGATGGAGGAATGCTTGGGAATGAACCTTGACAAGGGCAGACCTCAACAACACGCTAGATGGTTGGGGCAAGACGGTGATGATGTGCGGACCGTTCTAGGTGCTTCGTCTCTCTCCTAGTAGCAATAATGTTCTAGGTTCTTTGTTGCGGGTTCCTCGATCAGATGCGGCGGTGGCGGACAAATGAATCGATATGCAGATGATGGATCAATGAATTGCAGGTGCTGGAGGTTATCCACAAGTGCTTTGATATGCCTTGTTCTTCAGATGTGAAACTCCAGGTTCATGCGGTGGTGCTTCAGATGCTCTATAAAGACCTAGACTTGCAATCACACAGATCAAGTCGAGCTTAAAGCTCGATTTAGGGAAAATAGAGAGGTGAGGGATGAGGCGATGGAGATGGAAGGAGCTGAGGATCTCCGACCATCGAGTGTGGTCGGAGGTGAGAGATCTGAAATGTAAAAGGTGAAATGGTGTGATACAAATAATGGAGATGACCATCGATGAATGGAAGCGGAGTATGGCATTGTGCTTCACAAATGGTGGAAGAAGAGGAAGAGGGGATAATGAAAGAAGGAGCAGAAATGCGAATGGTGAACCTCTGATTGTGATGATTGGAAGGTGAGGCTCTGCTACAGATTTGAAATCAAAAATAAGAGAAAATAAACAAAGAAATATCGATTACCTAAGATGAAGGAAATCGTCTAGGCTGGAGGTCAGGAACCTCTAGGGGGCATCACCTCAATGACTCGATGACACCAGAGGCTGAGCTTGCCGAGATGGCAGAAGCACGACGGAGACACAAGATCAAAGGCCGCTCAACTCCAAATCCTCACCACGACAAACCACACGGAGATCGGAGTTCAACAAAGAAGGAGAAATTGGGCAAAGATAGAAAGAGGAAGCTCCAACCATGTTTATAAAATGAGAACTGCCAAATTTTAAACGAAATTTTGGCATGCAAAATGAGGTGTAAAGAGACCAAAATCGTTTGGGCAAATAATAATGGTTATATGGACATTATTTTGGTGAAGAAATCGGATCAATCCGATATCGGAGAGGACCGGGAAAAATCCTTGAAGTTGGGTAGTTGAGTAGATTATTCGTGTAGAAAAGAGGCAGAAATAGTACTTTTTATTGATTTTTAATAAATAAAATAAATTTATTAAATAATGTAAAATAGATTAAAACCTTTATTAAATAATTATAAAATATTATATATACAACAGTCTAATTCTTAATAAATTATTTTCAAAAATAATTACATAATTTAATAATTCTATATTTATAGAATAGATTAAGGATTTTAAATACTTTTATTGTATTTTCAAAATTTAATTTAATGGTACAAATAAATGGGAATATATACAAGATAGGATATCTTTATACATATATAATAATGCTTATTTTATTTTTATTTTTAGTTTTTTTATTATTTTAATTTTTATTATTTTATTTAATATAATTAAATATATACAAACACTAAATAATTATATATCAATATACAGAAAATAAATAAAGTATATATTATATATCTATACATATATACAAGTATACCAATAAAACGTCCAAAAATTACTTTTGGTATATTAACTCTGATTTTAGTGAAACACTCATTTTTGATAGATAGTTCTATAAAACAAGCATTAAAAGTGAGTATACCCAAATCAAAGTTCATACAATCGATTTATAAGGTTCGGAAGTTAGGCTTTACGACTTTTTGATTTTAAGATTTATGGTATATTTCATAATTATTTTTAAAATTATATTTTTTTCTAGTGAATTTCGTAAACAATTTAGAAAAATAATTAAGCTAATTAGAATTAGGAATAATTAAAATAGAAAATAAACAAGTTTTATATATACATAGTACGTATATACACAGAGCTCCAAACTCCAAAACTCATGCGATTTATTTCACGATTTGTTTCATATTTTTAATATAAATATTTGCTACAAAATGAAGTTTAAAAGTGAGTGTAGTCAATTTGGAGTTTTCTATAAATAGTTATGAACATGGGAAGCTAGATTTTATGGCTTTTTGGGTTCATTGTAATTATTTACTTATTACTTAAATAATTTTTATGATATTTTTATAAAGTAATATATTATTACAAACAAATTTCATGAAGGAAATACGTTTATTTAATATGGTTTATTGATGAATAAAATAGTATAATATATTTACAAGATGGAAAATTGAGAATATGTACAAGTTAGAATAGATTTTCATGATTTTTATAAGTTATGGACCCTATCTCCCTATTCCTTGTCGACATTTCAATGCTTGGTTTGATCTCGAGGCTCAGGTCAGTCTGTATTTGTTTCATATCTATATCATTCTTTTTCTTTTCTTTTTCTTTTCTTATTTATTCTTTTATTTCGGTGTAAAAGAATTATAAATATACAATATTAACAAAACAATGTAAAATGATAAATAATGATAATTAATATATAAAGGTGTTTTACCAAGTATTTTAAATAAAATAAAATAATAAAGATGTTGCATCATGGATTCATCACCTATGTACAAATTCATAGTGTAAATTCTACAACAATTCTTGTAAATATATATGCACTCTCGTGTAAATATTTGCGCATACACCTCCTACCAACCTTTATTAAAAATCCCAAAAAAATACAAAATTTTCATAAACCTATAAAAAATTACAAAATATTTTCAAAAAAATGCACAAAAATTCGCAAACTCTTTCAAAAATCCATAAAAGTAAAGAAATCAAAAAATAGTTTCAGAAAAATATTTTTTTGCATTGAATTTGCATTTTTTGGAATGATGTAGAAATTGAACAAGTTTACATATTCGTTGGGGCAAAACAAGCTTCGGACGAGGAATGGTATGCTAGCACAACTTTTTCCAAGACCATAAAACATGAGCAGAACAAATTCTATATCCATCAGGGCAAAACAATAATGCATAGCAAAGCAATCAAAGAAAACAATCCAAAAAGAAGCCTATACCGAAAATTCCGAAAATATCGAGCTTCTAGAAAAGTCCTGTTTCTTATGAATACTCGGTTACACTGGTTGATCTTCATAAGGAAATGTGACTAAACTGGTCTATTTCCACTTCTTTTCTTGTTCTTCTAGTTTCTCCTCCCTTCGGTTGTGAATTAGCACGTACCCAAACTTAGAAGAAAATATCGATCTCCTTGAGCATGAGCTACCAGAGGAGGAGACCACTTGATACTTCTGCAATTTGTTTGAAAAGACCTAACCCAATTCAACACATGGTACCTGTCATTTCAAGGTTGCCAAAATATGCGATTGAAAAGGATGGTTCTGACCAGGCTGTGAATTGTATTGGATAAAGGAACATGGAACCTAAGGTCAGTTGAGTCACAATTCCTAACCTAAATGCGGTTCTAAACAAACCTATAATCCAAATGTCTTAACTGAGCTCCTAACTTTAACTTTATCAAGATTGTTTTAAGAGTAAAATATTATTCCAAGTTCTTTCTTTTTCTTTTCTTTATTTTCTTTGTGCATTCAGTGCCATAAGTGTTTGATTGGGACTATCAAAGGCACATATAGGGGGTGATGAATCTCCATTTCATAACCTTTATTCCTTCATTTTGGTCTTAAAATCTCTAGTTAAATGCCTGTAAATAGCATTCATTTGTACAAATTAACACTCAATAACTGACTCATAAATAATGTATAATTACATGTATTTAATTCCAAAATAAAAGAATAAAGGAAAGACAAAAAACAAATGAAGTGTCAAAGATACCGAATGACCCTATACCCCGAGATCAGGTCAATATTTACTTGGTCGACAAGAAATAAAGTAAGGGGAGATAGAGCAACCAAATTGTATAAAGAGTACACACAAAACACTAATTTTTATTCATCAATAAATACCTTTTGGATCCTATTTTATTTTATATTATACAAACCTCAAATAATAAATCCCACAACATGAAACTTGTACATAAAATTACAAAGAAAAATAGAAAATTAATTACACAAAAAATAAGACATAGTGCATACGGAACACACAAAATAAAAAGGCATAAACAAAAATTTTCAGACCTGTGTCTCCTCTATACAAATTCAAAATTGATCTATCCCACCTTTATTTTCATAAAATTTAATTATTTATTCAATAAAAGTGGTTTCATTTAAAATGAAGTTAAGATGCAAAAGTTGACTTTTGGATCCCTATTGTATTTTGTATACATGTATATTTTATTCAATATATTCGTTCTTTATACTTTTATTCTTTTTATATTTAAAAATATTAACATAAAACAAAACCATTATTAATGCATTAAAATAAATAATGAATTATAATATATAGGTATACTATACATATAATATACATATACATATTTATTTAAGTAAATAAATAAAACCAGAAAATTCAATAAAAATATATAAATATGTATTGATATATATTATAATTATAAAAATGTGTGTATACAATAATAAAATATTAGATACAAAATAAAATATCATATCTCAAATATAAGTATTTATAACTATATGCAAATATGTAAAAATTAACACCCTAATAGAAGGTATTGTAAAAATAAATAGAAATACATGAAAATACTACATAAAATAATTAAACATTTTTATGTTTTGACTTTATTTTAATACATTTTTTATTAGTTTAATTCTTTTACAGGGGAATTTTCCTTTGAATTCTCTGGTTGTTCCATGTGGGCCAACCGACACCCTCTTTATGTTGACCCAGCAGTCAACATACACCTCTTGCCACCTCTTCTGTCAGAGCTCACGATGCCTGACATCTCCCATTTCTACTCCACCTCCACTACTCCCATCCTCCTCGAGACCTCCACCGACTTGCAACTCCCTCAACCCTCTTCCAAGCCCTATGTTTAGCCCTCACCAACTTCCTCCATCTCTCACGCCATCTCTTCTCAAACCTCGCCCCCTCTTTTGTGCATAAATAAGATCCATAGCCCCTTTTCTTCCTTTTTATCCCCATCTTGCATCTGTAACCCCAATAGGGTATTCAGGATTGATGGAGCTTGGTGACAACAACTCTTTCTTCTCATTGTTGACGAGGATAAGACGATGGATGGCATGATCCAGGAATCACCAAAGTCCCTTCATTGAGCCTCTCTAATCCTTGACAAGGTCTGTTTGAGATGTTAATTTAGGTTTAATTTGTTGCATTTCAATCCCACATCTTAGGTGTACCCCATTTTATACAAGTAATCAACTAGTTAGTTTAATTTTAAAATCTTTATTGGATGGAGGTTTTGAGCTCCAACCCCAATATCACTGTATATCTTGATCTCTGTCTACCCATTAACACCATCATTTCATACCTTATCGCATACTCCATCTTTGGCCCCACATTTCCCATCTAATTTGACCCATGTCAAAGCATATCAAAGCTCATTTTCCATAGCTATTTTGAGCTTCGACTCCACCAGCATTCGCATGCTGTCGAGCTTCAAATTTTGGGCCTAGGACACTCACCTCTTGCCCCTCTATGTTTTGGTATAGGTACCCCACCTTGAGGACTCCCTGGAGTCGAACCAAAGTCTTATTCTGAGCTATAGGTTTGTGAAGAAATAAACGAGTCCTGGGTCCCTATCGATGGAACCTGGAGCCCATTGATTCGTACTACAAATGCGGTGTAAGCCCCATGAACGATTTGAGCAATTTCTGAAGAGACGGAGGAGGCCATAGTGAGGAGAAAATTGATCGATCAAATATCGCCAGGAACCTATTTCTTTGGGGTGTTCTTCGTGACACCCCCACAATCGTCAGATTAAAAAGCCCAGGCCTAGATCTAATATAGATTGTCCAGTTAAGGCAAAGCATTGCATGATGAAGGTCGTCACATCGAGGTCATGTGAGATACGTGGCATGTTGAGCGTCATCCGATCACTCCTATTAGTGGTAATTTACATATACCCCAACACCTTGGTGTATTATGATATAGTCTTGTAAATATTAACTTTAGCTCAAATAATTGTGTAATTTTGCATGGGACCCCCGCACTTCCTTAATATTGTAGACATGTCCTCGGGCCTCACGTGTTATGCCACATGAGGCATTGTCACTTTTGCAACTAAGACTGCTGACTTTAGTTATTTACTTTTAGTCCTTAATTTTGTAAATATAGTGTACAACTTTCGAAATATTTTGCATGTGAATCCTGTAATTTTATATTACAAAAATACCCCTGCCAGTATTGTAATTATTATTTGCACATTTATTTTATTAATTAGCTCCTAAATTCTAAAAAATATAGGATAGATAAAGTATGTGCTTAAACCTTTTTGTACATGCTCACAGCTTATTTTGACATTTACCTGCATTTTTCTAATTTCTGAAAATCAAAAGGAGCTATTTATTCCCTTTTTGCTTATGAAAATAAAAAATTATAAAACCACTTTCAAAAATTCCAAAAAAGTATATTAGTATACTACTATATATCCTATCTCTGACCCAAAATCATAAAAAATATAAAAAGAAAAAATTAAAAATCACAAATCCTTAAAAACTCTATAAAAATTAGTAAAAAATCCACAAAAATCCAAAAAAACTTTTATGTTTCTTATTTTTATTTATATTATATAGTATAAAATAAAAATAGTTTTGGGAAATTTTGGCATTATTATCTATTTAATACCCAAAATTATTTTGACCTATTTATTTTACTCAATGTTTTGATATATTAAATACATTAAAATATTAAAAATTAGCAAACATTATTATAAAAAATCATAAAAATAGAGAAATATATAAACACACTTTTTTTATTTTATGACTTTTGATATAATTTATATATAAATTTTATAACACTAATATATACTATATACCTTATAATACTTATATACTAATATTATTATTTATAAATCATATATTATATCTAAAATTAAAAAATGAAAAAGGAATTGTTCCTTTATATATACAAATTTATATTTATTATATATTATACTTATTATTTATAATATCTTAATATTATTATTACTATATTTAAAATATATATTACATCTTTAAAAATAATAAGGAACTAAAAATTTTGCAAAATTAAAAAGAAAATAATATTTTAAATTTCAAAACATAAAACTATAAAACAAGTAAAAGTTCAGAAAAATTAATATAGTTAAAAACCTAAAAAAATAAAAACAGTCACAAGAATACAAATTACTACAATTTATAATTATTAATTGATAATAATTATGCATGTCAACAAGTCTGCTCTCAGTGGTTCGACCCCTACACTTGTTTGCTATATAAACTTATTTGTAGGGAAAAAATGCAGAAGCCCCTGTCTCATTTCTCGATATTTTTTTTCAAAAATAAAGCCATGTATTTTCATCACTATATCTCTCTAATATGTCATTCAATTATGTTAGAAACAAAGACTCCTATGCCTTCCATATAGAACATGTAATTTTAACGGTCGTAGAATTGTTGCAATCGACATGTTCTAGATGAAGGCATAGAGTCTCTGTTTCTGATGAAAATGGAATCGCATATTAGCGAGACATAGTGATGAAAATACATAGCTTTATTTTTGAAAATAATAAAAAAATGCCAAAAATGGAGCGTAGCCACCATTGAAAACCTTTATTTGTAGGGTATAATAAATTTTGCCTTGCGTCTTATTCATTATTCAAATATATTGTGGTTTGATTTTTTATTTGAATGATTGAGATACATGTCGAGAGCCAATAGATGGATGATACAACAAATGCCGGATCCGACTTGTCGTATACCGTAGGCTCCTCCAAGACCCGATGTTAGACACCTCTGTCAAATCTCTCTACCACCAGCAAAGGGATGTCGTATTTTATAAAATTACAACTAGTCCCTATCATGACCTTTTAATGTTATTTGTATTGTTTTTCTTTGCATTTAGTCCAAAATCGTGCAAAAATCATAACTGTTTCATTTTTAGTCCTTTTTGAGTGATTTCAGCTTTAATTGACTATATTAAATAACCATAGCTTTTGATAGAGGATTGGAATTTTTGGAAGCAACAACTATTTATTGTTTTTTATTTAAAAAAATTGAAGTTTTTGAGCATAAAATAATTTTAAGCTTCTTGAATTGCTATAATGGGTTAGGAATAATCTTAATAGGACCCCATCGTTAGTAAATGAAACCCCTTTAGTTTTGCAAAAATCAATTCTTATGAAAGTTTAAAATATTCCCCGAGTTTTTAGGTATTTGAATTTTCTGTGTCAAGTTGTAATATGAAAAATCACCTAATAAGCTGGTTTTAATTTCTTCTTCAGATTCCTGTAAAAGAGAAAGAGAAAATCACGGTCATTGTATCGATCAGGTGAGGTTTTACCAGAAAAGATTAAGGTCTAGTTAATCTTTTTATTTTATTTATACTCCAAAACTTATGTGTATTGCGATAAGCACGGGAGTGTCGAACTCACGAAGGCAAATTATTAGAAACTATGGTTAAACTATAGACAAAACTAATGTAAATGGTTCGTAGTTTTTATTTTTTTTTTAGATTTTTCTGGATTTTTATTCGATTTTTAATGAATTTTATATTGTTTTGTGAATTATACGGTATTTTATGATTTTTTATTATTAGAAAAATTTTTTGTAATTTTTATTTTGATTTTATTTTGGTATTTTGAGTTTTTGTTTGGTTTACTATTTTTATAATCATTAAAAGTTTTAAGGATCTTTATGGATTCTAAATTATTTTCAAGGTGAAAGTGAAATTTTTTAAAAAAAGGAATTTATTTTGGAGTTTTTAATATGGTAAACAATAGCAAGATATTCTTATTTTACTTTTATTAGGAATTAGATGACATTATCTTCAAAATGATAGGTTGTGCATTTTTCGACGATTTTTATTTATCTAGTTATGATTTGTACATGTTTTAAAGAATTTTGTATTTTTATTGATTTTAATATTTGATTTTTATTTTGTTTTCATTTAGAATATAAAATATAGTGAAATATATTAAGGATGATTTTTAAGATTATTTTAAAGTATTCTGATATTTTTTAATGATTTTAAAAGTTTGTTAGATATTTTCTTTTTATTTATAAATTGTTTAATAAAAATAAATGTTTTATATTTTTTTAATACTATTTATAGTAGAATATAAGGTATATATGTGTTTTTATTATATTTTATATTTATTTTATTTTTGGTATGATTATAACACAATATAATAGATGTATTATTTTAAAGGGATGTAAGTGAAATTATTCTCGGAATCTAGGGGATATTGCGTAAATAGTAGAATATGGAGTGTATCTACGCAAAATCACAAAATGTACTTGTGGTTGTGCATGTGTTTATGCTCTGGACCTCTTGGTAAATTAGGGAAAGTTGGGGTTTCACACACTAAAATTCCCCAGAATCTCGTGCTGGTCCACATGATTTCCTTCGTCAGGACCTTCTTGCAAATATGCAAAGGTTGGGGGTCCGATCGACAAAATGCCTAAAATGTCAACATGCATGTGTGAAGCACGTGCACCTCGTATAGTGTAAAGTAAATGGGCACACTAGGCCATTTGATATGGCTTTGATCGTGCGTTGACTGAACGTTCTGGAAAGAGCATGTGTTCTTCCCCAATCAGGAACGTGCGGCATCTTCGATTTCTTTCAGGGCTCAGATCAGATATCCGGTTGGTTTTAATGAGTCGACCTGCAAGTGATTCAAAACATAGAAGGCATGTGCGCTTCGGATACTAATTTAAATATGACCTAATGAACAACTTTTCTTGTTCTTCTTGCGTGATCTTGGCGATGTCATGTGTTCTCGATCGATGGCGATACGATCAATAAGACTGAGGAGAGAGTATGCCTTCTCCTTGGGTTCACTCAGAAAAGATGTTTCTTCTGTTCCCTTATTCAAGAACCGATTCAGAAGTACCTTCGTGAATATTTGCAACTCAAAAGATGCTTCTTCGATTCGAAGGAATCGGGTGAAGATAAGTAGAGTCGTAGATGTTAATTTTATGCACGGTGTGGATCACACAACAAAATGGGAGTGACGTTCCCAGCATTCAGTAATTAAACAATTCCACAGTTCCATGCACATAATTTCCTCGTAAATCCCAAACAACAAATATGGAAGCAATTTCAGTTAGATACTTCCTTCCATTTCCGATGTAGATAATTCCACTTCAAATTGCAAATCCAAACTTTGCAACAAACAAGTGAGAGAACGGGGAATCCCAGAAGAAGGTGATGGGACTTAGGATCTAACTCATATCATTGTCAGATTTGAGTTGTGTAGACGATGTGGGAACATGTATAAGCGATGTGTGCATTGTGTGTGGAGTGAGTTGGATGCATGATCGGTAATCAAATCAAACAAAACAATTTGACTATAATGAGAAGAGCAGAGGAATTCTGAGATTCGAGAGGAGAAATCGAGGAAGGTGGAACGAAACCTAACTTGGAGAGTAGAACAGGAGAGAGTGGTGGATGTCGTTGCCTGTGGAGGAGCAGGTGCTCCAGGTCGTCGCCTCAACTCACCGGCAATGCGAGGTGGGCACAATCACTGCGGCAGAGGAGAGTTGATGAATCTCCATTTCATCATCTTTACTCTATCATTTTGGCCTTAAAAACCCTAGTAAATGCTTATAAATATCATAAATTTAGCTTTTGTTAAGACTTCATTTTTGTGAACCCACTTCTTCATATCTTCTGCCAAAATTTATGATATATATATATACTTTTTTATTAATTGGCAATTTGATATAACTTCTATGGTAGAACTCGATGACTAGGTACTTTATTTTATTATTACATTTTGCCAATTTGGTATTTTCTGAACGGAGCCTAGATACTTTTATTTAATATTACACGCTAACCATAAATCTTTCTAAATAAAATTATTTATCCCCAAAATAAAAATAAATTGATCAATTATACTTTGAGCTCCAAATTTTTTGATAGTTCAATCCATTTTTCTTGGGTGAAACATAAGTTATATCAGCGGAAAGGGAATGGGAGAATTCCATATGACCTAATATGTCTCCCAAGTCGCACTATACGTCAACCCAAATCGCATCTTCCTCTCCAAGACTCTGAAAAGGGTACTTGGAACACCAATGGGAATTAAATTAAAGTAAAAATTAAGTACTATATTTTACATTGATGTGTTCATAATTTTATTTTACTTCTTTTTATCCTATTTTATATATGTTATATATGCATTTTAGCATTCATGCATTTGTGTACAAAATGTGTATAAAATAATCTTTTTAATGCCAAAATTATAGAATAAAAAAAGAAAAGAAAAATAATAAAATATTGAAATTATTTTATGACCCTAAACTCTGAGACCTAGGCATCTCGATGACTAGGTCGACAAGGGAATAAAGTAGGGGGAGAAAAGGGCTAGAATACAATGAAAATCCTTTTATTTTATTCATTTCTTTAATATTTTGGACCTATTTTTAGTTCCACTCTTTATACCTCAAATAAAGAAACTTTGAACATGAAAGTTGTAGATAATAAAATATAAAATAAAAATTTATTTCATACAAAAATATATATACAGATAAAAGGATATGATCTGAATAAGATTCTAAAGTCCCAAACTCCAAAACCCATATCTCTTAAATAATAACTCAAAAAATAATCAAAATCACCTTTAATTGTATATAAATTTTAATAAGCTATTTACTCAAGGTGGTTTCATATTTTTGGAGTTACAGTTTGAAAGTTAGGTTTAGGACCCCTATGCATACTTTAGCCAATTAAAATATTTATTTTATTTATTATTCAGTATTTTTGTAATTTTATATTTTATAATTTTGTAAAATTATTTAATATATATATATATATTAAAATTAGAATAAAAATGTCAAGAAAACATAAAAAAAAAATCTGTATAAAATACATAGGTAAAATACATATGTCTAAAACCTATATATTTAATACATCTATTTATTTAATTATATATATTACATTAGAAAAAATAAAATAAAAATATATATAAGTGTATAAAATTAAATTATATATATATAATAATAAACGAAATTAATTAAAATTAAATATACAAAACATTAAAATATATAGATAAATATACCAATATAAGCTCAAAAAGTAATTTGCAATTCTAAACCTCTAAAAAATAAATAGTATCATAATAAAATAATTTAGAAAATAATAAATATTTTTCATTTATAACCTAAACTTAATAAAATCGTTTATTATTTTTAAACGAATTTCTAAATAATTTTCTAGGGTTTTTCTAGTTGGTCCACATGGACCAACCAGGGGGCGTCAGAGGTTGCCCGCGGTCAACTCTCTGCCCAACGCCCAGCCTCGTGTCAGTCATTGGTTTCACCCTCTTTCGTTAATTATTCAAGGCCACACCTTCACCAAATCATCCATCTTCCTTCATCACTTTTATCCTCGAAACATCGAAGATTCACACCCTTGTGTTTTTTCAGGGATTGGATCGCTGGATCATCCTCTCTTCCTCGTTCTTTGAGTCGACTTGGTCGCATGTACAAAAAGATCCAGCTGAGTTCTTTGAATTTTTGAACCCCTTTTCCTAGTTGAGAGTTCCTTTGAGTTGTTTTGGACTCACACGTGTGACAGGTACATCGTTAGCTGCTTGGAGCGAGCTCCGGCGAGGCTTTGGCGCCTCCACCCCCTTCGCCGACCACCGATCTCGATGTCCCCCTCTCACGACCTTTGGCTGCTCGAGGTCCACTTTTATCGCATTTCTAGTGTAGGCTTAATCCGAGGTTTATTTAGCACATTTATTTTTTCTTTTAATTGTGTAATCTAGTTGTAATGCCCCATTTGAAGTTCACTGGAGCTCTGCTCCGGCGAACCTTCTCTCACGATATTCCCCGTCCCCTCCACCCTCATTTGCACCGGGAACCATCTCTCATTGTCCGTGATCTTCTTGCAGGTCCCAGGCGCTAAAGGACCCTCTAGAGGGTCGTTTTTGCAGAAGCCAAAGCCTCCTGGAGCCTTCCTCCTTTCTCCGACCTCGCAGTGGTGATTTGGTTGCCTACTCACCATTTTGAAGTCGCCTGGTACTCGAGGAACCAAACCGAGAACCTTTTGGGACCATCGGAGGATTCTTCTGGTTGCTGGAGGAGCGCGTATCGTCCAATCGAATCTCGCCCTGGACCATTTCTTCACTAGATCATCCAAGATCTCCATAGCCGTCCGATTGCTGCCCTCCTCCAAAACGTACAACCACCCTTATATTGCCCTGCCCCGCACTGTCTGATCATCCATGGGCATCTAATCGGTGGCTGCAGGAATCGAACCATCATCGGCCCACAGATCGTGATACGTGTCCTATGTGATCTATCAGTCGCCATACGGATCCGCCTCTTGCATGGGTATTTTGCAAATCCAGCCCCTGTGAATTTTGTGTTTACTATTTAAACTGATACTTTCATTTGGAACTATTTTTATTTTGTATGATTTACAAAACACCCCCGAACTACTCGTATTTACAATCGGGTCCTAGCCACGTCACTTACGTGACGCATCACTGAGGTGGACTTTTTGCGGTCGGACCCCTGAGAGTTCTGTTATTTCGATTCAGTCCACAAACATTTTAATCAAGTTATAACTTTTTAGACAATTTACGGGTAGGCCCTTTATATTTTTTGGTATTTGCAATTTCGTCCCCTACCAGCCTCACGTGTTGTACTTGTGCGTTGGGAATTTTGCAGGCCTTGGACTTTGGTTATTTTGATCTACTATTGTCTCTTTTTATTCCAGTTATAATATTTGGAAAATTCACACTTTGGCCTAAACTTTCTGATATTTACAAAAAATACCCCTGTTAGGAGTGTAGTTTCTCTTTGCTTCTAATATTTATTTCATGCATCTATAAACCTATAAAAAATCCACAAAAATAGGCATAGTTTCCTGAAGCATTGATCATTACATATATAATTTTATTTTACATTTTGAAGCTTTTTTATTATTTATAAAAATAAAAAAACTTCCATTTTTATCCCCGTTTGCAAAGAAAATACATAAAAATAATAAAAACTTTTGGAAAATTACTAAAAATATATTTTATTTATTTTTGTACTTTTGACCTCCAGACCAAAAATCACTAAAAAATATAAAAGAAAACTCAAAAAAATAGAAACACTCTAAAAACATCTATTAAAATATAAAAAATTCTTAAAAATCTAAAAATCCTATTTTCTATTTTCTATTTTTTCTCTATATTATTATCTTTATATAAAAATTAATTTGGAGACATTTGATTCTATTTTGTATTTTAAACTTCATTTTAACTTCGGATATATTTTTAAACTCTGAATTTTGGTATTTTTAACTTTAAAAATATATAACAAATTAGCAAAAATTCTAAAAATTCAAAAAACTGTAAAAAAATTATTAAAAGTCAAAAAATTTCTATTTTCTTATTTTTAATTATTTTTGATAATTTTTATTGCAATCCTAGCTCACATTGTATATATATCTTATATATAGCTTTTTACATATTTTAAAAGATAAAGAAAAAAATATATAAAATATAAAAAGAAAATATAAAATCAGAAAATCAAAAATCAAAATATAAAATCAGAAAAAAATCAAAAATAATAAAAAAAGTAAAAAAATTAAAACCCACAAAAAGTAGCACACTTATAAACCAAATACATCACATTCGCATTTTGCGCACTCTTTGCCTGATATATCCTGCTTGTTCCCTGTGTTCAACACTCTACACATACTTGCACCTATACACATCTTTGTTGCAGAGTTATAATAAATTTTAACTCGCATCTGCTTTTCATTGTTTGATCATCTGTTGTTGGTTAATTATTGTTTTGAAGTCAGGTTGTCGTGGAGGTCACACATCAAACTAGAATCTCTCCTTGTGAGAGGTTCGAGACCTCTGCAAAATCCTCTTCAACAAGAGCCTCGACACCGGTGGAGATAACGCATAACCTCTCCTTCCTCACTTGACGGAAGGGGATGTGCTTCTGTCAGTCGCGTCCTCGAAGCTCGGAGGTGGAAAATGGCGGATCTGGGAATCGATAGGGGGTTATGGTTTTTAAATAGGGTGGCCGACATAGAGCTCACAGATGTGGGTCTCGTCACCGAAGATGGAGTCCGATCACTGGCGGGGAAGTGGGTTAATGGCCAACGACGATCGGTTGAGGAGCATGGAGAAACGATAACGTCCACTGTGGGAGAAGGCAATGTGATGTGCATAAAAAGGAGAAAAGAGGGAAGAAGAAAGAAGAGAAAGTAGGAGAGAGAAGAAGAAAAAAATAAATTAAAATAAATTAAATTAAGGGATTTTACCCGGTAGACCCTATAATCTTTTCCAATTACCTCCACGACCTTTGAAACATCGTAATTTCTCCCCATACCCTGTAAAATTACTAACCCTTACCCTACTGACCCTGCGGTTAAGCCCCGTAATTTGCCCGTTAAAATTAACCTGATTCCGTTATGTTCATTTATATTATACCCAATTTTTTATTAAGTTACATTGAACGCCACTCCATCATTCGAGACCTACCTTCTCCCCGCATCCCAGACGATGCTGCTCCCCCTCCCCCCGCGCCACGGTGACTATTGCTCCATGCCTTCCCCCCACCGACAATGGAGGTGCCCCCTCTGCCTCTGCTGCTTGCCCCCCAACTCCCCCGCCGACGATGGAGCCGTTGTCCCCCCTGGGGAGATGATGGAGCTCTGCCCCGCTGCTGCTTTGGCCCCTCCCGATGGAGCCGAAGATGGGAGCCCCGCTATCGTTTGTTGCTTCGCCCCCCCCCCCCAACCCCCCCCCCCCGGCCCGTCGACGATGAAGCCCCCCCTCCTGATTGTAGCCGCTTACCGCTGACGATGGAGCGTCCCCCCCCCTCCCCCGATGGACCTACCCTCCCACCCGACGATGAGCCCCCCCCCCCCACCCCCCGACGATGAAGCACCCATCCCCCCCCCCCACCCCCCCACCCCCACAATGTAGCTGCCTGCCGCTGACGATGGATCCTCACCCCCTCCCCGATGGACCTCCCCTCCCACCGGACGATGGAGCTCCCACCCCCATCCCACCGACGATGAAAACCCCCCCGCCACTTCTCCCCTGCACACCCCTCGATGGAGTCTCGCCCACCCATCCCACCGACGATGGAGCTCCTCCTCCCACCCGACGATGGAGCCCCCCCCCACACTCCGTTGCTTCCCCCCGACGATGGAGCCTGCCCACCCCCTTCCGCTGGAGGCCCTCCCTCCTGATCGTCACTGCTTCGCCCCCTCCCCTATGCAAGA
Source organism: Ottelia alismoides (assembly GCA_037367405.1). Lineage (NCBI taxonomy): Eukaryota > Viridiplantae > Streptophyta > Magnoliopsida > Alismatales > Hydrocharitaceae > Ottelia > Ottelia alismoides. Next base: position 397,484 of record JAZKJV010007892.1, on the reverse strand, counting down.
ACGGTTGCATGATTTTTTTCCTTTTTTTTATTTTTGCTAATCCTAACCGTTCGATGGTAATTGGTTAGGTTAACTCAAGACCAACTCGAGTATTTGACTCAAATATAGTTAACATTGACGGCATGGTTTTTTGGGTAAGACAGAGCAAGTTTACGAGGTCGAGGGAGAAATTACGATGTTTAAAAGGTCGTAGAGGTAATTAGAAAAAATTATAGGGTCTGCCGGGTAAAAATCCCTTAAATTAATTACAAATTAGTTAATGATTAATTTAATTGACAATTGAATACTTAATTAAGCAATTAAGTTATACTTAAATAGTTAATTACGTATTCAATTAAAGAACTAATTAAATAAATAAATTAATTAATCAAGTATATAATTAATTAACTACTTAAATTAATAAGAAATAATAATTAGTAAATAATTAAAAATATTATTTAAGTAATAAACAAATTATTATTTATTATAATTTAAGAATTGAGTATTAATTTATTAAATAATAAATATATGTTTATAATACATTGTTACAATATACCAATACGGTCCCGAAACCCTCATTTTTCATATTAACTCTTATTTTAGCGAAATTAGTATCATTTTGTAGATAATTGAATAAGATGAATTTTGAAACTGAGTTTGCTCAATTCGGAGTTCATACGACTAAGTTATGAGGTACGGAAAATTAAGGTTGCGGCTTTGAGGCTTCGAGTTTATTAGTATTTTGACTTAAGTTATATTTTTATATACAATTTTATGAGATTTTTAGAAATGAAATAACTTAATCGGATTTACAGCTAATTAAATAAAAAACGAGAAGATTCTACATATAGTACATATATACAACGAGTCCCAAACGTCAAAACTCACCTGATTTATTATAATATTGTTTTGAAAATTTTAATAAATACTACTAAGTATAAAAACAAATTTTAAAAGTGAGTTGATCTGTTTGGAGTTTTTTTTAATAGTTATGAACCTCGGAAGTCGGATTTTACGATTTTTTCAGTTCATTGTATTATTTTATTTTTTCGATGAATTATTTTTCTGATATTTTATAAAATAATATATATTTTTGTGATCAATTTTTATAAAAGAAGTGATTTAATTTGAGATGGTATAAGTGATGAATAAAATAGATGAAATATTTACATTATGTAAAATGGATGAATTATATTTTGTTCTTGGATTTTCTGGATATTTTTATCGGTTAAGATACTTATCTCCCCCTACTTATTTATTTTGGTCGACCAAGTCAATGTTGACCTGGTCATGGGGTTAGCTTCAGTCTGTATATATATCATATTTACAAGCTTCTTTTCTTTTATTTTACTTTTTTATTTTTATTCTTTTATTTTAGATAAAATAAGTAATAAATATATAGTATTAACAATTGTGGTTAGAATGATATTTTGTTGGAATTAGTGGTTATTTACATATAGTTTACCAAAGATTTTAGCCAAGATGAAAGAATAGAGGCGATGAATCACAGATTCATCATTCCCCTATACTTTACCTTTGCTAGTTCCTTAGCAAATACTTATTCTATAAATAAGTGCAAGCAAAAAGAAAAATAAAAAGGAAAATAAAAGAACTCAGAACATGCTTGTTTCTTTAAACCGAATCTCATTTCACCCAAGATCTGGGGCTTGGATTCAGACCTCTGGATTAATAATGTGTTGGGACTCTATTAGAATTAGGATTTAAGCCTCGACAACCCTCAAGTTCCACAAATCCTTATCCAGGTTCATTTTAACAGCCAGCTCAGATCCACCTATTCATCATGCAAACTTTTCAACTTTGAAATCTTGTACTATGTGTGAATGGTTTTAGCTCTTCTTGCTTTAGAGAAGCGAAGAAACCACCCATTCAGTTATACACTCCCATTGGACCCTCATCCAGCTACTCGATCCTCGAGTAGGGGGGTATTTCATTCTAAGGTCATGTTGTGCTGTGTCCACAATCGAGTAAAGGGAGAAGATAGAAGAAGGAGAAGAAAAATGGAGTGTAATCACAGTAATCACATCTCCTGTGAGGCCTAGCCAGTTTAGCAAAGTCTCCACTAAGACATGCAAGCTTTTTTGAAGCTCGGACCATTGTGGTCTTTTTGGTATTTAGTGTACTCGGCTTCTTTTTGGTAGAGATAACTGTTGCACTACATAGATATTTTATGCCCCGACGGATATAGCATCTTTTCATTATGTCCATTTTTTGGGATCTTGAAAAAAATTGTGCCAGTAGATCCTTCCCCCATCCGAAGCTTTATTTCAACCCCATTCTCTCCCGTCTTTAGACGTCATCACAACTATAAAAGGATGGAAAGGCACCACCAAAATGGATTTCCCTTCGCAACGCCATGCAGGTTAAGCTAAGTGTAGAGTGCATGAGTTCAAAATTGGTTCAAACGGAGAATAGTTAAACGGATGACACCAGGTTCCTACTTAGGCATTTTCAAGTTGAATTTGTAACATGATCTCATGGAATCTAAAGAATTAAGTCTACAAGACCTGAAGAGTCTCAATTCCAGTTCCTAATAAAGTTCCTTTAGAATTAAGTGGATTAAGGCCTAAACCAAGCTCCATCTCTCAGACTTAGATCCATTCGGTTCAAGAATTAGACTTGTTCAAAAAATGTGAATGAATGTAACAAATTTTTTATGAGGTATATTTTTTGGATTAAGCTTCTTAAATGATTTTTCAAAACTTTTGCAATTTTTTTTGAATTTTAAAACTTTTCAATTTTTTGGATTTTTTTTAAGAGTTAGAGAATTAATTCAATTTACACAAATTTTACACGGATTTTGTGCATGTTACAAAGTATTTTATACAAGTTTTATATACAAGTTTATACGTTTTTATACAAAAATTTACAAGGACTTTATTTACAAATTTTTACATATTTTATCAAAGAATTTTACAATATTTTTTATATATACAAAATTTAAGCAATTATTAATAAGTCATATTTACGGTTTTCTTGCGGCTTTTAAAAACCCAAAATATACAGCCATACTTTTAGAGAGCCATATTATTAAAAATACGACAAAGTATGAGTTATGCATTCTAAAGTATATGTAGCATACATATACGATACCCCCTATACTTAGCGTAAACTATGTCCTCACAGTGACCAAAGAAGCGGCAAATGAAGACATAACTCGGGAAAAGTATAGACTGGTGAAAAGAATCCTATACTACAATGACTCCAAGAATAACAAATAAAGAATAGAAGTCGATCATCTCCTTTATACTCAGGATCAAGTAATCCTAAGAATAACATACTCAAAACTGAAGATAATCGAGGTCAAGAGAATGTACATACTCAACGGATCGGCTTGTCCCCCCTATACTTAGGGCAAAATATCCCTAAGTATAGAGAAGATCAAAAGGTGAGGGACAAGCGAGGGAGCAGACGATATAAAAACCGACAACGATCAAAGGAGGAAATGAGTGGTATTACCACCCCCCAAACTTAGGGTAAAGTGCACCCTAAGTTTAGGAAACAACAAAGATTATATAATTGAATGAAATCAACACAATGGTGTCTACACCACCCTATACTTAGGATAAAGCACATCCTAAGTATAAGATAAATCTAGATACATCCTAAGGGTGTAAGACAAACGGAAGAAGGAGGGGATAAAATCAGAAACACATATGTATAGAACAGATCGTGAAAATTGAGTATGAGATGCATAATACAAAGAATAAAGAGCACATCTGATACAAAATGTATTAATGAAACTTCAATGGTCGGTGGATCATGATTAAGAAATGGTTTCAAACGCTGACCATTGACTCGAAAGGTGGATTCAGAAGACAACTCATATATATCGATGCTACCGTTGTCATAGACCTTTCTGACAATATAATGACCTTTCCATTTGCTCTGATGTTTCCGTGAAATAGCTTCAGTCTCGCATCGAATATCCATACTTTTTGATCAGCTCAAACTGCTTGTGGTTGATGTGAGCATCATGCCACTCTTTCATCCGCACCTTGTTGTGAAGGCTACTCATGAAGTCTTCGTCCCTCAGTTCTTCCAAGGCTGTCAGTTTAGTCTGCCTTTGATCTCCCGCATAATCTATTCCAAAGATCACTTCTGCTCAAAAGGATCGATGATTGATCTCAATAGGTAAGTGGCATGGCTTGCCATAAACTAGTTGAAAGGGAAATGTACCCAATGGAGTTTTGAAGTATGTTCTATAGGCCCAAAGAACCGAATCCAAAGGTTGTGACCAATCCTTTTGGTCTGGGCGAACAACATTCTGCAAGATCATCTTGATCTCCCTATTCGAGACTTCGGCTAGACCATTCGTCTAAGGATGATACGGAGTAGCAACTCAATGTTTTATGCTGAACTCGTTAGAAAGAGCCCCTACCTTATCGTTGATGAAATTCCTACCCCCGTCTAAGATCAAAACTCGAGGGACCCCGAACCGTGTAGTGATGTGTTTCTTTAGAAACTTGCAAACCGTGTTTGCATCCGCATTTCGGGCAATTAGCCTCTACCCAATGACTCACGTAATCTACATCTAGGAGGATATACTTGAACCCCTAAATCTTAGGAAATTGGCCCATAAAGTCGATGCCCCATGCGTCAAAAACCTCACAGAAGTGAATCGGCTGCATCAACATCATATCTCTATGTCCGCAATTGTCCGTTTTCTAACAGTCAGTACATCTCCTTACGAATGTGTGGGCCTCCGCAACGAGAGTAGGCCTCCAAAGACCACACTGAAGCACCTTCTATGTTATCCTCTTTCCTAAATGGTGTCCTCCACCTTCGAATTTATGGCAATAAGTGAGGATACTCTGGTATTCTTCTTGAGGAATACACGATGCCATATTGAATATGCTCCTTCGTGATAAAGGATTGGATCTTCCCAATGGTAGGGCTTGGCTTTCACAAGGAAAGACTCGAGTCTCTACCTGGACCAACCTTGCGAAACTTTCTTAGCAACAAAAAAGTTCGCAATGTCGGCATACTATGGGATCGAGGTGACAACAATAATTATCTCGTCTGAAAAAGTCTCGATGATAGGTGTATCAAACTCAGAAGTCTTGGGGAGTTCTAGTCGGGAGAGGTGATCCGCCACCACATTCTTGACTCCAGGATTATCCTTGATTTCTACGTCGAACTCCTAGAGTAGAAGGATCCATTTGGTCAGACATGACTTCGAATCCTTGTTGACCATTAGATATCAGATGGCGGTATGATCAATGAAAATCGTGACTTTTAATCCTAAGATGTGGGTTCTAAATTTATCCAAGGTAAATACTACGTCTAGCATTTTTTTCTCTGTAACATTGTAATTCTGTTGTACGGAATCCAAAGTCTTGCTAGCATAGTGTATGGCACAAGGCAGGCCATCTTTCCTCTGTCCCAACACAGCCCCAATGGCAAAATCGGAGGCATCCGTCATGATCTCAAATGAGAAAGACAAATCGGGTGGCTGAAGGACAGGAGCCTCTACAACCATATTCTTGAGAGTATCGAATGCTAAAAGATACTTGTCATTAATAATAAACTCGGTGTCTTTCACAAGAAGATCAGATAATGGTCGGGTAATTTTACTGAAGTCCTGAATAAACCGTCGGTTGAAACCGACATGCCCCAGAAAAGATCGTAACTGCTCCAAGGTTGTCAGGGGATTGAGCTTGTTTATGATGTCCACCTTGACCAGATCAACCTCCATGCCCCTACTGGAGATGATGTAACCAAGAACTGTCCTCTGAGTCATCATGAAATAACTCTCTCCCAAGAAAGAACGAGGTTGACCTCAGTGCACCTCTGAATACTTGGTCTAGGCTAGAAACATGAGTTGAAATCTTCATCGTAGACCAAAAAATCATCCATGAAGACCTCTAAAAACTCACCTACCATGTCTGCAAAAATCGAGAGCATGCACCTCTGGAATGTAGCCGGAGCATTACATAATCCAAAGGGAATTCGTCGGAAAGTTTATGTTCTTAATGGACAGGTAAACATCATATTTTCCTAGTCTTCAGGTGTGATAGCCACTTGGTTATATCTCGAGTACCCATCAAGAAAGCAATAATGGCTCTTCCTGGCTAACCACTCGATAATCTGATCGATAAATGGTTGCAGGAAGTGATCCTTCTTGGTCGCCTGATTCAAACGTCAATAGTACACATAGACACGCCAAGAAGGGTGTACTCGGGTAGAGATCTCCTCTCCATCCTCATTGATCACTGTAGTGATACATGTCTTCTTCGGTACCACATGTAAAGGACTAATCCATTTCGAGTCGGAGATGGGATAGATAAAATCGACGCTACACCACTTGGATATTTCCTTCATAACCACCTCTCGAAGATTCGGGTTTAGCATGTTCTGAAACTCACAAGATGACTTGGCATCATCCTTGAGAAAGATGTGGTGGGAGCACAGAGCCGGACTAATGCCATGGATGCCTTGCGATTCTTCTCAACAATCTCCATCAAATAGGATTCCTGATCTTTGGTCAGATTGGAAGAGATTTCGACCAGATACATTTTAGATTTGCCAGCAAGGAACCGGTATTTCATTGACTGAGGTAAAGGTTTAAGCTCAGGGGGAAAGAGAATAGGAAGAGTGAGATTTGAAGGATATGGTTAGATCCTCAAGCGCATCACGGAAGCGTGAGCGTCGTATCGAATACGACGAGGAGCGACTAGTCGGACTAGTTGCTCGATGCAGCGGAATTTAAAAAATTTATTACGACGAGACCACATGATCCAAGAACACTTCTCGGATCGTCTCGTCTAAACCACAAACAAGTAATTAGGATTACCTCTTGAAGCGTGGTTGCGATCAAGTCTCTAAACGAAGAGACCTCCTGTCTCAAGTCCGATCCGACGGAGGAGACGCTTGCGAGCGTGGGGATGAACCGCGTGCTTCTCGCAATCCAAGTTGATGATCCAAGCGGCGGATCTCCTGATCTCGACACACGAGATCCAACATCTTCTTCACGAGCGAGGCGCACCGAAGGAGACGGAGATCCACGAGCAGAAGAACGGGCAGCATAACGACGATGCCGCGGCGATGGAGAACCTCTCCATGGCATCCATGGTGGACGGCCATGAGAGGGAGAGAGAGGGCTGACCTCTAGAGAGAAAGAGAGAGAGAGAGATGCTTCTCAAGCATTATGTGTAAAAAGAGAGCATGGGTATGCCTCTCTATTTATAGGGTTTTGGGATCCATGGATCTCAATCCATGGGACAACACAAATCCAATGGTTCTCATTGATTGTGTTTCTTTCAATGGCTAAGATTTATGTTGGTAAAAACCAACAACAATTAATTTAATAAAAATCAAATATATGTAGAATATAATTTGATTTATATTAAATCAATCTCAATTAGAGAAATAGGAAAGGAGGCAAGCTCCTTCCATAAGAGGGGTGGACGGCCACCACATTCCTTGTGGGAATTGTGGCCGTCCACTCTTCCTATATGGAAGGTGGATGCCTCTCCTATTATATGAGATTGCATTATCTCATAATTCTCTCTAATATTTCTCAACAACTTTTGTTGAATATTATTTCACAAAATAAATCCAATTTATTTTGTGAACATTGCAATCATGCCATTGGAAATTTGTGAATCACATTCACAACCCAAAACAAAATGTAATTATATTTTCAATTAATTAGACAATGTGTATCCAATACACATTAATAATTAATCTACTAATATAAATTATATTTAACTCTCTCCAATACATTATAAATCACATTTATAATATATTATGAATAATTGGATATTACTATCCACATTATTCTTATCCATAATAATTAAATCACATTTAATTATATTGGATAACTTATTCTCATGTGCTAAATAATATGAATCACATTCATATTATTTACATCTTTGATAATCAAATCACATTTAATTATCTAAGATAACTCTCCTTGTAATATGAATCAAATTCATATTATTCATGATAATTAAATCACATTTAATTATCCATTTTCTCAATGCTCGGATACATATATCAACAATAGAATTATCCATGAACTCTTTCAAGGATAATGAGCTTTCTCCGCGAATACTTGGAGATAAGGACAGGGCGATTGTATTGTTCCACGTATAGTGACATGGATATTGAGATCACATCTCAAATCCAGATCTCGGGCCTCCCATAGATGCTTGATTAAATCAAGGCCGCAAATCTAATCTTCTCATTGAATCTGAATCACATTCAGATTAATGTCCAACATTTGGACTAAGATCAGATTACTTCTCTACTGAGAGGAGTCACTAAAATCCAGACCCGTTTCATCACTCCCTAGGAATGGAAGCGTCATGGTTATACAACCGTTTATGATCACATCACCCTCAGGTATTCCTAATACCTGTACATCCTGCATACTGGAAGACTCAGAATAAACCCGAAGTATTAGATCAACTTTACACTATCTACTTCAGGGTTTTATCAGTAAGTTTCTCATTCGATCATTGGGAGTCGGTATCGATCATATACTTTCCAAAAGCATATATCATACCTAGGTCTTGATCATATACTTTCCAAAAGTATATATCAAACCTACAAATTCAGTCAAGCTTCCAAAGCAAGACGACCGTGCGCACGGAATTTGATTCTTCCCAATATCTCATGAGTGAGCTCTTGTCTTCCGGTTCAGTAGTGAACCTGTATGATCCCTTTGAGAGATCGTATTACTCGTATGCCCTTATATGCACACCAGCGCGCCGGTGTATAGACCTTGATTAGGTCATCAACCTATTGGTCTGCCAAATGTACATACTCAGACATATAGTAACACATCTGTCTCCGGTCAGAGGATGTGTGCCTATATCATGACAGCATATGATATAGGACTTTGGTTATCTCGATCTCGTTAAGTCAACTCTTTGACCTAACTTATCCGACACCTCCGAATCTCTATTCCTATGCAGAGGACCTGCATCAAGAGGTCGGTCAGATATCAACCTAAATGAGATAGGATTGCCATCTCCTACTCAGGTTGGAGATCATCTCTTAATAATCATTTGACGGTGCTTGATGAGTCCTCAATCTAACTCATTAGATATTCATCTAAGCACCAGCCTCTATGATTCAATAATTGAATCAACAGCTGTATGATCATTAAGATGGACATGGTACATAACCCTAATTGTACTAAGGGACCTATTATGCAAATTATGTACTCTTCATTTCAGATCAAGGAGTGAATTGCAACAACATTTATTGCATAATGGCTCGCCGTGGGCTCGCATTTCCAACAATCTCCCACTAGCCCAAAGAGCCATTAATGGGCTAATCATTTAAACCCACACTCATGTGACAATCATAGGCTATTAAAAAAAAAAGCTAGGTAAGCTGATCAGTCACTCCGTTCCCAAGAGACTACACCAAGTCCTTTTACGGCACTTGCATATCTCCTAGTAACAGTGCTCGCATCCAATGCGAATGTTGCATCTCATGCAACTGATACTCAATTTTGTTGGTTATAGTGTCATTGACACTACATCTCATTAATTATCATAACCAGTATTCCCATAATCCTTATTAGAATACCTTCATTCCTGGAGATCTCTATCTCCTAAGGTATCTACAGTTAAGACCCTCATAGATCACTATCTACAAGATCTTAAACTTTTGAAGATAAGACTTTGAGATCACTATCTCCAAGTTTTATCATCTTTGAAGATATTATTATTACTCCAATCAAGTGTTTTATCTCCATAGCAGGATTAGTAACAGTTTACTACTCCCACTGCATGGTAGACATCTGGTTCTTGTACACATCTAGAATACATTCAGCTTCTCATAACTGATGCACAAGTGCAAGCAGTTCTAGCATTCACTTCCTCAACTCTTTGAGGTGCTATCCCTCTAGACAGGTCACTACCACATCTTAAGGGAAGGAAGCCTTTCTTGGAATTGTACAGAAAATGGAATAAGTCCAAGGTGTACTACTAATGCGACAGTCCCAATATCCTCTTCTCTTTATTTCTGAACGACTTCAGAATTAAGATCTAAAAGGTATCCTTGAAATCGTATCTCAAGGTATGGAACAACCAAATTATAAAACACTTATCATTTATTCTTATATCATTCCAAATGATTAGAATAATATCTACATTTAGCACGATGAACACAATGGCACTCCCACTAAGCTTCGCATGATTCATCAAGATTTTATCTGAAATCACAACATTTATAATTTCTTCAAATCTTATGTTCCAACTACAAGAAACTTATTGGAGTCCAAAGATGGAGTTCTTTAGCTAGCACACCTTGCTTTCCTCAACCATGAAGCCCTGGGGCTACTTCATATGAATATCCTCAAAGAGGTATTCATAGAGGAATGCAATCTTGACTCACATCATGAAGATGTCATAGTCAAGTTGTGTAGCTATAGTTAGCAATATTCTGATGGGTTAAAGCAAGGTCACTGGAGAGCAAGTCTTGTCGCAAGCGATGCCTTCTCTTCGATGTGTAGCTCATGGCTACGAACCGTGCTTTGAAGGTCTCTACCTTCTCATCAAGTTCCCTCTATCTCTTTAAGATCCATTTACACCTTAATGGGTCTGACCCATATAGGTGGATCCTCGAGGGTCCATATACGACACTTGTATATGAAGTCTACATTAGACTTTATTGCTAACATCCATCTTTCCATGTCATGATCCTCAGGAGCTTCATCACATGAAATCCGATCATCGTCAGATTTAATTGACACATGGAATCCATCCTCAAACTTATTTGAAGAGGTATTAGTGTTTCATCTTTAATTGTCCTTTCAGTTTCCAATATCAGGAGCCTCATTATCTTTTCAAGATTAAATGAGTTCCTTCACTTCATTTTCATATTGATTCTCAAGAGAGTCATCCTATAAGAATCATATTCTCAAAGATTAGATCTTTTAAGAATCTCAAGGTCATAAAGTAGGTATCCAATACCATCCTTTATTTTCCTAATGAAGTAGCACTCTCTAGTGCCAGATTCCAGCTTAATCACATGGAACCTTATTAAGGATATATAATGTAGTCTCTACCACATATACATATACCTGGAAACTAATAGATAATTATGCTAGGATTAATCATTGATTACATCATGTCACACATGATCAATTGTATCTTCCTACAACTCCATTGAGTTAAGGTTTATTAGGAGGATTGAGATAGAAATGATATTCATATCTCCTTAAGGTATTTCTTGAATATATCTAATAAATACATGCTACCTTGGTTAGATCAAATTCATTTTATCTTCCTTCAAACTTTGGTTCTAAACCAAATTTGTGAAATCTTTGAACATTTCAAAGTTTTCTAAGTGAAGAAAAGAAATCTCATTTCAAATAATCACTAATAGATATCACATATCCATAATGTTTATTCTGATATAGATGATTCACATACATTAATATGTATGAGATCTTGAATACCTTAATCTTACACCTTTCCCAAGGAAGGGTGTATTGGACATTTTACTTTGAATACAATATTCACAAGTATGTGAGATTTGAATCTTTAGACAATCTAAAGTTTCATGTCTTACCAGTCCATTGATTTCATCAACAGACATATGTCCAAAATTTGGTGCCAGATCATTGTCAAATGATCTTTATCCTCCTATTGATCTTTTAAAGGTTTAATTTTCAGTATTATAAATCTTAATGAACCATTCAATAATTTTCTAATTTAATAGAGTCCACTAGATTTTAGATTACTATCTGAAATATTTCCATCATAACTCTGTATGATAGATTTATTACAGAATTCATGTTTATATCCAACAATTAGAAATAAACAATGAGTGTATTCTAATATCTAGGTCATAGAGACATTCTCTAAGACTAAGGGCTCCCACTGAAAATATGAAGTCTATTGATCTCATGGAAATTGTTGCAACACTTGCATCACTTTCAACATGGATGACCAATAAACCTTAAGATCAAATTTCTAATACATATGCAACCAATTGCAAGTGTCATTAGAAAATTTGAGATACAATTATTAGACTTTATCTTATCAAATAAGTAAGTCAATATCAATGATTATATGTAGATTATACTGATGCTCCATCCGAGTCCTTTTCTGAGGATTCTAGACAAACTTGATAGTCATACTATCAACACATCAACTTATTGCAGTATTGGCATTCATCCAACTCTTTGGATGTCATATGGAAGTCGCAGAAGTACAATCAACTCTTTGACTATATCTCTTACTTGGGTCCAACCCATGCTTCCACTGCGCTCCCTTTGTCTATAAGCAACCTTTGCTCAAGACCAAGGATCTCTTATGTTAAAATCAAAAATTTCAATATAAGAGTATTTCAACATTTATACAAGCTTCATTTAAGTTCATATAATATGAATATTATGAAGCTTCATGAATGACTAGAGTATAGACAGTAGAATGATGACACTCATCATCTACATCCATCTAAACTCTTTGAAGCATCGGTTCAGGTAGGTATTCAAACAATTTGAATACATTATCTCTAATAGAGCTACCATTCTACATGATGTAGAGAACCATGTCATTCATGATTAAATGTCAAGAGCACATATATATGCCAGAATATCTTTATTGATTTTATAAGGATTAATTTGATAATTACGATCATCATCGACATGTCACTTCAAAAATACATTCGATAAGATCAAGACTTATAGAGACATACAAACCCTAGGGTTTTAGTCCTATTGTCTTATTTAATTATCACTTCTCATTATTATGAGGAATCTTGCACATTGCAACCACATACATTATGTGTCCAATCGCAAGTACAATATCTGGATCAAGGGTCCAATCCATGATATTCTACTGGTTATTAATGAGTATAACATTGAGTGGGTTTAATGAAGGATTATCTGAAATAAGTAATTTGCATAAGGGTATATATTTATATATATACACATATTATACTTTGATTTAGGAGTTTTTATATCAAAGTTGTCTTGCCATGTCAACAATGAAAGTTCATTCCCTTAATCACTTTCAATGTAAGAGATATACTTACCATTATATCTCAGCAAGATCTGGGATCTCCTCTTTATCTTTGTTACATCCCAATAATATGAGAAACTGCAACTCCAATAAAGAGAAGCGGGAACACATTCCGCCTTGCAAGTCCAACTTGCATTTCCCAATTCGGTCTTTAACACCCGGGCCCACCACCCCTAAGGTGATGTTGACCCGTCGTTAATTGAACCAACCGTCAACAGGAATAGAACTCGCTATGCGCAATCCAATATCGCTCCAATAATATGAGGATCCGATATTGGGGTCACTACGCATACGGCCTTACTCTTTCGAGAAGCAAAGAGTCCGATCCAGATGCGCTTGTATATAGGAGCTGTCACTACGTACAGGCGTCTCCTATATGCAATCCCTGGCGACGGAAACCCTTCGCCTTGACGGGAGACCATGGATGTCACTTATGTGATCCTCCACCTCTTATTCAAATTTAATTAATTACTATGAATCACATTCATATAATTAATTCTTCCAAGGGAATTATTAACTCTAATCATATTAGAGTATTCTTAATTGGACATAATTAACTTAATCACATTAAATTAATTATCAATCCAATTCAATCAATCAAACTTAATTTTATGCTTGAATATATATATATGATATTAATCTCAAAGTACGTATTAATTCGAATTTTAATGATTAGAAAAATACATCATAATCCCTCGGACATTATCCCGGCCCTACCCGCTGTCATGGCCAGTACCGACGGGAGTGGGGCGGACCACATACGTTGCAACCCGCTGACCAGCGATCCCCGACTAGACACCATATCCACCTCGGGAAAGGATAATGCCAAATTTATTATTTTGTACTTGAGATGATCATCGGTTCTTCAACCGAAATTATACCATATAGTAATCAAAACAATTTTGATTTTAAGGAAATTTGCTAGGCAAATTCCCAAGTCCTATTCAAGCAAGAAGTTTGATGATTGTAATTCCAATTAAGGTTTAGATCAAATCTAATCAACTAATTGGTTGGGGCCAATTCAATTAGGCAAATAATCATGTTCCAATATTTCACAAATATTTTTCAAGATTATTTCACGAAATCAACAATTAATTTCACTAATTGACAATCACTTGGTTCTAGATTAGGAAAGCAATTTCAGCAGTGACCCCTACTTACTAAAATTGGCATATCTCAATCATATTAAATCCAAATTAAGCAAAGTCAATTTCTAAAGTTTGCTAATTTGATTTAGGACAGAACCTAAGTGATGTTTCACGCATTTCGAGGCAAGTCTAAACAGTAATTAACATTTTAATCACGTTCAGATTCACAGTTCCCGCAACAGTGCATACATGTTCATTAAAACTACCATATCTAGAGCATACGAAATCCGATTTACGTAAACTCAGATCCTATGGTTTCCCTATTTAATGGGGAACAAAATCCAAGTGCTATTTTCGTGTTTAAACAATTTAAACATGGCCGAAAAATTACACCAAACAGATCTGCGAATCAAATGCGATAAAAAATTTCGCGACCTTAACGAACCCAAGTCGTCCTTGGTTAACGAATCACTATTCGAAACCATCGACCTAAGGCTCTGATACCACTTGAAGGATATGGTTAGATCCTCAAGCGCATCACGGAAGCGTGAGCGTCGTATCGAATACGACGAGGAGCGACTAGTCGGACTAGTTGCTCGATGCAACGGAATTTAAAAAATTTATTACGACGAGACCACATGATCCAAGAACACTTCTCGGATCGTCTCGTCTAAACCACAAACAAGTAATTAGGATTACCTCTTGAAGCGTGGTTGCGATCAAGTCTCTAAACGAAGAGACCTCCTGTCTCAAGTCCGATCCGACGGAGGAGACGCTTGCGAGCGCGGGGATGAACCGCGTGCTTCTCGCAATCCAAGTTGATGATCCAAGTGGCGGATCTCCTGATCTCGACACACGAGATCCAACATCTTCTTCACGAGCGAGGCGCACCGAAGGAGATGGAGATCCACGAGCAGAAGAACGGGCAGCATAACGACGATGCCGCGGCGATGGAGAACCTCTCCATGGCATCCATGGTGGACGGCCATGAGAGGGAGAGAGAGGGCTGACCTCTAGAGAGAAAGAGAGAGAGAGAGATGCTTCTCAAGCATTATGTGTAAAAAGAGAGCATGGGTATGCCTCTCTATTTATAGGGTTTTGGGATCCATGGATCTCAATCCATGGGACAACACAAATCCAATGGTTCTCATTGATTGTGTTTCTTTCAATGGCTAAGATTTATGTTGGTAAAAACCAACAACAATTAATTTAATAAAAATCAAATATATGTAGAATATAATTTGATTTATATTAAATCAATCTCAATTAGAGAAATAGGAAAGGAGGCAAGCCTCCTTCCATAAGAGGGGTGGACGGCCACCACATTCCTTGTGGGAATTGTGGCCGTCCACTCTTCCTATATGGAAGGTGGATGCCTCTCCTATTATATGAGATTGCATTATCTCATAATTCTCTCTAATATTTCTCAACAACTTTTGTTGAATATTATTTCACAAAAAAAAATCCAATTTATTTTGTGAACATTGCAATCATGCCATTGGAAATTTGTGAATCACATTCACAACCCAAAACAAAATGTAATTTATATTTTCAATTAATTAGACAATGTGTATCCAATACACATTAATAATTAATCTACTAATATAAATTATATTTAACTCTCTCCAATACATTATAAATCACATTTATAATATATTATGAATAATTGGATATTACTATCCACATTATTCTTATCCATAATAATTAAATCACATTTAATTATATTGGATAACTTATTCTCATGTGCTAAATAATATGAATCACATTCATATTATTTACATCTTTGATAATCAAATCACATTTAATTATCTAAGATAACTCTCCTTGTAATATGAATCAAATTCATATTATTCATGATAATTAAATCACATTTAATTATCCATTTTCTCAATGCTCGGATACATATATCAACAATAGAATTATCCATGAACTCTTTCAAGGATAATGCGCTTTCTCCGCGAATACTTGGAGATAAGGACAGGGCGATTGTATTGTTCCACGTATAGTGACATGGATATTGAGATCACATCTCAAATCCAGATCTCGGGCCTCCCATAGATGCTTGATTAAATCAAGGCCGCAAATCTAATCTTCTCATTGAATCTGAATCACATTCAGATTAATGTCCAACATTTGGACTGAGATCAGATTACTTCTCTACTGAGAGGAGTCACTAAAATCCAGACCCGTTTCATCACTCCCTAGGAATGGAAGCGTCACGGTTATACAACCGTTTATGATCACATCACCCTCAGGTATTCCTAATACCTGTACATCCTGCATACTGGAAGACTCAGAATAAACCCGAAGTATTAGATCAACTTTACACTGTCTACTTCAGGGTTTTATCAGTAAGTTTCTCATTCGATCATTGGGAGTCGGTATCGATCATATACTTTCCAAAAGCATATATCATACCTAGGTCTTGATCATATACTTTCCAAAAGTATATATCAAACCTACAAATTCAGTCAAGCTTCCAAAGCGAGACGATCGTGCGCACGGAATTTGATTCTTCCCAATATCTCATGAGTGAGCTCTTGTCTTTCGGTTCAGTAGTGAACCTGTATGATCCCTTTGAGAGATCGTATTACTCGTATGCCCTTATATGCACACCAGCGCGCCAGTGTATAGACCTTGATTAGGTCATCAACCTATTGGTCTGCCAAATGTACATACTCAGACATATAGTAACACATCTGTCTCCGGTCAGAGGATGTGTGCCTATATCATGACAGCATATGATATAGGACTTTGGTT
Source organism: Ottelia alismoides (assembly GCA_037367405.1). Taxonomy (NCBI): domain Eukaryota; kingdom Viridiplantae; phylum Streptophyta; class Magnoliopsida; order Alismatales; family Hydrocharitaceae; genus Ottelia; species Ottelia alismoides. The sequence continues at coordinate 380,647 of JAZKJV010007892.1, read as the reverse complement.
ATCTCGATCTCGTTAAGTCAACTCTTTGACCTAACTTATCCGACACCTCCGAATCTCTATTCCTATGCAGAGGACCTGCATCAAGTGGTCGGTCAGATATCAACCTAAATGAGATAGGATTGCCATCTCCTACTCAGGTTGGAGATCATCTCTTAATAATCATTTGACGGTGCTTGATGAGTCCTCAATCTAACTCATTAGATATTCATCTAAGCACCAGCCTCTATGATTCAATAATTGAATCAACAACTGTATGATCATTAAGATGGCCATGGTACATAACCCTAATTGTACTAAGGGACCTATTATGCAAATTATGTACTCTTCATTTCAGATCAAGGAGTGAATTGCAACAACATTTATTGCATAATGGCTCGCCGTGGGCTCGCATTTCCAACAAGATTGACTAGGGCCTGGGTATAGGCTGCTAGATCGATATGCATAAGCTCGACCTGCTCTAACTCAGAAAGATCTGGAGACTGCTTTTCTGATTGCTGACTCTATTGTACCGGCTCGGTCTACAGGCTGGTAATAGGATCATCTGAAATGAGATGCGGAACATACTCATCAAACATCTACCAATCAAATTCCATGTCTACAACGAAGGGATCATGATCTGAATAACAAGATTGGAAATCAAAAAGATCATCATTAGACTCGTCTGCCTCAGCCTCTAACTGTACTTGCTCCAGGAATGTGCTATTCAGTCTTCCATCATCTAATATCTAAAACTCAGACTCTCATAAAGATGTGATGAAATACCTTGTACTCGGTTCTGCCCAGACAACCTCATCACCAGTCTGCATGAAATCACAATCCTGATAACTGTCGGCTCCTTCTTAAGATGCTCGCTCTAAGTCTTTTGATTAGACTCTGAGATCTTGGATCGTCTCTATATGTATACTCTCGCCTTGGATGCAAAAATACACCTTCCCTGTACCATAATCGGAAACGATCTTGGCTATCGCCAGAAAAGGTCATCCCAATATGATTGGGGTATCGATCACACATTCATGGATCACCATGTCCAACACGATGAAGTCCAAGGGGAATTGCAAACCTTGAATGGTGACGATAACGTCTTGGATTAATCCCCTCAGCCTCTTGACTGATATGTCAGCAAACTGCAAGACTGTTCTTCTTGGTCTAAGAGGTCCGAACTCGAACTTGTTAAGGAAGAGGGAAGGATACTAATCGATGAACCACTATCTAATAGAGTACGATCAAACGATTAATCTAGCATCTTGCATCTGACATGCAGTTCTCTCGTGTCTGATCTTTTGGCTGGGAGATGATTCTCGATGGCATGACAAGTCTCCTTGGTCAACACATGAATTTCTGATCAATGATTACGCTTCCTCTTCTTTATACGAACTGTAGTTCTCTCCTTTAGACCTTTCTGTAGAAGAGGGATTTGTGCCAAGGCTTTCGAAAGAGTGAGCTGAATCGTGAATTTATTGAGCATCTCTTTCGTCAGATCTAATATTTGGGTGTTTTTGGTATTTTCTTTTTTATCGCCTTTTCTTGAGCAGAGTGCTTGATGAAAAGGAATCTGTACATCCTCCTTGTCAGTATTTACAATAGGAGGACCAGAAGAAGAAAAACAATCAGGTCGTTTTGTAAAACGGGGACTACCTCTATGTTGATCATCAAAAGTAGGCAAATCAGATGTCTTATCTTTATTTCTTTTTCTAAACCTCCTTCTCTTCCCATTTTTTGTATTCTTATCTCCTCATCACTAAGTATGAACGTTGGTAACACAACTATCTCTTCATCGCGATTATCAGATTTAGTGGCATAAACACCACCATCCAGATCATCATGGATACTAGTAGCATCATTACCTCTTCCTACATCATGCTCAATTGGCTTGAAAACATCATCTACCGATGCATATGTATCTGGCATTGCTGAGCTACCGTCAGCTGGAATTCTACCACTCCTCAGAGATATGAAATAAACACTATTCTCATTATCAGGTAATGTATGCCATTCATGAGTAGAGTATATTTGTTGAGTTTGCGTGGCGGTCTGATCTAGTACAAGATCCATTATCTACTGCTTGAATTCATCCATATGTCACCTATTCTTCTCATATTGGCTAGTGATCTGATAGGCAAGATCATCTGAAGCCAACTGAGTGCAAGTCTGAATCTGACGAGGCTCGGTCGTAGGCTCCAACTAAAGGTAATGTATCTGCTGCACTGGAGACTATGTATCAGATGAATCAGCTGGTAACATTGAAGATGTGGTAGATGCCATATAGTCAATCTGGTTCTTCAGGTTATTAATACTTGTTACAAGCCCGTCGATCTTATCAATCTTGTGTAACCAGTGGAATCTTATCTCAATAAGTTTTAGGTGATACAATTTTTTGTTAAGAATCTTCATTTCAGATGATGAAGATTCTGAAGATGTGAGCATTGATGGATCCTCCTCATATTGTGCCAGGTAGACTGGTGAAGAAATGCATGTGACTCCATCTGAATATAAGACTCTGTCTGAGCTAAAGTGGCATGATGAGATGTAGTTTCCTCAAAAATATGCCAGGAAAAATCCTCATGCTTCGAAAAGTATGAGCCACCACAAGCTGCATTCATCAACACATGTAGGTCAGGTATCAATCCACTAAAGAAGCTCTTAACCAAGCATGCCTTCGGAATATCATGGTGTGGACACCCATCAATCGATTCTAGAAAACGATCTCATGCTTCGTGGAACGACTCGTTCCCTAACATGGTGAAATTGGTAATGAGAGACTCTGCAACATTCGTACGTCTGATGGTCTATAATTTGCTCAGGAATTAAGTACGAAGCTACTCCCAAGTAGTAATTATTCTCCCTAAATGTCGCAACCAGTATGCGGCCTTATCAGCCAGGGAGAACGAAAATGCTATTATCCGAATTGTATCCTCATCAACTTGAGAGTCATATATTGTACTACAAATCATATCAAACTCTCGAAGGTGTGAATGTGGCTCCTCAGTGAATTGCCCATGAAAAATCGGTAAAGTTTGAATCATCTCTGGTGAGAGAACAAATGATCCATTAATAAGAGGAAGTCTAATCCACCCACTAGCAGAAGAAGCCTCGGGTGTATGAAGCTATCTCATCGTACATACAACATCTGTAGGTACCGTCTCTTCTCTTTTTGGCTCATCATCCTTTGATATATGTCTCTTTTCTCTCAACTGTCGTAACTCAGATCGAATCTTGGTTATTAGAAGATCATGCTCCCTAATATGAGTCTACATAATCTCAAGGGATGCAAGAACACAAGCATTAGTCGTTGCTTGATCTTAAATATGCGAAGCTTCCTATGACTGTACTCCCTTCCCACTCAGATCATTCTCTGGAAAGGAGAATGCATCCATGTCTAGTTCTGATAAGTCTATATATAGATGTGTAATGGTCATAGGAGGAGGAGAAGAACTTAATGATCGAGAGAAACTTCTAGGGTCAAGGTCACACATGTAAGAGGGAAGATGTCCCAAATCCGGCTCAAATAGGAGGTTCTCGCAAACCGACCCGGGGGACGATATTAAAGGAAGAGATTGAGTAAACTCAGGTTTAAAGAAAGGGTTCTCTTGAACCGAACTAGATTGATGGGTAGGTGTGCGTTGAAGCGGTGTCGTAAGAGTCGGCCTAAGAGACCGCCTACACATCATCTTGACAAGACATGTGACTCTTGATTGATTGATTGATCTGAAAGGTAGGACTCACTCGCAAAATCAAACGCAAAGCAAACCTTAGATTTCCCGAAGCAACCCTGATGATGACCGTAAGAGTTCGGTCGTTTATCTTGTCAATTTTAGGGTCATTTGGCAAACAAGTCTTCTCACAGATTATCGTGAGCTGATAGGTGCCCAAAACTTCTCCGGAATACTATCTACAGACTGTTGCCGGCTACCCGTGTTACTTGAGGATCGTGCTACTGAGTTGTCATCTAAACCTCCCCCTATGCTAAGTAAACTTGGACCGTTTCTGGTTACCCGAGAGTACCCACTATAGTTTAAGTGATTTAAAGTATGAACTTAGTAGTACTTCAAAAGAAGCTCAGACTCTGGATCCATCTTATGTGTCATCTGCCACTCACAAAATCTGGAGAGTGTACATGTAATTCGTTTGCGGGGGTTGCTTGCCCAAAACAAGTGAAGTCCTTACGTTTAGTTTTAGGTCAAATATAATTAGCAGTCCCTGTTTTATTTCCAGTTATCACTTTTTTTGAGTATTTTTCAAACAAAAGTCTAACGATCTTTTTTATCTTTTTGGGTTTGGTCCTAGGTCGCAAGCATCTAGGTTATTCGACATAAGCAAGCATTTATCTATGGAGCGTAGAGAGGGGAAATCAAGAAATCCTAACAAGCACCTATTCTCGAGAAAGCCACTAAAAATCATCGATAAAATCGCGATGTCAGAAAACCAGGGTGGGTTCCCTACTCCTCTAGAGTATAACCCTGATGAAACAGACCCCGAGAAAGAGAGAGAGGTACAAGTCGGGATGCCTTTATGAGGTACCTTTCTACGAGACAATATTTTTTATTACAAAAAAATTACAACTAATGGGCTTTGTGGTTCTTAGCTATGCGTCTCAACCTGTGATGTACAAATCAGAATCAAAAAGTTGTGAGGTCAGAATATAAAATGGCGAAAAAAATAAACCTTAAACCTAGCATTGCCTCCCTAACAATAGCGCCATCTGAAAAATCACCTGATTAGCTGGTTTTAATTTCTTCTATATTCCTGCAAAAGAGAAAGAGAAGAATTCGTGGTCGTTGTATCGACCTGGTAGTTTTTACCATAAAAGATTAATGTTTAGTTAATCTTTTTATTTTATTTATACTCCTAAACTTAATTGTATACCGGTTAAGCACGGGAGTGTCAAACTCAGGGAGACAAACTGTTAGAAAATAGGGTTAAACAAAAGACAAACTAAAGTAAATTGTTTCCTAATTTTTATTATACTTTTAAAGATTTTTCTGGATTTTTATTTGATTTTTAATGAATTTTATATTGTTTTTGTGAATTTTAAGGTATTTTAAGATTTTTTGTAATTATAAAATGTTTTGTAATTTTTATTTTGCTTTTATTTTGTTATTTTTAGTTTATTTTTTGTTTTATTATTTTTATAAATCCTTAAAATTTTTATGGATTTTTATGGATTCTTAATTTATTCTAAGGTAGAAAAGTGAAAATTTTTTGAAACCAGAACTTTATTTTGGATTTTTAATATGGAAAGCAGTAGCAAAATATTCTTATTTTATTTTTATTAGGAGGTAGGTGAAATTATCTTTAAAACTATAGGTTGTGCGTTTTTAGACGATTTATATTTATTTAGTTATGATTTTTACAAGTTTTAATGAATTTTGTATTTTTTATTGATTTAGTATTTGATTTTTATTTTGTTTTGATTTAGAATATAAATTATAGTGAAGTGTACTAAGGGTGAGTTTTTAAGAATTTTTTAAAGTGTTTGGTATTTTTTAATGATTTTTAAAAGTTTGTTAGATATTTTCTTTTAATATTTAAAAGATTTGTTAAAAAAATAAATGTTTTATATTTTTTAATACTGTGTATAATTTAATATAGTGTATATATGTGTTTCTATTATATCTTTTATATTTATTTGATTTTGGTATGATTATAATACTACATAGTAGATGTAATATTTTAAGGGATGTATATGAAATTATTTTTGGAATATGGGGGATATTGTGTAAATAGTAGAATATGGAGTGTATCTGCGCAAAATCTCCAGATGTACACGTGATCGTGCACGTGTTGAAGCTTGTTCTGGACCTATTGGTAAATCAGGGAAAGTTGAGGGTTCACGCACTAAAATTCCCTAGAATCTCATGCTAGTCCACATGATTTCCTTCGCTAGGACCTTCTTGCAAATATGCAAAGATTGGGGTCCAATTGGAAAAAATTCCTAAAATACAAGCATGCACATGTGAAGCGCGTGCACCTCGTATAGCGTAAAGCGGTGGGCATGACATTCGATATGGCTTGATTGGGAGATGACTGAACGTTCTGAGAAGGAGCAAGTGTTCTTCCCTAATTGTGGAACGCGTGCCGGCAGCTTCGATTTCATTCACTGGCTCGAATCAGATCTCCAGCTGGTTTTAATGAGTCGACCTGCAAGTGATTCAAATCAGTAGAAGGCATGTGTGCTTTGGATACAAATGAATCTAACCTAATGAATAGCTCTTCTTATTCTTCTTACGTGATCCTAACGATGTCGTGGTGTTCTCGATCGATGGCGATACAATCAATCAGAACGAGCAAGAGGAGTATACCTTCCTCCCTGGTTCACTCGGGTCGAAAAAGATGTTTCTTATGTTCCCTTATTAGAGAACCGATTCGAAAGTGCCTTCGAGAATACCTGCAACACAAAAGATGCTTCTTCAATTCGAAGGAATCAGGTGAAGATAAGTAGAATCGTAGATGTTAATTACATGCACGGTGTGGATGACACAACAAAATGGGAGTAACGTTCCTAGCATTCATTATTAAACAATCCCATAGTTCTATGCACATAATTTCCTCGTAAATCTCAAACAAAAAATCTGGAAGCAATTACAGTCAAATACTTCCTTCCATTTTCGATGTAGATAAGTCCACTTCAAATTGCAAATCCAAACTTTGCAACAAACAGGTGAGTGAATGGGGAATTTCAGAAGAAGGCAATGGGACTTGGGATCTAACTCATATCATTGTCAGATTTGAGGTGTGCAGAGGATAAGGGGAATATGTAGAAGCGATGTGTGCGTTGTGCGTGAGTGAGTTGGATGCATGATCGATAATCAAATCAAACAAAACAATTTGACTAGAATGAGAAGATCAGAGGAATTATTAGTTTCGAGAGGAGAAGTCGAGGAAGGCTGAATGAAACCAAACCAGGAAAGTAGAACGAGAGAGCGGTGGATGTCGGTGCATGTGGAGGAGCAGGTGCTCCAGGTCGTCGCCTCAACTCGCCGACAATGCGAGGGGGCTCAATCGCAGCGGCGAAGGAGAGCCTCGACACCACCAGAGATCACATCTGACCTCCCTGATGACCCAGAAATCGCTTGATTGGGTTAAAGTGTAAATATGGTCGTTGCGACCAGAACTGTGTGGCTAAGTCAATCATGAAAATTGAAGACCACCAAGGAGACAAATCAAGCACAGAAATATTGGTCTCGCTATTTTATTTTACCTGGTATAGCTACCAGAGTCGAACATAAGGAGCACGGAATGTGTGGGCTACGAAGTAGTTGAGAATTCAAAAATAAAAAGAAATAATCTTTTTTTGGTGGATTTTTATTTTTTTCAAATTTTTTTGTAATTTTTAAATTAAGAAAAATGACTAAAAGAACTCAAAAGGGAACAATCAAGCAATTATTTAAGGCATCAAAAAAGGTCAGAAAATAAAAATAAAAATATATTTGGTTTTTATAAATATTCAAGTGTTTTTGATATTTTCTTGGATTTTTTTATTTTTAGTTAATTTTCTAAAAATGAAACAAGGCCAAAAATGCAAAATACCGTGCAGCCAGAATCTAAAGGCACTTTAAAAATACCTAAAGTGCTGTAAAATTCGAGCAACATTTTTATGATATACTAAAAATAAAAATCTAACTACAGAAAAATATATTGTAATTTTTTGAATTTTTTCTGATTTTTTTATGATTTTTCTATGTTTTTAGTGTTTTCCAGTTTTTAGGGTTTTTATAAATCCTAATGCAATGAAATATTGACAAAAGTAAAAACACACTAAAACACGCAAAACAATGATTTTTTTAGATTTTTTGGAGGTTTTTAATATTTTTAATAGATTTTTCAAATTAGACAGTATCAATTTTTAGGGTTTTTCAATTTTTAAAAATATTAAAAGGAAACAAAACAAACCCAAAAATTCACAGAAATCTTTATACTATATTAAGAGCCACATGTCCAAATTTCATGAATTTTGGACGGAATTTGCTATTTATTCAAACCAATCAAAGTCGCACAGCTCATAGGGACCTATATGCAAGGAAAATAATTTACAGGGACTAAATGACAATACACGTCAAAAGCCCAGGGGGCCAACTGCATTTTTCACACAATTTTAGCACACGTCCAATATCAGCATGCATATGGGTATAAGTGCAAATAATCAAACTTTAAATTTAAAACATAACATTCACTAAACCCAGGGCCATACGTGCAAATATTCCAAAGATACACGTGACAATGCACGTGCAGCCATACATGAAGGACTAAAATGCAAATAGTAAAAACTGCGGTGGTAATAATGCAAATGGTCTATAATGTACTTTTTATTTAAAAGATTCAATAAAAACATGAAAAAATGTGGGGAAAGTGGCGCAAATTACCCAGCCGACTCGTGCGGGTCACGTGGTGTGCCAGGTGTCGTCCTCTGAATGGCTGGCGACATGTGGCTCTGACGCTCACTTGGCTGATCCAACGGCCTAACAAAGGGGTGAACGTGGGGCGTGCGGGTCTGTTAGATGTCAGATCTAATGGCCTAATAGGTGCAGGCAATGGACGGCCTTATGTGAACTGCAGAGAGGGAAGATCTGACGGCTGAGGAGGGTCCTAGAAGAACTCTGCCTTGGCGAAGTTCACCGGAGAACCGGTGGTGATCCGGCGCTCCGAAGAACGATCGGGCAGTGGGGCTCGACTCGCGATGCTCCTCCGCGTCGGCTGGCAGGGACGGATGAAGTCGCCAACGGTCAGATCTCCTCGACGGGGTGCGTGACCTGGGCGAGCTCCGGTGAAGTGGATGAAAGGCATCCTGTGGCATATCTGCGTACGCTATGACCTGCAGATGAAAGCTTCGACTCGGAGGGAGACTCCAGTTGGGGTTGTTTGGCCTAAAGATATGCGAAGCAACGGGGAGTGGAGACAGGAGGTTTCGGCGAGGCGGCGGAGGGAACCTAGACCTAATCTTGGCATGGATAGCCAAGATTTGGGTGATCAGGCTGCGGGAGAAGGGTGACGATGAACCGGGTTGTCGATCGAAGTGGGTGGATGTGACTGATGGAGCTTCGACCGTCGGGTCGGAGCTGGCGGAGCGGCGGGTGGAAGATCTGAAATAAAGGGAACTAAGATCAAAATGGGGTATACCTGAAGGTCCGAGGTTAATCCTTAGCTCCAGGGGGTGAGGTCGAGATGGGTTGTCGCCTCTACCACACTGCGGAAGGCGGGGAGGCTCGAACGCGACGGATCTCCGGCCACGTACTTTGAGCGTCGGCTGCAGCTACTCTCTTCGGCCACCAAAGGCTCCGGCCGAATGCTATCACTAAGGGGAAGAATACTAGGCTAGTAGGAGGGTGTGCGGCGCGAGCTGAGGGACTGGGGAGAGGAATGAAGCTTTTATATGCGTTCCCAGGTGGCCAAGAAGAATCAAATGGAACGCGTAATCCAAGGAAGATCTGCCACTCCCTAGGGATCCGTGAGGGTCGTCGACCCAAGGCGAAGAAGCGGGCGGTGGGATCGGGGCATGTGAGGATCAGATCCATTCCGAACAATTTGGAGAAATAGGGCGCGGGAAAAGAATCCGCGAAGAGAGGGTCCGGGAGGGGGAGTTGACCGGGGTCAACATCCCTCCTAGATCAATCAGAAAATTCAGAGTCAAAATTATTTGTAAAATAAATTAAAAATAGGAAACAATTTTATTTTAAAATATGTTCAACATGAAAAATGTCCCTTATTTTTCAAGCTATTTTTTAGTGATTTTTATTTATTTTCCTGAAAAATAAATATGGTATATACATCAAACTATATTATATACTGGTATAAAATACATATGTATTTTTTATTATTATTTTTATTTTCTTATTTTTGTACAAATACTCTAATTTTATATTTTATTTATTTATAACATAAAATTCAGAGTATAAAATAATTTTTATTTTATTTTTATTGGCTATTTACAAGTGTAAACTAAATATGAGTATGATACATATATACATGTGTTATGTACAAGTTAAGAGAGAAATTATATTATTTTTATTTTAATTTTATTTTTCTAATTTTTTTAGAAATATATACAAGGTAGTAGAAGCACATTTTTATTTTATTTTTGTGAAAATAAAATATGTACATATAAGAAGTATTATACACAAGGTAGAGTGGCCCTATCTCTCTCTACTTATTTTATTGGCGATCGGGCCCACATTGGGCCCTCTCTTGTGTTTAGGTCACTCAATATTTATTCTAAATATTTCCTTACTTTTCTTTGTTCTTTATTCTTTTATTTTTGCTCAAATACATGCTAATTATTAATATTTAACAAAAGCGTGCTTATTGGTAACTTATTGTATTTACAACTATCTACATGGTATTTTGCCAAGACTTTTCGCTAAAATAAAAGAATAAAGAGTGATGAATGAGTATTTATCACCCCCTATACTTTACTTTTGCTAGTCCCTTAGCAAACATTTATTTGAAAAAGAACTAAAATGAAAAAGAAAAAAAAGTAGGGAAATCGAGGTTGATTATTAAACTTGTCTTCGTTAAAATTGAAGTATGGAGCTCAGTCAGATCTTTGGATTATTACTTGTCGCAACCTTATTTGGACTTAGGTTTAAAACTCAACAGCCTCTAAGTTCCACCAATCTATGGTCAAGACTCCTCGACCATCCAGATTAGAACAAGTCTACATACACAAACTCTGATGACCATGAATCTTTTCTTGTACTGTGTAAGTGATATGTAACTCCCCACCTCAGAAATGGAAAAGTGACAACCCCCCTGAACAAGGTAACTCTAATACCCTGGTCTGGCAAATCTTTCCTCGAGGAGCAGGGTATTCCCTTCTAAGTTCTAGTTCAACCAGCTCAAGAAGAGGAGGAGGAAGAGAATGGACCATGGCTAGTGTCGCCATGTATCCTTGGGAGCTCAACCAGTGTAACTAAGTCTCCCTACTGCAAGCTTCATGAGATGGGCATGGGTAACATAAGCTTTGCTTTACTGGACTATATACTCAGGTGGGTACTCCATTTTCCATCAGACCCACAACTTTTTTGGAGTTTTTCTTTTTGCACATTTTATTATGTGCATATGCATAAGGAGTTTTTCCTCTTGAGCCAGTAGACTATCCCCCTTTTGAAGCAGTATTGCAACCCACAACTCCTGTCTTTAGACCTCACTACTACCAGATCAAGTTGAGACACACTTCCTTCACTACAAGAAGAAAAGAGGTTCCTCCTAGAAGGTACTACCCTCATATGCTACCCTAAGTCAAAGAAGACTGCCTCCTCACCACCTTATCCGTAGAGAGCTAGGTGTAAAGTGCTGGTCCAAGTAAAGCCATTGTTTGTGAGAGTCGTGCGTGTGCTGTTAAGTGTTCTTCTTAGGCTCATCAAGATGACATATGATCATAGCCTAGTGGAATCAAAGAATAAGTCACTATGGATCTGAAAAGTCTCAACCCTAAGCCCTATAAGGTTCCTCTTAGAATTTGGTTGATTAAGATCTTAACCAAGCTCCATTTTTTAATTTAATTCCTGGCTAGTTTAAATGTCAACTATGATTCAAAAAACTATACAAGTATTTACAAAAATGCAATTTGTACAAGTTTTTGAAAATGTGCAAAATTTTTGAAAATGTTTGAAAACATGGATGTATACATGAATGCAGATGTTTTGCAAAATATTTACACACATTTACAAAAGGATTTTTGCAAACTTTTTGTTTTTCAAACATTTTACAAAAATTTTGTACTATATACATAATTTTGATATCTATATATTTATAAAATCTTTACACAAAATATTTTTACAAAAAGTTTTACAAAAATAATTTCTACATAGCTATGTATGTGCAATAAAGAATTTTATGTACAAGAAAATTTTTTAATTTTATGGGTTTTTAAGGATATTAGCCATTTTATTTATTAACACACTCACACAAAGTACGAGTTATGGCTAAAGTATATATGAAATATATATGATACCCCCCTATACATAGCTTAAACGATGTCCTCAGAGTGAATCAAGAGCGATGAAGAAGACATAACTCGTGCTTAGTATAGGGAAATGAAAAGAAAACCTATACTACAAAGATGAATGAAAGAATAGGATGGAAAGAATCTCGGTGTTTCCCCCTATACTTAGGATCAAGTAATCCTAAGTATAGCAGGCAGTATACAAAGGGAAATCCGAGTGGAAGAATGTACAGGGTCTACCTCCCCTATACCTAGGGTGAAAGATCCCTAAGTATATGCAGTAAAACAGAGATAGAAAAGAATCAAAAGAAAATCAAAAGTCTCACACCCCCCATACATAGGATAAAGTACACCCTAAGTATAGCATAATCAAAGATGCAAATGGGGTGTTGGACTGAAGAATGGTGTGATATGGACATTTGGATCTATACAAGTCGAAAGTCAGTGAAATCACGCGTGAGATGCAATAGATGTGAGTCAAGAGACCACATCTCATGCAAAATGAATAAAGGCGACGTCAACGACTAGTGGCTCATGATCTAGATATGGTTTGAGCCGCTACCCATTAACACGAAAGGTAGACTCAGATGACAACTTGGATATGTCGATGCTTCCGTTGTCGTGTACCTTTCGGACCAGGTATGGTCCTTTCCATTTGCTCTGCAACTTCTCTGGAAATAATCGAAGCATGGCATCGAACAACCATACTCTCTGTCCTAGCTCAAACTGCTTATGGGTGATATGAGAATCATGCCACTCCTTCACTCTCTCCTTGTACTGTAGGCTGCTCGAAAAGGCTTCATCTCTAAGCCCCTCCAGGGCTTCCAACTCTGCCCTCCTCTGATCTCCTACACTCATTGGATCCAAAAGTATATCTGTGACTGCCCAAAGTGACCTATGTCTCAGCTCAACAGGTAAATAGCAAGGGTTTCCATAAACGAGGCGAAAGGGAGATGTACCCAAAGGAGTCTTGAAAGACGTCCAATATGACCACAAGACCGAGTCCAAATGATGTGACCAATCCTTTCAGTTAGGGCGGACGACCTTCTGCAGAATAGTCTTGATCTCCCTGTTCCACACTTCAGCTAGACCATTGGTCTGAGGATGATACGGTGTGGCTACTCGATGGTCAATGCTGAACTCATTAGCAAGGGCCTTTACCTTGTCGTTGACGAAATGAGACCCCCCGTCAGATATCAAAACTCTAGGCACCCCGAACCGTGAAATGATATTCTTCCTCAAAAATCAGCATACATTCCTAGCATCTGCGGTTCAGGCGGGGATGGCCTCAACCCAACGACTATCATAATCAACAACCAACAGAATGTACTCAAATCCCTGACTCTTAGGGAATGGACCCATGAAATCGATGCCCCATGCGTCAAAAACCTCACAGAAGTGAATAGGCTACATCGGCATCATATCACATTGTCCCCAAGTTCCCATCCTCTGACAGTCAGTACACCTCTTCACGAATTCAGCAGAATCGTTGAAGAGGGTAGGCCACCATAGGCCGGATTGGAGCACTTTCTGTGTCGTTCTCCTCCCAGAGTGATGTCCTCCTGCCTCAATCTTGTGACAGTAAGTGAGGACGCTTTGGTGCTCCTCCTAAGGAATGCACCGATGCCAGATGCTATCCCCTCCTTCGTGATAAAGGACATGATCCTTCCAATGGTAGAACCTGGCCTTCGCGAGGAAGGTCTCAAGTCGCTGCCTGGGCCAACCTTGTGGAACTTTCTTGGCAACAAGATAGTTCACAATGTCGGCGTACTATGGGAGAGAGGCAATAGTAAGGATCGCCTCATCTGGGAAGGTCATAGAAATTTGCTCAATCTGCTCTGAATCCTCAAAACGCTCTAATCGTGAGATATGATCCGCCACCACATTCTTGACTCCAGGTTTATCATTAATCTCAATGTCAAACTCCTGGAGTAGAATGATCCATCTAGCCAATCTTGCTTTGGCATCCTTCATGGCCATGAGGTACCTGATGGCGGTGTGATCTATAAAAATGGTCACCTTAGATCCAATGATGTATGATATGAACTTATCTAGGGCGAACACTTCGGCTAGCATCTTCTTCTAAGTGACGGTGTAGTTCTGCTGAGCGGCATCCAAAGTACAGCTAGCGTAGTGTATGGAAAATGGTACTCCATCCCTCCTCTATCCCAGTACGGCCCCTACGGCAAAATCGGAGGCATCCGTCATGATCTCGAATGGGAGAGACCAATTAGGCGGCTGGAGGATAGGAGCCTCAACAACTAAACTCTTGAGAGTCTCAAAAGACGCTAGACACTTATCATTCACAATGAACTCGGTGTCTTTCATTAGCAAATTAGTCAACGGCCGGGCAATCCTGCTGAAATCATGAATGAAGCGCCGGTAGAAACCGACGTGCCCTAGAAAAGACCGTAACTTTCGCTAGTTGGACGGTAGACTTAGTTTCCTAATGATATCCACCTTGGCCGGATCAACCTCCATGCCCCTATTGGAGATGATATGGCCAAGCACCGTCCCTTGAGTCACCATGAAGTGACTCTTCTCCCATAAAAGCACAAGATGGACCTCAATGCATCATTGAAGGACGCGGTCTAGGCAGTCAAGACAAGCATCAAACCCTTCACCATAGACCGAAAAGTCATCCATGAAGACCTCTAAGCACTCTCCCACCATGTCCAAAAAGATGGACAACATGCACCTTTGGAATGTTGCTAGGGTATTACATAGACCAAAGGGCATCCGTCTGAAAACATATGTCCCAAAGGGACAGGTGAATGTAGTCTTGTCCTGGTCTTCGGGTGCAATGTCCACCTAATTGTATCTGGAGTACCCGTCCAAAAAGCAGTAATAACTCTTCCCGGCTAGCCTCTCTATATTCTGATCAATAAAAGGTAGCGGGAAATGATCCTTCTTGGAGGCCTGATTCAATCATCTGTAGTCCATACAGACCCTCCAAGAAGTGGGTACCCGGGTAGCGATCTCCTCTCCAGACTCACTAACAACTGTGGTGATGCTCGTCTTCATGGGCACCACATATAATAGACTAACCCACTTGGAGTCGGCGATGGGGTATATAAAATCAGTGCTCCACCATTTTGATATTTCCTTCATGACCACCTCTCGAAGATTTGGGTTCAACCGTCGCTGGAACTCACACGATGGCTTAGCATCCTCTACGAGATAGATATGGTGGGAGCACATGGCCGGACTTATCCCCTAGAGATTGTCTACGCTCTATCCTATCATCTTGCAGTTCTTTTCAAGAACCACCATCAGACGAGATTCTTGCTCTCCAGTCAAATCCGCTGAGATAATGACTTGGTGCATCTCATTCTCACCTGCAAGGAACCTATACTTCAGCGATGACGACAAGGGCTTCAACTCTGGACAACTGGGTGCTGGCGGATCTGGACTCTGAAATGTCTGAGTGAATGCGACCAAATCTTCATGGGAGAATGAGAACTCTCGCTGAAAGTCAGAATGTTGTGAAGATTGCTCTGCTGGTATGTCTCTGCTCTGAATGGGATCAGTCTCCACCCTCTCTACTGGCTCTGTGGAAGTTAGACAAGGAATGATATCATCAAACTCTGCCCAATCTATGTCCGACTCCGAGGGATCTGAATCTGAATCACAAAAATCAATTGCCTCGCTATCGGGAACATGATCTGCTGCCTCATATGTGTCCTCTACCAGGAATGTGCTCTCCAAGCTCTCCTCTACTGGAATATGGGCATCAGCGGGATCTGAAGGTAAGAGGATGGCTCGTTAAATAGGGTCTGACCAAACTGCCTCATCATCTATGATCACGAAATAACACTCCTGGTGGTCATCTCGCTCTGCCTTTGTCATCTGCTTTGAATCTGTAGGAGGGTCCGAGCAAGCTGAATCTCTGGCTCTAGTCTCCTCGATCGTCTTTATTTGTACACTCTCACCCTCGACACGAAAGTATACCTTCCCGCTGTCATGATTAGACACTGCCTTGGCTGAGGCTAAGAACGGGCGTCCTAAAATGATGGGGGTATCGGTCACAGACTCAGGGATCTCCATGTCCAACACAACGAAGTCTACGTAGAATTTCAGGCCCTGAATCGTGACGATGACGTTCTTCAGCAACCCCTTCGGCCTCTTGACAAATAGATCAGCAAACTGAAGGACCGTCCTGCTCTGTCGTAGAGGGCCAAGCTCGAATCGGTCGAGTAAGGCTGCCAGAAGTAGGTTGATGGAAGAACCGCTATCTAATAGAGTCCGATCGAAACTCTGCTCTTGAATATGGCATATGACATAGGGAGCTTCTGCATCAGGCCTCTTGGCTGGCAGACTGTTCTGGATGGCAAAGCAAGTGGCGTGAGTGAGCACATGGATCTTTGACTGGTGGTTCCTCCTCTTCCTGCGAATGGTAGTCCTATCTCAAAGGTTCCTCTGGAAGAGGGGGATGTGCTCTAAGGCCTCCTATAGAGTCATTTCTATGTGAAATCTATCCATCATCTGCTGGATGAACTCTAGCTGGTGTGATTTATTGGATTTTCTTTTTTGGTCCCCTTAGCCAAGCGAAGTGCTTGGGGAAAGGGGATGGCTTGGCCCTTCTCAGATGAAGGGCTAGGATCGGGTCTATGTTGATGTGGCAAAGTAGAATCCATACATAAATCATCAATCAACACTGATGGACTCGCAAATGACAAACACTTTCCTTTATTCACAGAATCATCTTGAGATACATGAATATCAAGAAAAGCAACAGGAGAAGAACTGGTGGCCTCAGTACCACCCTCAATATCTGAAATCGCGGCATCAGCACCATGCTCTGGCTCAGCAACTCTGGTGGTATCAACACCACCTCATGCGTCTGGTGAAGTGATGGCCGCAGTACCGTCAGCTGGATCAACGTCCTTGGTGGCGTCAGTACCATCGTCGTCATCATCATCATGAGCGACATCAGCACCGCTCTCCTCCTCGCCTGGCGCTCCTGAAAGATGCATGGGGTCGTCACTTAGACGAGGCACCGTCGGCTTGCATCCTACCACTCCTAAGCGTGACAAAGTCAACATCAAACATGTATGCAGAAATATCACCAAGGGAATCACTAGGAGTGTTAACCTCTATAACTCTACCTGCTCAGACTTCCTCTTGAGGTTGTTCGGGTTCGGCTCAATCTGGGCAGGGATGGTAGCCTTTCCTTTGACGATCTCTCTCATCTCCTATCGAATCTCATCCATCTCCCGTCTGAAGGTAGCCTTCTGCTCGGAGATGAGGCGTGCTAAATCATTTAAGGTGGAGTTCTCATAGGAGGGCCCATGAGAACCTGACGAGTGGCCTCTCTGAAAATGAGACTGCTGCTGCTGGGAGTGAGAGGGATACTGCTGAGAATAATACTGTGGAGGCTGCTGCGGTTGCCTCCACGACTGTCCCTGCTGGTAGGGACGAGGACCATGCTGTTGGTAAGACCGGGGATGTGGCTGCCGCTGGTGTGGGAACTAGGGATGTTGATACTGCTCTCGCTGGTGGTCGTACTAGCCACCCTGAACTGGAGGCAGCTGCTGGGAACTGGTACCTCCGGTTGACCAATGGAATCTGGGATGGTCTCGTCGGATCCTAGGCTGAGGTCGATCATCCCATATCCCGTTGACATCCATCAACAGCTCCTGCTTGTAGGTGGGTGGGGGGAGTACTTCCAGCAGCTAGTCCGATTGATACACCACCATCTGGCTATCCTGAGATGGTAGTGGCTGAACATACTGCTGCTGCTGCAGCTGGAACGGCTCCGCCTGAACGTGATGAGCTATCGGTACTGGGTGGAGGGCTGGGTCAAGCTATTGTTGCTGCCGGTGTCTGCCCGTGACCTGAGACGGGGATGAGAAGCCGTTTGTGCCTCTTGTAGACACATAATCTGTGTCTTCAGGTCACTCAACGTCTGTGCCATCTGGTCGATCTGCATCATGCCCGGCACTGCTTCTCTATCAACTCGATCCGGTCCAGCTTCTCGCTGATGATCCCCATGTCAGCGGCTGTCGACTCTGCATGTGCTGCTACCGCTGATGATGTAGAAGGACCAACATCGAACCATGCTACCCTCTAATAGGACATGGCCTGTGGCATGGGCTTCCCCTCAGTGTATAATTAGGTCTGGGACATAACAGTGTAGTTCTCGGCCATCTCCTCATAGATGGCCCAAACCTGATCCTCATCCTTGGCGAAGTACGAGCCCCCACAGGATGCGTTCACTAACCCCTGCAGCTCCGGTGTAAGCC
This sequence comes from Ottelia alismoides, assembly GCA_037367405.1. Classification (NCBI taxonomy): domain Eukaryota; kingdom Viridiplantae; phylum Streptophyta; class Magnoliopsida; order Alismatales; family Hydrocharitaceae; genus Ottelia; species Ottelia alismoides. Next base: position 362,464 of record JAZKJV010007892.1, on the reverse strand, counting down.
CACATAAAAAGCTCTTGACAAGGTTGGGCTTGGATATGTCATAATGGGGGCATCGGTCTGTGAGCTCCCTGAAGCTATCCCATGCCTCGTGAAACTGCTCGTTGGGGAGCATGGAGAAATTGCTGATCAGGGCCCTGCCTGTATTGGTCCGGTCGAGTGGATAATACCTGTTGAGATACTCGTTCCGGAGCTATTCCCATGTAGTGACGAATCTCCCGAGATGTTTCAGCCAGTTGGCTGCTTTGTCGACGAGGAAGAAAGGGAAAGCCATCGTCTTCATGGTGTCCTCGTCCACGAGGCGATCGTGGACAGTGGTGCATATCATCTCAAACTCTTGGAGATGAAGGTGTGGCTCCTTGGTGGCGAGTCCGTGAAAGCGAGGAAGAAGTTGAATGGTTTGAGGCGGGAACTTGATGTCTCCCGCAATGGCCGGCAACACAATCCATCTATGGGTAAGAGTTGCACAAGGGTTTTGTAACTCTCTCATCGGGCGCACTACTGCTGCTGGCTGAATTGGTTGTGTGGGCTCCTCTCCCTCAGGAATATCTCCTCCACCAGGTCTGTGCTGCTCTCTGTATGCTCGCATCTACTCCATCTCTCGCCGCATATCTACCATGAAGGCTCCCTGATCCCGAATCTGTCTCTGCATCGTCTCTAGGGAAGCTAACAGGGTGTTGTTGATTGCACCCTGGTCCAGTACATAAGTCTGCTCTCCTCTGGGATCATCGGTGCGCTCCTCGCTGCTGGCCATGGTCTCTGCAAAGGCAAAAGACCCAAACTCAGGTGCCGATAAATCAACTGGTTGCTGCTGTCTCTGCTTGGGCACCTCAGGACTGGTAGAAGAGTGATCGAGGGGGAACAGGGCGGAGTCAAACTCGGGTTCGGAGATCGGATCTCAGCTCTCACGAACCAACCTAGATGAGCGGGCCAGAGTGCTCGAAAGCGGTGCAGCCAGAGGCTGCCTAAGGGACCTCCAACCCATCATCTTGATCTGACGAGTAAGGCGGATGAGATCTGAATAGCAAATGGGGGATTGGTCAAGCAAAATCCCTGATTTACCTATGCATGCAGAGCTGATTACCATAAAGGCTTGGTCTTTTATCTTGTCAATTTTATTAGGTGATCAAACAGTCTATCAGAGCGATTAAGCGAGTTGTTGGGAATCCAACACCTCTAGGTGAATGTCCTGATCCCAATCTAGATCTTTCCCAGCCAGTACAAGTCGCGGACAGTTTACCGACTACCCGATTGACTCGCTCTGTTATGGATATCGTGGCCCGCTTTACTGGAGACCGGAGCGATCCTCACTGGAGAACAACTAACTCAAGACCATTAGTCTGAAGAAGGGTCGGATGTGGCTCTAGCCTAGGGTGCAGGTCACTCTCTCGCTCATCCAAACCATACAATGAGGGGATTGCTCTTCCAAGACAAATATTTTTGGTGGAGTGTATTTTAAGGTCAAGTTTGCTTAAACAGTCCCAATTTTATAGTTTTTATTTTTAAGATATTTTTCAAAATAAACAACACCTAACGAGTTTTCTGGTTCTCCTGATTATTTATAAGTCCAAAAACAGGGGGAGAAGGCGAAAAAGTCGATGTACGACTAAACACGATGATGCATGCTGAGTAAGAAATGAGTACCTTGCCTCCAACGCTCTACATGCAAAGTGATAAGCGCATAATTGAAATGACAGAAATAAACCTAATCTAAATGATGCAGCGAGGAAATCAACCTTAAGCAAAAATTTCTACACGCGAAGAACAGTAGTTAACAGGTCAACGAGAGGGGTCGGGGTCCGGTCTCTGATGTCGATCGGTGTCCACCATGACGGATCCTACTAGCGCTGTATACGGCCTCAAGCAGCACGTGACCCCTCAAGAGACAAGGTTAGCTTTTTATTAGTGATTTAATTAATAAGGTCCAATTACGATCTATAGGTGCAGTATTGTAATTAGGGTTGGCCTTAATAATTACGTCACAAGGTAATAGAAAATCCTAAGCAAAGGCTAAAATCCTCGGGAATTAAGTAAAAATAAATATGAGAAAAATGAAAACTAGCGAAAACCACAGTGAGGTCCCTCGAGCGCAATGGTGCTCGGCGAAACAGACCCCGAATATCACCAAGTCCAAGAAAGTCTTTGAGTGTCCTGGTCCTGTATTATTACAACAATATAATGGGCTGAAAATAAAATCTAAGCTAAGCTAAACTAGACTAAGTCCTCCCCACACTCCTGCTCTCCTCTCTCGTGCTCTCCTACGGCCCTATGCAGAAAAGAGTCACCTCAAAATCCCGCGGTTGCATCGGCTTCCCGAAGAAAGCCGCCCTCGATCGTCGGGCCCTAGTAAGAAAATCGAACAGAAATGTGTCAGTCCACGATTATTATAATAATGAAAAATAAAATAAAAATAAATACACATAAAAACAAAAATAATGAAAAGAAATAAAAACACAAATAAAAACAAATGAAAAAAATAAAAATAAAAAAGCCGTAAAACAAAGAAAAACAAAAAAAAAGCCGACTACTAAGCCGTGCTCCCCGGCAACGGTGCCATTCTGATGACCCAGAAAACCCGCGATCAGGTTAAGGTGTAAATATGGTCGTTGCGACCTGAACCGCGAGGCTAAGTCAATCATGAACATCGAAGACCACAAAGGAGACAAATCAATCAAATCAAGCACAGAAATAGTGGTCTCACTATTTTATTTTACCTGGTATAGCTACCAGGGTCGAACACAAGGAGCACGGAATGCGTGGGCTATGAAGTAATCGAGAATTCAAAAATAAAAAGAAGTAAACTATTTTTAGTGGATTTTTGGTTTTTCAAATTTTTTTTAATTTTTAAATTAAGATAAATGAATAAAAGAACTCTAAAAGGAACAATCAAGCAATTATTTAAGGCATCAAAAATGTCAGAAAACTAAAATAAAAAAAATTGTTTTTTATAAATATTCAAGTGTTTTGGGTATTTTTCTTGGATTTATCTGATTTTTAGTTAATTTTCTAAAAATGAAACAAGGCAAAAATTACAAAACACTATGCAGCCAGAATCTAAAGGCACTTTGAAACTAAAGTGCCTATAAATTTCGAGCAACAATTTTATCATATACTAAAAATAAAAATCTAACTACAGAAAAGAAATGGCAATTTTTTGATTTGTTATGAATTTTTAATGATTTTTCTATGTTTTAGTGTTTTTCAATTTTTAGGGTTTTTATAAATCCAAATGCAATGAAAATTTGACAAAAGTTAAAACACACTAAAACACGCAAACATTGATTATTTTTTTAGATTTTTTGGAGGGTTTTTAATATTTTTAGTTGATTTTCCAAATTTGACAATACCAATTTTTAGGGTTTTTCAATTTTTAAAAATATCAAAAAGAAGAAAAAACGAACCTAAAAATTCACAGAAATCTTTACACTATTGCAGGAGCCATTTATCCAAATTTCATGAATTTTGGATAGAATTTTCTATTTATTGAAACCAATCAAAGATGTACAACACACATGGACCTATATGCAAGGAAAATAATTTCCAAGGACTAAATGACAACATGCGTTAAAAGCCCGGGGGCCAACTGCAATTTTCACACGATTTTAGCACATGTCCAATATCAGCACCCACATGGGTATAAGTGCAAATAATCAAACTTTAAATTCAAAACATAACATTCACTAAACCCTGGTCCATACATGCAAATATTCCAAAGATACACGTAACGATGCACGTGCAGCCATACACGAAGGACTAAAACGCAAATAGTAAAACTGTAGGGGCAATAATACAAATGGTCCACAGTGTACTTTTTATTTAACAGACTAAATATAAACAGAAAAGAAATGCAGAGAAAGTGGCGCAAATTACCCAGCCGACTCATGCGGGTCACGTGTTGTGCCAGGTGTCGTCCTCTGAATGGATGGCGGCGTGTGGCTCTAACGCGGACACCATGCTGATCCAACGACCTGATGAAGGGGTGAACGTGGGGCGTACGGGGCCGTTAGATGTCAGATCTAACGGCCTGACAGGCGCAGGCGATGGACAACCCTGATGTGAACTGGTGGAGAGGGAAGATCCTACGGCTGAGGAGGGTCCTAGAAGAACTCTGCCTGGGAGAAGTTCACCGAAGAACCGATGGTGATTCGGCGCTTCGATGAACGATCGGGCAGCGGGGCTCGACTCGCGACGCTCATCTACGTCGGGTGGCGGGGTCGGATGAAGTCACCGACGAGTGGATCTCCTGGACGGGGTACGTGACCTAGGCGAGCTCCAGCGAAGTGGATGAAAGGTGTCTTGGGGCGTATCTGCGAATGCTCTGACCTACAGATGAAATCTTCGACTCGGAGGGAGACTCCGGTAGGGGTTATTTGGCCTAAAGATACGTGAAGCGACAGGGAGTGGAGAGAGGAGGTTCCGGCGAGGCAGCGGAGAGAACCTAGACCTAATATTGGCTCGGATAGCCAAGATTTGGGTGATCAGGATGCGGGAGAAGGATGACGATGAACCGGGTAGTCGATCAAAGCGGGTTGATGTGACTGATATAGCTCTGGTCGTCGGGTGAACATGGGGCGTACTGGGCGACAGTCGATCTGAAATAAAGGGAACTAGGATCGAAACAGGGTATACCTGAAGGTCCAAGGTTAATCCTTAGCTCCAGGGGGTGAGGTCGAGATGGGTCGTCGCCTCTACCATGCTGCCGAAGGCGGGGAGGCTCGAACGCGGCGGATCTCCGGCCACGTACATTGAGCTTCGGCTGCAGCTACACTCTCCGGTCACAAAAGGCTTCGGTCGAATGTTGTCACCAAGGGGAAGAAGACTAGAGTAGTAGGAGGGTGTGCAGCGCGAGCTGAGGTACTAGGGAGAGGAATGAAGCTTTTATATGCACTCCCAGGTGTCCAAGAAGAATCGGATGGAGCGCACAATCCAAGAAAGATCTGCCCCTCCCTAGGGATCCGTGAGGGTCGCTGATCCAAGGGGAAGAAGCAGGCAGTGGAGTCGGGGCATGAGAGGTTCAGATCCATTCCAAAAAATTTGGAGAAATCAGGCGCGTGAAACGGATCCACGAAGAGAGGGTCCGGGAGGTTGAGTTGACCGGGGTCAACATCCCTCCTGGACCAATTAGAAATTTGGAATCAAAATTATTTGTAAAATAAAATAAAAATAAGAAATGATTTTATTTTAAAATATGTTCAACATGAAAAATGTCCCTTATTTTTCAAACTGATTTTTGTGATATTTATTTATTTTTTAAAAAAATATATTAAGGTATATACATTATACTATATTATATACAAGTATAAAATACCTATGTATTTTATATAATTATTTTTATTTTCTTATTTTTGTACAAATACTCTAATTTTATATTTTATTTTTTTGTAACATAAAATTTAGAGTATAAAATAATTTTTATTTTATTTTTATTGTCTATTTACAAGTGTAAAACAAATATGAGTATGATACATATATACATGTGTTATGTACAAGTTAAGAGGCAAATTATTTTATTTCTATTTTTATTTTATTTTTCTAATTTTTTTAGAAATATATACAAGGTAGTAGAAGCATATTTTTATTTTATTTTTGTGAAAATAAAATATGTACATATAAGAAGAATTATACTCAAGGTGGAGTGGCCCTATCTCTCTCTACTTATTTTATTGGTGATTGGGCCCATATTGGGCCCTCTCTTAGGTTTAGGTCACTCAATATTTATTCTAAGTATTTCCTTCTTTTTCTTTATTCTTTATTCTTTTATTTTTGCACAAATACATGCTAATTATTAATATTTAACAAAAAGCATGCTTATTGGTAACTTATTGTATTTACAACTATCTACATGGTATTTTGCCAAGATTTTTAGCTAAAATAAAAGAATAATGAGTGATAAATGAGTATTCATCACCCGTCCTTCCTCGCTCAACGGCAGGACATGTGCTTTTGTCACTTGCTTTCCCTCGGAGCTCGAGATGGAAAATAGCGGATTTGGGAATCGGCAGGGGGATAGGGGGTTTAAATGGGGTGGCTGGCGTGGAGCTCAGGATGTGGTTCTCATCACCGGAGATAGAGTCCGATCACCAGCAGGGAAGTTGGGTTAATGGCTAACGGCGAGCGGTTGAGGAGGATGGAGAAAAGGCGACGTCCACGGTGGGGAAGAAGGAAACAGGATGTACGTGAGAAGGAAGAAAAGAGGGAGGAGAAAGAGAAGAGAAAGTAGGAGAGAGAAGAAGACAAAAAACAAAAAATAAAATAAAATAAATTAATTACAAATTAGTTAATGATTAATTAACTTGATTATTAAATACTTAATTAAGTAATTAAGATATAATTAGATAGGTAATTACGTATTCAATTAAAGAATTAATTAATTAAATAAATAAATTAATTAAGTATATTTTTAATGAAATAATTAAATTAATTAAAAAATATAATTAATAAATAATTTATTAAATTAATTAAGTAATAAATAAATTATTATTTATTATAATTTAAGAATAGAGTATTAATATATTAAATAATAATATAAGTTACGGTACATTGTACAATATACCAATACAGTGTCGAAACCCACATTTTTTTATATTAACTCCAGTTTTAGCGAAACTAGTGTAATTTTGTAGATAATTGAATAAGATGAAATTTGAAATTGAGTTTGCCCAATTCGGAGTTCATACGGCCCAGTTATGAGGTCGCTTAGGTAACGACTTTGAGGCTCCGGGTTTACAAGTATTTTGAGTTATGTTATATTTTTATATTTTTACATGTAATTTTATAAGATTTTTAGATTAGAAATTAAATTAAACAGATTTACGATTAATTATCGAAAAAACAGGAAGATTTTACATATAGTATATATATACAACGGGTCCGAAACGTCAAAACTCACCCGATTAATTATAAATATTTTTTGATAATTTTAATAAATAGTAGTAAGTATAAAATAGATTTTAAAAGTTATTTGGTCTGTTTGGAATTTTCTATAAATAGTTATGAATCTCGGAAGTTGGCTTTTACGTCTTTTTCGATTCATTGTTATTTTATTTTTGAGACGAATTATTTTTCTGATATTTTTATTAAATAATATATATTTTTGTTCAATTTTTATAAAAGAAGTGATTTCATTTGAGATGGTATAAGTGATGAATAAAATAGGTGAAATATTTACATTGTGTAAAATGGATAAATTATATTTTTGGTATTGATTTTCTGGATATTTTTATAGGTTAAGATCCTTATCTCCCCCTACTTATTTATTTTTTTGACCAAGTCAATATTGACCTTGTCTCGAGATTAGGATCAGACTGTATATATATTTCATATTTACAGCCTTCTTTTCGTTTATTTTCCTTTTTTATTTATATTCTTTTATTTTAGATAAAATAAGTGATAAATATATAGTATTAACAATTATGGTTAGAATGACAATTAGTTTGAATTAGTGGTTATTTACATGTATTTTACCATGGATTTTAGTGAAAATGAAAGAATAAAGGCGATGAATCAGGGATTCATCATAATACTTTTCAAATGCTTAGGTAAAATAATTAATCTATTATTACTCTATCATCCCAAATTTAGTTTGGAATAATATTATAATTTGCTATTTGAAAATTCTAAAATAAAAAATAACCCTTTTTAATAGAATAATTGTAGTAACTATGTTTTTTGCCAATAATTAAAAAAAGGCTTCCTATATATTCTAATTCCACACAAAGTCTCCAAAAATCTTTTGAAAATTTCTTGTATTTTTTCAAAAAGAAAAAATTACAAAACTTCTATAATGTCTACAAAACCAAAATAAAAAGCCCATTTGTAGCATTTTAACTCTTATATATGTGGAAAACACCTTTTTTGGCTATTTTATTGTTTCCTATCTAATCCTTGAAATTTCATTGGCTTTATATTTAGTTAAATTTATTTTCTTCCCATATTTCTAAAATATTGTAAAAATATAAAAAAAACCTGAAATACCTCCAAAAACACCTTGTAAAACCCAAAAATATCTTTCTTGTAATTTACCCTCTATTTATCTCCATTGTATTCTATTTTAAAATCCCTCAAAACTTAAAACATAAAAACCTTTTCCAAAAAAATCACATCCTTTGTAAGAAATAACTAAAATTAATATATATATATATATAAAGAATTGTAAAAATATATTCAAAAAACTAAAAATTAAAAATCGTTGTGTTGCACATATACCCATGATAGTTGAGTCACTCACTACTAGGGATGAAAATGAATAAAATATATCTGTATATATGTCCGTATCCACATTCGTCAAATAAGGGGTATGGATGTCATTTTCTCATTTATGAGGAATACGAATGTGAATACGAATATCAGTATTCAACATTCGTTGAATACAAATACAAATACGAATACGTATATAATAGTCTCAATTTCAGCGAATACAATGTGAATATGAATGTTCAAATTTTCAAGGATACAAATATGAATATTCATTTTTTGAAGGATATGAATATAAATACAACGAATACGAATATGAATATGAATGTTCAAAATATGGATGATACTAATACTTGATAAACAAAGAAAAAAGTGTGGTAAGCTCTTTCATTAAATATCTATATTTTTTGTTTCCTTTTATTATCTAGTAATTATTATGAACATATTCATTATTAAAATATTTAATATACTTTTATATATTAAAAATTTGTTTTGAATCGAAAATGCTTATAGCTTTTTACTAAATTTGGATGTGTACAATATTTGTATATTAATTCGTATTCGTTTGTCAAATATCCATATCTAAGTTATCAGTATTTGTTTTGCATTCATATTCGTATTTTGATGATATGATTTTACAATTTACACATTCGTATCTGGATTTAAAAAGGATAATAATATGGTAACATTATATTCGCATCTGTATCAGATCGTTTTCATCCATACTCACTACACATACCTAGGTAGCTCTTTTAAGTCGGTCTTTTTTTTAAAAAAATAATTATTTAAAAAATAGAAATTAATTAAATGGGTATGATGAAAATTAATTTTAAAAAATGTGTATCAATTGGCACCTGAGGTGGGTATTTGGGATGCCTCCAAATAGGCACCTCAGGTGCCGATTTGGGAGAGAGCTGTTGGCGCACCTCTCAAAATTGTGCGTTGTTGAGCTCATGTATGTCAGTAGTAAAGAATGTTGAACACACTATCAATTTTTTTATATTTATTTTAAATTTATTATGATCTTCCTGAGATGTCGACTAAAAATATTCTTAGTATATATCAATAGTAAAGAATAAAATTAAGTATAGAAATATACTTCATATTTGAGAATAACGTCGTCGAGGAGAAGGAAGATGAGGAGGAGGTGCAAAAGGAAAGATTTTCACCTCCAACAACGAGAGCACGAAGCTCCTAGTGATGGATCGAGAAGCTCGCGATGAAGGAAAACACCGAAAGCGTGAGAAAAGGTAAATCGGGTAGTGAAAGTCAATAGAAAAAATAAATATAGATGATGCCTTTTAATAATATAGTAATTATTTAAAAGGTCCTCATTCATTTCGAATAGAAAAAGAATTATATTTTTCTTATTTATAGAATCGAATAACATGTAAAAGGAGGGACAAGGATCGAATAATAAGTAAAAGGTGGACATGTTAATGATGTAATTTGCCCAAGCCCAAATCGGCACTTGAGGTGCTGATTTGGGGGCCACATTCCAAATCAGGTGCCGATTTGGAGGAGGCATCCCAAATCGGCACCTCAGGTTCCGATTGATAAATATTTTTTAAAATCAATTTTAATCATACCTATTTAATTAATTTCGATTTTTTAATAATTATTTAAAAAAGCCCCTTTTAAGTCTGTCTACGTCCGTTTGTATAAGAAAAAAAGAGCTTCTTAGGGGTGTTTTTACAAGGCATTTTTCCTCTCCACGACAGAAAATTCTGCACTTGCTGATGCCATAAGATTTGTTGTGCTAAAGCAAACAAAAAAATGCTGCCTAATTACAGGCTTTTTCTGGAAATGTGCTTATAGTAAAAGACATAAAGTTGGACGAAATGGAGGTTGTCTGTGCCCTATTGTATACATCATGATCTGATATCAATTGCGCATGCTTTGCCCATACCTTTATTGATGGTCAAAGTCTTCCCACCTCGTGCAACTAATTATTCCTTTCAACAGTCTCATCACGATCCCTTCATGTATAGGACTCTGCTAGACGTTACGAGAAATAATGTGGAAGCTAATTAATAGTCGCTTAAGAATGACTGATTAGTTGTTCCCGTAGAAAAGAGATAGAAGTTCCAACTAAGTTCAGCTTTCAGGACCTAGATTTCTGCGAGCCTTGTTCAAATTGATGGATCTTAAATTTTAGTTCTGAACCCTAGCGAAGAAACTGTAAGAAATACCAACAAGTTGATGGAGTATGCGATTGCAACAAATATATTTGATCAAACACAGGCGTAATGTAAAGAAAGAACCATTCTATTTACAGTAATCCAACTTGTATCATGCATGATAAATATACATGAACGACAAACAGTGATCCCATGTAGAGTTCATCATTGACGACACCTTAATTAGTAGAACCACATCACTCTAAACCCTCACCGAGTTGCCACTTCCCCTCTATATGTCTCATTGAAATAAGTGCTCAACTAGTTAAGATATGTTCCCTTGATTATATTTCCTCCACCTGTCCTTGTCTTTTGTTTTAATACCAACAAGCGACATTCCTTTTTACCTAGTAAATTAGTCCTAACAAAGCATTCTTAATTTCCTCTTGAATACAAAACTAGAGATTTCAACTCGAAATACAGACTTATTATGTTATGCATGCATATATACGAGGAAGCATTATGTGCATAATCAATTTCTAGCTGGCTGCGCAAAGTTGTAGTCTTATAAAGCACATTGTAGATTGTATATATCGAGTCCCTTGTTTTCTAGCTAACTGCATCCAGAAAACGAATTTGATAGATTAAAGCAATTTGTGTTCAACAAATTTGGAGTTTAAATAGGTTTGAATACTTGAAGAAGTTCCTTTCAAACATAGATTCGCAAATAAACCACATATTAACGTATAATAATTAATAACTGTATGACATAGGTGAACGCCACTCCAGAATGCTTTCAGTTTCCAGAAGAACTCGTAACGACTTGACAGCATATCTGATTAACTTCTACAGCTTGGAATGATGGGAGCTCCTGGGAAGCGGAGTCCCGAGATATATAATTACAGTCGTACTTGTGCATAAATGGCATAATCAAATCCAAAATTATAATGCACACACTTTTTATGTACAGACCGTGCTTGATGCAAACCTCTTCAGGCCTCTACCTACTGCCCATATGCCAACGTGGATACCTTTATAATCCATCCAATCTCTTCTTATACAATCAGGATTATTCAGGATATTGTCTCATATAGCATCAGTGTTGTGCATGGTTCACGGGTTATATGGATATTCAATCCGATCTGAGTCGACCCTAAATCCATTGGCACACTACAAATCATTCCCGATCGGATACTAGACCCACTTTGACTTTGGCCTGCTCTGTCCTCATTCACCCTCTGATAGCATATGGGGCTCCGACCCAATGATCCATGGGTATCCATGTTGACTACATTATCCGATCCCATCTTTTGGGTAATTTTTGCAAATTGCCTAAGGTGGTTGGAGGGGCACGATTGAGGGACGTGCATGTCCCATGCACAATCGAAGTCCTATTCCATGTAGGAGTGGGAGAGGCGGTGGGAGCACATATAAATAAGGACCCACACAAGGCATTGGATCATATCCCACGACGACCAATACACGATCTCTCCCTCTCCCTCTCTCTCTCTCAGTTTTCCCCCAATTGCATACGCATTTTTGTAAATGATTTTGGCAATTGAACACGTCTAATTAAAATCTGAAGATTGGAGCTTGGTCTAGATCTTAATCCACTTAATTTCAGAGGAACATGTTAAGAACTAGAATTAGGATGCTTCAACCTAACTATTCCTCTAATAGAATGGACATCTAACGACTGGAGAGTGGATTAAAATAAAGCTTCAGACGAGGAATTGTATGTTAATGCAATTTTTTTTAGACCCCAAAATATGGATGGAATAAAAGATTCTATATCCATCAGGTTAAAATAAGAATGCAGAGCAATGCCAAATAAAGAAATGTCCTAAAAGAAGCCTCTACCAAAAACTCCATAAATTTTAGCTTCCAAGAAAAGCATGCTTCTTGATGAGGACTTGGTCATACTTATCGAGCTTCATAGAGAAATGTGACTACACTAGTCCGTTTCCACTTCTTTTCTCCTTCTAACTTCTCCCCTATTCATTGTGCACTAGTAAGTACCAGAATTGAGAAGTAAATATTCATCTACCTGAGGATGAGTTATCATAGGAAGAGACCCTTCAATAGTTCGAGTATTTATATGGGAAGAGCTAACACAGTTCACACACATGGTACTAGTCCATTCAAGGTTATAAGAGGATACGTCTAAAATGACGGTTCTGAGTGGACCATGAAGTTGAACTGAATAGAGGAGCATAGAACCTAAGGCTTGTTATTTCACAATTCTTAGCCGGAACTAGGTTCCGAACACATTAATAATCCAAAGGTCTTAACTAAGCTCCAAAATTTGACTCCGTAAAGATAAGTTTAAGAGTCATGATCATTCCACCTTTCTTTATTTGACTTTTCTTTATTCTTATCTTTTGCATCGCTTATTCTTCTAATAAATGTTTGCTTGGGACTAGCAAAGGTAAGTATATGTTGGTGATGAATAACTATTTATCTACTTTTATTCTTTCATTTAACATTTAAATCCTTATCAAAACACATGTAAATAGAGATATCTTGGACAAATTAACATTCACGAGTTATTTATAAATAGTGTATAAATATCTGTATTTAAAAAAATTAAAATAATAAAAAATGAAAATAAAAACAAATGAAGTATCAAAGATATTTAATGACCCTAGACCCTGAGACTAGGTCCATATTGACATGGTCGATCAAGAATAAAGTAGAGGGAAATAGGGTGAATTAATATACAAAAATACACACAAAACCCTAATTTGATACTTTTCCATATAAAATAAAAATCCATTAATTTCACCTCCATTAGATTTAAAATTAATTATCCATTTAATGAAGGTGGTTTATTTAAAATACAATCAAGATGCAAAAGCTGGCTTTTTGGGGGCTCATTGTACTATATACCTACATATTTTATTCATGTAAATACTTTTAAATTTTAGTTAAAATATTAAAAATATAAATATAAAATCAAACTCCTACAAATCCATTAAAAAAAATAATGGAATAAAATATAAGGGCATGTTATACCTATAATCTAAATACCCCCATTTATTTAAGTATGTAAATAAAGTAACAATATGTGAATATGCATTTACTTATACTATAAATATTTAAAATCTTTAAATATGATAATAAAATAAAATCACAAAATAAAAATAAAATGGACAAAACATAGATAAATATATTTATAAGTACAGTTGTAAATATTAACACCTAATAAACAATGCTATAAATATCAATAAAAATCCCCAAAATTAGTATATAAAATAATAAATACTTTTTCTATTTTAACTTTATTTAATAAAATATCTAGCCATTTTATTTTGATTTAATTCTTCATTTTTCCTCGTTTTGTCCTCTCTAGGCAGACGTGGACCAATCAGAGGAGGTCTTTCATTGACATCAAGTCAACTGCCCTCCTGGAGCTCGTGCTTGTCGGACCCATCTTCTCTCTCGTTTCCTCCCTTTTTCCTATATGTTACAATGATCAAAATGCATAGTGTTCTAAATGAAATTTGTTATCTGGTGAAGGATATGGTTAGATCCTCAAGCGCATCACGGAAGCTTGAGTGTCGTATCGAATACGACGAGGAGCGACTAGTCGCACTAGTTGCTCGATGCAGCGGAATTTAAAAAATTTTCTTACGACGAAACCACATGGTCCAAGAACACTTCTCGGATCGTTTCGTCTAAACCACAAACAAGTAATAGGATTACCTCTTGAAGAGTGGTTGCGATCGAGTCTCTAAACGAAGAGACCTCCTGTCTCAAGTCCGATCCGACGGAGGAGACGCTTGTGAGCGCGGGGATGAACCGCGTGCTTCTCGCAATCCATGTTGATGATCCAAGCGGTGGATCTCCTGATCTCGACACACGAGATCCGACATCTTCTTCACGAGCAAGGCACGCCGAAGTAGACGGAGTTCCACGAACAAAACATCGGGCAGCATAACGACGACGCCGCGTCGATGAAGACTCTCTCTAGGGCATCCATGGTGGACGGCCATGAGAGGGAGAGAGAGGGCTGTCGTGTAGAGAGAAAGAGAGAGAGAGATATGCTTCTCAAGCATTATATATAAAATAGAGAGCATGGTATGCCTCTCTATTTATAAGGTTTTGGGATCCATGGATCTCAATCCATGTGACATATAAAATCGATGGACGAGATTGATTTATGTCAATCTAATGGCTAAGATTGTTGTTGGTAAAACCAACAAATTTAGATCAAAATATATTTGACAAAATCAAATACAAATTAATCCAAAATTCCACCAAATAAATAAGGAGAGAATATACATGGAGATTACATCTCCATGTACATTCCATATGGACGGCCACCCATTGCTTTTTGGAATTGGGTGCCGCCCAAGCTTTCCATGAGGAGAGCAATCTCATGACATGTCATGAGATTGCATATCTCCATGGAAATCTCTTTATTTATTTCCAACAACTTTTGTTGGATTTTATTCTTTAAAAATAATTCACAATTATATTTGAGAATATTGCAATCTTGCCATGGAAAAATTGTGAATCAAATTCGGAACCCAAAACAACATATAATTTACATTGTCAATGAATTACACAATGTGTATCCAATACACTTAATAATTAATCAACACATATAAATTATAATTAGCTCTCTCTCTAATACATTATAAATCACATTTATAATATATTATGAATAATTGGATATTACTATCCACATTAATCTTATCCATAATAATTAAATCACATTTAATTATATTGGATAACTTATTCTCATGTGCCCAAATAATATGAATCACATTCACATTATTTACATCTTTGATAATCAAATCACATTTAATTATCTAAGATAACTCTCCTTATAATATGAATCAAATTCATATTATTCATGATAATTTAATCACATTTAATTATCCATTTTCTCAATGCTCGGATACATATATCAACAATAGAATTATCCATGAACTCTTTCAAGGATAATGCTCTTTCTCCGCGAATACTTGGAGATAAGGACAGGGCGATTGTATTGTTCCACGTATAGTGACATGGATATTGAGATCATATCTCAAATCCAGATCGCAGGCCTCTCATAGATGCTTGATTAAATCAAGACCGCAAATCTAATCTTCTCATTGCATCTGAATCACATTTAGATCAATGTCCAACATTTGGACTAAGATCAGATTACTTCTCTACTGAGAGGAGTCACTAAAATCCAGACCCGTTTCATCACTCCCTAGGAATGGAAGCGTCATGGTTATATAATCGTTTATGATCACATCACCCTCAGGTATTCCTAATACCTGTACATCCTGCATACTAGAAGACTCGGACTAAACCTGAAGTATTGGATCAACTTTATACTGTCTACTTCATGGTTTTATCAGTAAGTTTCTCATTCGATCATTGGGAGTCGGTATCGATCATATACTTTCCAAAAGTATATATCATACCTAGGTCTTGATCATATACTTTCCAAAAGTATATATCAAACCTACAAATTCAGTCAAGCTTCCAAAGCGAGACGACCATGTGCATGGAATTTGATTCTTCCCAATATCTCATGAGTGAGCTCATGTCTTCCGGTTCAGTAACTGAACCTGTATGATCCCTTTGAGAGATCGTATTACTTATATGCCCTTATATGCACACCAGCGCGCCGATGTATAGACCTTGATTAGGTCATCAACCTATTGGTCTACCAAATGTACATACTCAGACATATAGTAACACATCTGTCTCCAATTAGAGGATGTGTGCCTATATCATGACAGCATACGATATAGGACTTTGGTTATCTCGATCTAGTTAAGTCAACCCTTTGACCTAACTCATTTGACACCTCCGAATCTCTATTCATATGCAGAGGACCTGCATCAAGAGGTCGGTCAGATATCAGCCTAACTGAGATAGGATTGCCATCTCCTACTCATGCTGGAGATCATCTTCTTAACAATCATTTAACGGTGCTTGATGAGTCCTCAATCTAACTCATTAGATATTCATCTAAGCACCAGCCTCTATGATTCAATAATTGAATCAACAGCTGTATGATCATTAAGATGGCCATGGTACATAACCCTAATTGTACTAAGGGACCTATTATGCAAATTATGTACTCTTTATTTCAGATTAAGGAGTGAATTGCAATAACATTTATTGCATAATGTCTCGCCGTGGGCTCGCATGTCCAACAATCTCCCACTAGCCGAAAGAGGCATTAATGGGCTAATTATTTAAACCCACACTCATGTGACAATCATAGGCTATTTAGAAAATAGCTAGGTAAGTTGATCAGTCACTCTGTTCCCAAGAGACTATGCCAAGTCCTTTTACGGCACTTGCATATCTCCTAGTAACAGTGCTCGCATCCAATGCGAATAATGTATCTTATGCAACCAATACTCAATTTTATCAGTTATAGTGTCCTTGACACTATATCTTATTAATTATCATAACAAGTATTCCCATAATCCTTAACAGAATACCTTCATTCCTGGAGATATCTATCTCCGAAGGTATCTACAGTTAAGATCCTTATAGATCACTATCTACAATGTTTTAAAATTTTGAAGATAAGACTTTGAGATAACTATCTCTAAGTTTCATCATCTTTGACGATATTATTATTACTGCAATCAAGTGTTTTATCTTTATAGTAGGACTAGTAACAGTTTACTACTCCCACTGCATGGTAGACATCTGGTTCTTGTACACATCTAGCATACATTCAGCTTCTCATAATTGATGCACAAGTGCAAGCAGTTCTAGCATTCACTTCCTCAACTCTTTGAGGTGCTATCCCTCTAGACATGTCACTACCACATCTTAAGGGAAGGAATCTTTTCTTGGAATTTTCCAGAAAATGGAATAAGTCCAAGGTGTACTACTAATGCGACAGTTCCAATACCCTCTTCTCTTTGCTTTTGAACGACTTCAGAATTAAGATCTAAGAGGTATCCTTGAAATCGTATCTCAAGGTATGGAACAACCAAATTATAAAACACTTATTATTTATTCTTATATCATTCTAAATGATTAGAATAATATCTACATTTAGCACGATGAACACAATGGCACTCCCACTAAGCTTCACATGGTTCATCAAGATTTTATCTGAAATCACAACATTTATAATTTCATCAAATCGTATGTTCCAACTACAAGAAACGTATTGGAGTCCAAAGATGGAGTTCTTCAGCTAGCACATCTTGCTTTCCTCAATTTTGAAGCCCTGGGGCTACTTCATATGAATATCCTCAGAGAGGTTTTCATAGAGGAATGCAATCTTGACTCACATCATGAAGAAGTCATAGTCAAGTTGTGTAGCTATAGTCAGCAATATTCTGATGGGTTAAAGCAAGGTCACTGGAGAGCAAGTCTCATCGCGAGCGATGTCTTCTCTTCGGTGTGTATCTCATGACTACGAACCGTGCTTTGAAGGTCTCTACCTTCTCATTAGGTTCCCTCTTTCTCTTGAAGATCCATTTACACCTTAATGGGTCTGACCCATATAGGTGGATCCTCGAGGTTCCATATACAACGCTTGTATATGAAGTCTACATTAGACTTTTATTGCTAACATCCATCTTTCCATGTCATTATCCTCAGGAGCTTCATCACATGAAGTCCGATCATTGTCAGATTTAACTGACACATGGAATCCTTCGTCAAACTTATTTGAAGAGGTATTAATGTTTCATCTTTAATTGTCTATTTAGTTTCCGATTTCAGGAGACTCATTATCATCTCAAGATTAAATGAGTTTCTTTACTTCATTTTCATCTTGATTCCCAAGAGATTCATCCTATAAGAATCATATTCTCAAAGATGGGATCTTTTAAGAATCTCAAGGTCATAAAGTAGGTATCCAATATCATACTTTATTTTCCTAATGAAGTAGCACTCTTTGGTGCTAGATTCCAGCTTACTAGCATGGAACCTTATTAAATATATATAATGTATTCTTTACCACATATATACCTGGAAACCAAGAGATAATTATGCTAATATTAATCATTGATCAAATCATGTCACACATGATTAATTGCATCTCCCTATACCTCTATTGAGTTAAGGTTCATTAGGAGGGGTGAGATAGAAATGATATTCATATCTCTATAAGGTATTCCTTGAATTCATCTAATAGGTACATGCTACCTTGGTTAGATCAAATTCAATTCATCTTCCTTCAACCTTTGATTCTAAATCAAAATTATGAAATCTTTGAACATTTCAAAGTTTTTTAAGTGAAGAGAAGAAATCTCATATCACAAATAATCACTAATAGATATCACATATCCATAATGTTTATTTTGATATAGATGATTCACATACATCAATATGTATGAGATCTTGAATACCTTAACATCTTACACCTTTCCCAAAGAAGGGTGTATTGGACATTTTTACATTGAATACAATATTCACAAGTATGTAAGATTTGAACATTTAGACAATCTAATGGTTTATCTCTTATCAGTCTATTGATCACATCAACAAACAAATGTCCAAAACATGATGCCAGATCATTGTCAAATGATCTTTATCCTCCTATTGATCTTTAAAGGTTTAATTTTCAGTATTAGAAATCTTAATGAACCATTCATTAATTTCTAATTTTGTGGAGTCCGCTAGATGTTAGATTACTATCTGAAATATATATCCATCATAACTCTTTATGATAGATAAATCTGAGAATTCATGTTTATCTCCAACATATAGAAATAAACAATAATGTATTCTAATATCTGGATCATAGAGACATTCTTTATGACTAAGGACTCCCACTGAAATTGAGAAGTATATCAATCCAATAGAGATTGTTTCAATAATTGCATCAATATTCATGTAGAAGACTATAAACCTTAAGATCAGATTTTCCAGTCTTCTAAAACATATGCAACCCATTGCAAGTGTTGTTAAAAGATTGAGATACAATTATAAGACTTTATATTATTCAATAAGCAAGTCAATATCAATGATCTATGTAGATTATACTGATGCTCCATCTGAGTCCTTTTCTGAGGATTTTAGACAGACTTTATAGTCATACTATCAACACATCAACTTATTGCAATATTGGCTTTCATCCAACTCTTTGGATGGAAGTCACAGATGTACAATCAACTCTTTGACTATACTTCTTACTTGGGTCCAACCCATGCTTCCACTGCGCTCCCTTTATCTCTAAGCAACCATTGCTCAAGACTAAAGGATCTCTCATGTTAAATTCAAAAGAATTCAAAATAAGAGTATTTCAACACTCAATATATGCTTCATTAAATTCATACAATATGAATATTATGAAGCTTCATGAATGACTAGAGTAAAGATAGTAGAATGATGACACTCATCACCTACATCCATCTAAACTCTTAAAACATTGGTTCAGGTAGGTACTCAAACAATTTGAATACATCATCTCTTATAGAGCCACCATTCTGCATGATGCACAGAACCACATCATTCATGATTAAATGTCAAGAGCACATATGTATGCCAGAACATCTTCTTAGAATTTTATAAGGATTATTTGATAATTACGATCATCATCGACATGTCACTTCAAAAGTACATTCAGTAAGATCAAGACTCATAGAGACATACAAACCCTATGGTTTTAGTCCTATTGTCTTATTTAATCACCATCCCTCATTATTATTAGAAAACTTGCACATTGCAACCACATACATTATGTGCCCAACTGCAAATACAATATCTGGATTATGAGTCCAATCCATGATATTTTACTGGTTATTAATGAGTATAACATTGAGTGGGTTTATTGAAGGATTATCTGAAATAAGAAATTTGCATAAGGATATATATTTATATATATACAAGTTTTACTTTGATTTAGGAATTTTTATATCAAAGTTGTCTTGCCATGTCAACAATGAAAGTCATTCCCTTAATCACTTTCAATGTAAGAGATATACTTACCATTATATCTCAAGCAAGATCTGGGATCTCCTTCCTTATCTTTGTTGCATCCCAGTAATATGAGAACCTACAACTCGGATAAAAAGAAGCGGGAACGCATTCCGCCTTGCAAGTCCAACTTGCATCTCCCAATTCGGTCTTTAACACCCGGGCCCACCACCCCTAAGGTGATGTTGACCCGTCATTAATTGAACCAACCGTCAACATGAATACAACTCGCTATGCGCAATCCAATATCGCCCCAATAATATGAGGACCCGATATCGGGGTCACTACGCATACGTCCTTACTCTTTCGAGAAGCGACGAGCCTGATCCAAATGGATCATATGCAGGAGCTGTCACTTCGGACAGGCGTCTCCTACATATAATATCTGGCGACGAAACTCTTCGCCTTGACAGGAGACCATGGATGTCACTTATGTGATCCTCCATATAATATTCAAATTCTAATTAATCATTATGAACCACATTCATTAGGATTAATTCTTCAAAGGGAAATAATAACTCTATTCATAATAGAGTGTTCTTAATTGGATATAATTAACTTAATCATATTAAATTAATTATCAATCCAATTCAATCAATAAAACTTGATTGTCTTACTTGAATATATATGGTATTATTCTCAAAGTACGTATTAATTTATATTTTAATAATTAGAAAAATACAACTTAATCCCTCGAACATTATCCCGGCCCTACCCGCTGTCATGGCCAGTACCGGCGGGAGTGGGACGGACCACATACGTTGCAACCCGCTACCCCAGCGATCCCCGACTAGACACCATATCCGCCTCGGGAAAGGATAATGCCAAATTGATTAATTTGTACTTGAGATGATCATTGGTTCTTCAACCGAAATTATACCATATAATAATCAAAACAATTTTGATTATAAGGAAATTTGCTAGACAAATTCCCAATCCTATTCAAGCAAGGAGTTTGATGATTGTGTTTCCAATTATGATTTAGATCAAATCTAATCAATTAATTGGTTGAGGCCAAGTCAATTAAGGAAATAATCATATTCCAATATTTATCAAATATTTTCCATAATTATTTCATGAAATTAACAATTAATTTCACTAATTGACAATCACATGGTTCTTGATTAGGAAAGTAATTTCAGCAGTGACCCCTACTTACTAAAATTAGCATATCTCAATTAATTTAAATCCAAATTAAGTAAAGTAAGTTTCCATAGTTTGTTAACTTGATTTACAACAGAACCTATGTCATTTTCATGAATTTTGAGGCGTCTCTAAATAGTAATTAACTCCTTAATTCCGTTAAGATTCGCAGTTCCCGTAACAGTGAATACATGTTCATTAAAACAACCATATCTAGAGCAAACGAAATCCGATTTACGCAAACTCAGATCCTATGGTTTCCTTATTTAATGGGGAACAAAATCCTAATATTAAATTCGTTTTTAAACAATTTAAACAGTGCCGAATTTATTTACTAAACAGATCTGCGAAATCAAATGCGATGAAAACTTTCGCGACCTTAACGAATCCAAGTCGTCCTCGGTTAGCGAATCATATTCGAAACCGTCAACCTGGCTCTGATACCACTTGA
Organism: Ottelia alismoides; assembly: GCA_037367405.1. NCBI lineage: Eukaryota > Viridiplantae > Streptophyta > Magnoliopsida > Alismatales > Hydrocharitaceae > Ottelia > Ottelia alismoides. The sequence goes on along the minus strand of JAZKJV010007892.1, from coordinate 340,654 downwards.
AGGATATGGTTATATCCTCAAGCGCATCACGGAAGCGTGAGCGTCGTATCGAATACGACGAGGAGCGACTAGTCGCACTAGTTTCTCGATGCAGCGGAATTTAAAAAATTTTCTTACGACGAAACCACATGGTCCAAGAACACTTCTCGGATCGTTTCGTCTAAACCATAAACAAGTAATAGGATTACCTCTTAAAGCATGGTTGCGATCGAGTCTCTAAATGAAGAGACCTCCTGTCTCAAGTCCGATCCGACGGAGGAGACGCTTGCGAGCGCGGGGATGAACCGCGTGCTTCTCGCAATCCATGTTGATGATCCAAGCAGTGGATCTCCTGATCTCGACACACGAGATCCGACATCTTCTTCACGAGCAAGGCACGTCGAAGTAGACGGAGTTCCAAGAACAAAACATCGGGCAGCATAACGACGACGCTGCGGCGATGAAGACTCTCTCTAGGGCATCCATGGTGGACGGCCATGAGAGGGAGATAGGGTTGTCGTGTAGAGAGAAAGAGAGAGAGAGAGATATGCTTCTCAAGCATTATATATAAAATAGAGAGCATGGTATGCCTCTCTATTTATAGGGTTTTGGGATCCATGGATCTCAATCCATGTGATACATAAAATCAATTGATGAGATTGATTTATGTCAATCCAATGGCTAAGATTGTTGTTGGTAAAACCAACAAATTTAGATCAAAATATATTTGACAAAATCAAATACAAATTAATCCAAAATTCCACCAAATAAATAAGGAGAGAATATACATGGAGATTACATCTCCATGAACATTCCATATGGACGGCCACCCATTCCTATTTGGAATTGGGTGCCGCCCAAGCTTTCCATGAGGAGAGCAATCTCATGACATGTCATGAGATTGCATATCTCCATGGAAATCTCTTTATTTATTTCCAACAACTTTTGTTGGGTTTTATTCTTCAAAATAATTCACAATTATATTTGAGAATATTGCAATCTTGCCTTGGAAAAATTGTGAATCAAATTCACAACCTAAAACAACATATAGTTTACATTGTCAATGAATTACACAATGTGTATCCAATAGACATAATAATTAATCAACACATATAAATTATAATTAGCTCTCTCTAATACATTATAAATCACATTTATAATATATTATGAATAATTGGATATTACTATCCACATTATTCTTATCCATAATAATTAAATCACATTTAATTATATTGGATAACTTATTCTCATGTGCCCAAATAATATGAATTACATTCACATTATTTACATCTTTGATAATCAAATCACATTTAACTATCTAAGATAACTCTCCTTATAATATGAATCAAATTCATATTATTCATGATAATTAAATCACATTTAATTATCCATTTTCTCAATGCTCAGATACATATATCAACAATAGAATTATCCATGAACTCTTTCAAGGATAATGCTCTTTCTCCGCGAATACTTGGAGATAAGGACAGGGCGATTATATTGTTCCACGTATAGTGACATGGATATTGAGATCATATCTCAAATCCAGATCGCGGGCCTCCCATAGATGCTTGATTAAATCAAGACCGTAAATCTAATCTTCTCATTGCATCTGAATCACATTCAGATCAATGTCCAACATTTGGACTAAGATCAGATTACTTCTCTATTGAGAGGAGTCACTAAAATCCAGACCCGTTTCATCACTCCCTAGGAATGGAAGCATCATGGTTATACAATCGTTTATGATCACATCACCCTCAGGTATTCCTAATACCTGTACATCCTGCATACTAGAAGACTCGGATGGATCAACTTTATACTGTCTACTTCATGGTTTTATCAGTAAGTTTCTCATTCGATCATTGGGAGTCGGTATCGATCATATACTTTCCAAAATTATATATCATACCTACGTCTTGATCATATACTTTCCAAAAGTATATATCAAACCAAAAAGTTCAGTCAAGCTTCCAAAGCGAGACGACCATGCGCATGGAATTTGATTCTTCCCAATATCTCATGAGTGAGCTCATGTCTTCCGGTTCAGTAACTGAACCTGTATGATCCCTTTGAGAGATCGTATTACTCATATGCCCTTATATGCACACCTGCGCGCCGGTGTATAGACCTTGATTAGGTCATCAACCTATTGGTCTGCCAAATGTACATACTCAGACATATAGTAACACATCTGTCTCCAGTCAGAGGATGTGTGCCTATATCATGACATCATATGATATAGGACTTTGGTTATCTCGATCTAGTTAAGTCAACCCTTTGACCTAACTCATCTGACACCTCCGAATCTCTATTCCTATGCAGAGGACCTGCATCAAGAGGTCGGTCAGATATCAGCCTAACTGAGATAGGATTGCCATCTCCTACACAGGCTAGAGATCATCTTCTTAACAATCATTTAACGGTGCTTGATGAGTCCTCAATCTAACTCACTAGATATTCATCTAAGCACCAGCCTCTATGATTCAATAATTGAATCAACAGCTGTATGATCATTAAGATGGCCATGGTACATAACCCTAATTGTACTAAGGGGCCTATTATGCAAATTATGTACTCTTTATTTCAGATTAAGGAGTGAATTGCAATAACATTTATTGCATAGTGGCTCGCAGTGGGCTCGCATGTCCAACAATTGGATCTCCCTAATTCACACCTAATCTTATGATCCTGTCAATCTTTGTCGATCTGGGCGAAATCCCATTCATAAGTTATCCCATCACCTCTGCTATAAATCTTATTCTTCGGCCTTCATTTTGACTTTAATCCCTCCACAGAAATCGTAACCCCTTGAAATCATCTCCAAGCGCGAGATCTTCATGACAGAAGAGTTTCCACTCGATTTTGATGTAAGGAGAAGATATTGTGAGGTGATTTAACTGCCACCAGTGAGCTCCGCCACCAGGTTCAGTCTCCCTGCCTTCCCAATCAGATGAGGCCTTATTTCCTATAATTTTATTTCAACATCCTCATTTTTAATCTAAACATGTAGTTAGTTTCATTTGATTGCATCTAATATTCAAAAAACCCTAAAGATCCGCTCGTTGGAGCTCTTGAGATCCAACTCTCTGTTCATCATCCAAACCACTTTCGCATTATCCACATCCCGACGTGCTCTGATCATCCTGATCTTTCTCAAATCAAACCGGTGCTCCTCCTTCCATTATCTTTGATGGAGAACCTTCATTATCCAGCATCCCTTGTCCATTCCACTCTAAATGAGGTCGAGGCAGTTTGCCCTCGGCCTTTGATCATGACCTCTTCTGAATCACGATTGACCCTGCCTAAAGCCTCCAGAACCTAGGCGCTCTAGGCCCTTGTCGATGGGGCCCAAACAATTTTGAAGGTTCCAGTAGCTGCAGACCACTTCCCTCAACCTGTAGAACACTTGAGAAGTAAAGAAGAAGCACAGAGGCATGAGATATCGGCGATCGACGGAGCAACCTCCCACTGTTCTTCTGAGTTCTTCTAGCCACCTCCTTGGCCGTCCGATCGGGCCTATGCTCCAATTCTAATCTTGGTCGTGCGATTTGGAGGTGCAACCACCGTTAGATTGTCCACTAGATTTATTCAAAACCCTTCATTTGCAAAGGTATATCCACTCATCTTAACCATCGACATCTTAAGTGAAGACACGCGGATTGCCGTAGACCGTTGGATTACACGTTAAAGGGGTATATTGCACATCTAGGCCATACTATTTATAATTCTATTTAAGTCATGAAGCTTTTATTTATAGTGTATTTTATTTGTAATATTTGCATATGGACCCCTGGACTTGATGAATATTGCACGTAGGTCCCTTCCCAGGTGAAAAAAATACGACCGATCGAGTCGTCTAAGAGTAGACCACTATCGATGTAATAATCAGTCAAATTTTTACAGAAAATTTAATTTAATTTTATTTATACTCCTAAACTTAGATGTGGATAATGAAAGTACGGGAGTGTCGAACTCAGGGAGGTAAACTGTTTAGATCTAAAGTAAAACTATAAAAAAACTAAGGTTTTATTGATTTCTTAATTTTTATATATTTTTAGGTAATTGTTTGAATTTTTTATTTAAATCTTATAAATTTTATATTATTTTTTTAATTTTATATATCTATGTAAAAATTTAGGTATATATTTTATACTTTTGTATTTGGTTTTAATTTTATAGTTTTTATGTATTTTAAATGTTTTATGATTTTTAATAATTTTTTTAGAAAATATTTGTAATTTTTATTTGCTTCTAAAGTTGAAAACTAATTTTTGTTTGGAAAAAGAATTTTTGTTGTGATTTTAAAAATGTTAAAATTAAGAAAATATATTTTATTTTATTAGAAATTAGATGAAATTACCTTTAATACGATATGTTGTGCGTATTTATACGATTTTTATTGAATTAGTTATTCCTTTTCAAAGTTTTATGTACTTTGTATTTTTTATTAGTTTTATTATTCAATTTTTATTTTATTTTTACTTTATTATGAGAAGTAGAGTGATATTTACTAAAGGTAATTTTTATTAGATTTTTAAATATATTTTTATAATTTTATAATTTTTATGAATTTTATGAGTTTACGTTTTTATATAATATATTTTCAAGATTTATTTAATACTAGAAAATATTTTTATTTTTTAAAAATTGATTTAATATTGTATATAATATACTGGGTATTTATATGTATTTTTATTTTATTTGATATTTTGTATTTCATTTAGTATGTATTATAGTATGTATAATAATGATATACATTATGGGGGTATTTATGTAATAATTTAGAAATATCGCGGTATGTGTGTAGTATGTAGGAAAAGCAGGGGTGGTTGCATAAAAATCCAGAAAAGAGGCACATGGTCATGCAATTGCTTGGGCTGCCTCCTTGATCTAGATAGAATTTACTAAAGTATGGGGGGCCTTCCATGTAAAATGTTCAGTATGTCATGTGCCAGGCACGTGATCTCCTAGCACTAGGGCATGCATACAATTAAGAGAAGGTTTTATAGGATAGTAAAGTAATTTTCCCACAAATATCTGGTCTTCACGTGCTTCGCATGTGATATGCTAGAGCAGTGGGTATTATGAGGATGATGCGTGGGACTGTATGCCTTAAGTAGTGGTTGTTTCTGGAGATTCTGGATCGTCCGATCGGATCCGATCGAACGAGTATCATGTGATCCAGATCAAGGGGTGTTCCTCCCCCTTTTTCTTGCATTAGTAACGGATTGTGCTCGAGGTGGCGGTCATATTAGAACTTGTTATGATGCAAGGGATGATCTCCCTTGATCTGTAGGTGATACACTCGATGATGTGTGGTCACGTTGTTCCTATATATGATGCTCAATGTCCCTGTGATGATCAGATTCTAGATGGTCATACAAGTGTATTGTTCCTCATATATTTCTCCAGGTGGCTCGCTGATCAAAACTGAGGCTCGACGACGATCAGATGCGAGGAATCCTCATTGGCAGTAGTATGAAGCTCTCGATGCAATTAAAGCCTGCAATGATCAAATTCAACTTGAGCATGCAGCTCAGTCCAAAATAACAAATAGAAAGGGTGAGTGGGGAAGCTCCAATAGTGGAGGAAGGAGCTCCGGGTCTCCAATCATCAGAGGCGGTGAGAGGTGAACAAAGATAAGGGATAGATGAGAAGTGATAGGGTTTCGAGATGGAAATTGTTGATTGGCGGTGGATTTGGCTCAAACAGAGATGAGAGAATAGAGAAAATAGAGGAGGACAAGAGGAGAATGAAGGAGGAAGACGAGAAGAAATGAAGGAATAGAGATGGATGCACTAACCTAGAACGAACGTAGAGATTGGTGATGAAGGTCGTGAATGTCGTCGCTTGGAGTCAGAGCAGGTGCTCTGATGCTTGTCGCCTGCAACGCTTCGGCAGGTTGCGTAGAGGCTGGGGCACGACAGAGAAGATCTCAACACCTGCGGCAATCACGACGCGCTTCCTTCTCCTCACTGCTATGACGATCGGACGCGACTGTCACTCTCGTGCACCTCTCTCGGAGCTCATTGGAGGAATGTGCATTAATGGTATATCATCCTCAATTGAGGGGGTTGGAGCTCCTTTTATAGGGAAGAAGGAGGTCTAGGTTCATCGAACCTAGACGGGTTTCAATAAGAGGAGTACTTGGACGGGTTCCAGGTAAGGGGAAGTTGGTTGCGTATCGGTGAAGAGCCCTCAATCTACCCTACTTAATTCAACTGAATTATCGATCAAAATTAATGTGCGTTCGTTGTAGTTGGGTAAATCAAGACTGATCAAAACCACTTAGATTAACGTCGAATTAAACACAAGCGGCAATTTTTTTATTTTACTTGGGCAAGCCCAAGGTCGAACTCAGGGAGGCAGCTTTTTCCTTTGGTTAATTTAATGTCAATTTCGATGTTAGATTTTTGGAGAATAATTTTTGTATAGTTTTTACGCAAATAAGAAAAATGTGATGCAATTCAAGCCAAATTTGAAGTTAAATTTGAAGTATGGTCAAATTAAGTCCAAAAATGATGCAACTTGGATAGATTATGAAATGCAATCAAATGAAGCTACTGCAATTTTTTTTGGAATTTTTCGACTCTAAATGAATTAATTATATATATAAATGAATGCAGGGTATTTTTTGCAAAATTAATTCTAATAAATACCAAATTAAATTCTTTTCAGATAAAATTAACCTAGATACTTCTATGTGAGATGAATCCAGAAAAATTATTAGACCTCAAAAATGATGAATTTTGGACCTATTAGAAATCAATGAAGCAAAATACTATTTAATTTATTAAGCCTCTTTATGTGTACAATTGATGTGATTTTTGGCATGAAGTAGAACAACTTAAATTAGACCTATTGATATTTTTTGGTGATTTTTGGAGCCACAAATAATTTAATATGGAATTAAAAGCACACAGCGGACAAACTATGTAAATTTCCATAAAAATATATTAAATTCCCTAAAGCTCTCAAAAATGTGACAAGTATCCACAGTGATAAAGCACAAGTTTCTCTACAACATGCAATTTTTGGAATTAAAATATGATTATAAATGAGTGGTGAGATAAAAGTGCAAACACAGGGATCAAAATGCAAACAGGAATAAAATTTGTATAATTCAGAAACGTGTTTATAGAGACTAAAATGCAATTACCTATAATGTAGAGGGTATGCGTGCAAATTGTCCACAGAATACGTGTGCCTCACGTGACGCGCCTGACAAAGACTGAAATGCAATTTTGGAAACTTATAGGGGCCTCGGTGTAAATGACCTAGACCACATGTAAGGACCATGTGAGATCTAGGCTTGGACGACGATGGAGGCTCGGACGGCGGCTCGGATCTTCTGCAGGCTCGGATGTGCTTCGGATAAGGCTCGAATACTCCAAGCCTAAGGAGCGGGGAAGAGGCTCGGTGTTCAAGGTCGACGTGTCCTCCTGAGGTTGTTCAGATCGCAAATGATCCAACGTATGCTGTGACTCCTGGAGAGGTCAACGTGGCGTAATGCGGACTGTCAGATCGTAATCGATCCGACGGTATCTAGAGTTCCTAGCGAGTGCGATGTGGACGAATGATGGCCATTGGATGATCATCGGGGGGTGAATCCAACGGCAAATGTAGCATAGGTTCGTCCTCCTCCGCCGCTGTGGTGGCAGCGAATTCAGAGCTCCGACGAAGGATCCGCAACTTCGCCTTCCTCTTCCTTGCTCGGTGAAGACATCGGAAGGCTCCTAAGTGGTTGGGAGTGATCTTGGAGGTGCAGTGGGACTACTGGAGGTTCTGCAAGAGGCGGGGATGGTTTGCATGTCGGAGACAAAGGAGCTCAAAGCAGCTCCGGCGAGGTTCTGACCATTGATGATGGTGTTCCTGCAACATTAGTGAAGCCAAAGAAAGTGGTGCTCGTGTTCGCGTGGGTGCAATTGGGTGACTGAGGCCTTAAGGCGTGAAGAGGGTGATTGCCGGCGAGCTCCACCGCCGTGAGGGGCAAAGTAGTGGTGGAGATGGCTCGATGCATCATGAAGATGAATGGAAGGGCATGCGAAGATGGGAGCTCCTAGTTGGAGCTTGATCAATGGTCGGTAGGAGGTGTTGATGAGCGAGGAGGTCGGAGAAAATACAAGAAACTCGGAGGGGAAGAAGATGGAGATCAGAGAAGGAAATGAAGGATGCTACCTGGGAATGGAGGCTCAAAGTGGAGACGCCGGTTGTCGCTCGAGGGCCAGTAGAAGCCTGAGCTCGCGCAACTCGATGGAGGAGCTGCTACATGGCGAAGCTTTCCATGGATCTTGATGAGACGAAAATCCGAGAGACTAAGGGAGACAAGGTATCAAGGGTCGTTGCGAGCTCAACCTCTCGAGTCGAACTCAACAAGAAAACAAAGATCACCAAATATCAAAATCAAACAAATCAAACAAACAACGGTCTCGCTATTTTATTTAACCTGGTATAGCGACCAGGGTCGAACTCAAGGAGCACGGACTGGAGAAACGCCTACGAAGTAGTCGAGAGTCAAAAATAAAGAAAAATAATAATTTTGGTGGATTTTTAGATTTTAATTTTTTTGTTATTTTTAATTATAAAGAAAAAGTCACAAACAACAAATTATTTAACACAACAAAATAGGCAAAAAAATTAAAATAAAAATACTTTTGGATTTTATAATTTTTCAAGTGTTTTGGTATTTTTCTCAAATTTTAGGATTATTAATTAACTTTGTAAAAATGAAATAATGCCAAAAATGAAAACCAATGTGCAGCTAGAATCTAAGGGCTATTTAAAAATAAATAAACAGCCTATAAAATTCCAATTGAAATTTTATGTTGAAGTAAAAATAAAAATCTAATTAATGAAAAGAAATTGCATTTTTTTTGAATTTTTAGGAATTTTTAATGATTTTTGTGAGTTTTTTAGTGTTTTTCAATTTTTGGGTTTTTATGTATCCAAATCAAACACAAATTGCATAGAATTAGAAACACAACAAAAGAAGCACAAACTAATTTTTTTAAAATTTTTGGAGACTTTTTAATATTTTTATTTGGTATTACAAATTAGACAGTAGCAAAGTAAGGGGGTTTTGAATTTTTAAAAATAGAATATGAAAATGAAAAAGTCCCAAAAATTCATTGAAATTTTTACAACATGGCAAGAGCCATGTGTCTAACTTTCAGGAGATTTGCATGAAAATTGATATTTTATTCAACCAATCAAAAATGAACAGCACACAGGGACTATTATGCAAAAAAAACTAACTTTCAGGTCCAAATAATAACACATGTAAGAAATATAGGGTTGAAAGCATAAAAATCCTAGATCCGCACGAGGGCGGCACATGAGTCACACAAACACGGGCACAAATGTAATTATTATTTATAAAAGCTCAAAACGTAACAGTCATGAAGTGCAGGGGCAAATGTGCAAATGTACCACAACTCACGTGACAATGCACGCGTTCCCAAACAAAGAGGACTAAAGTGTAAATCAAACAAATAGTAGGGGCTCACATGCAAAATGTCCATAGTGTGCTATTTATTTAATAGGCTAAACAATAACAGAAGGAAACTACATGGGGTTGTGTGCAAATTACCCAGTCTATCGCGTGTTGGTCACGTGGGTGATAGGTGGCGGGCGGTCATTGGCTGCGGATGTATGGTGGAGATGCAGACGCCTGGTAGATATGACGGCTCTGACGAGATGGGGGACATGGGTCTAGATAGCAACTGGGGCGGAGGAGAGATCTGACGGTGGAGAGGGAAACTGAAGGAACTTCTCACTGGCGAAGTTCATCGGAGGACTGTGTGTGCTCCGAGTGGCTGATGGACGATCAGAAGGGAGGGTTCGTCTCGCGATGGTCCTCTGCGTCAGGTGGTGGCGGCAGATGGAGCTCCCAACGCTCAGATCTCCAGGACAGGTGGTGCTACCTGGGCTAGCTCCGGCGAGGGGGATGAAACGCGAGCTGGGGAGCAATCTGGCTTTTATGGACTTGTAAATGAAAGCTATCGCTCGGAGGAGTGCTCCGTCGGGGGTTATTGAATGAACAACAAAGAGAAGCGGTGGGGAATGGCGAGGGGAGGTCCGCCGAAGGTGGCGGAAGGAACCTAGCTCGATCTTGGCTCGGATAGCCAAGATCGAGAAGATCAGGCTATGGAAGAAGGGTGACGATGGAACGGTGGGTCGATCTGAACGGCTGAACATGGCAGATGGAGCTCCGACCACTAGGACAGAGCCGACGGAGGAGCGATGACGTTATCGAAGATAGATAGAACTAGGATCGATGAAATGGATACCCGATGATCGCAAATCAATCCTGAGCTCTAGGAGGGTGCGACGAAGGGGGTCGTCGCCTCGACCGAGCTGCAGTGGGCTGGGAGGCTCGTACGTGGAGGCGCTCCGGCCACGTGCGTCGAGCAACGGCTACAGGCGCCTAATCTGGCCACCAAAGAAGGGTTCTGGTCGCTGTCACCGAGGGGAGTCTCTCTAGGGTAGAATTAGGGCTTGCGACGCAAGCTGAGAGGCTGGGAATCGAAGATGGAGATTTTATATGCATCCCAGGTGACGAGGTTGAGCGGGCACGTGTGCGCGAATTGGAGAGGATCCGATCCCTCCTAGGGATCTGCGAGGATGCATGATCCATGAGGAAGAGATGGGCGCAAAAATCAAGGCGAAAGAAGATCAGATCCATTCCTGAAATATTGGAGAAAATGGGTTCGAAAACGGATCCGGGAGAGAGGTGGTCTGGGGGTGGGGGGAGTTGACCGAGGGTCAACAATACCCCGTTGACCAACAAGAATAGAGCAAAGTCAAAATTATTTATAAAATCATTTAAAAATAAAAACGATTTTAATTAAAAATATTTATAAAATGAAAAATGTTTATTTATTTTCAAACTATTTTTAGTGATTTTTATTTATTTTTTTGAAAAATAAATTATGTTATAGACATAATATAATATTATATACAAGTATAACATACCTATGTGTTTTATTCTTTTATTTTTATTATTTTATTTTTGTATAAATACTCCAATTTTAAATTTTATTTATTTACAAAATAAAATGTAGAGTATAAAATGATTTTTATTTTATTTTATTTATTTATTTACAAGGGTGAAATAAATAGTGGTGTGGTACATGGTATATATATACATGGTAGAGAGAGAAAGTATTTTATTTTTGATTTTATTGTTTTTCTAATTTTTATTTTATTTTTAGAAATATATATATAAAATGATAAAAACACATTTTTATTTTTATTTTGTGAAAATAAAATATATACGTAAGAGGGGGTTTTACACAAGGTTGAATGGCCCTATCTCTCTCTACTCATTTAATTTGGCGATCAGGCCCATATTAGGCCTCTCATGGGTTCAGGTCACTCAATATTTATTCTAAATATTTCCCTCTCTTTCTCTTTTTCTTTATTCTTTTATTTTTACACAAATACATGCTAATTATCCATATTTACACAAAGCATGCATTTCGGTAATTTATTGCATTTACAGCTATCTACATGGTGTTTTGCAAAGATAAAAAGCTAAAATAAAAGAATAAAGAGTAATGAATGAGTATTCATCACCTCCCTATACTTTACTTTTGCTAGTCCCTTCGCAAACACTTATATGAAAAAGAAGTGAAAAACAAAAGAAAAGAAAAGAAATAGAAGGGAAGAAAGATGAATCAATGCTGATTAGTAACTTGTCTTCATTAAATTGAAGTATGGAGCTCACTCAGATCTTTGGATTATTAATTTGTCGGAACCTTGTTTGGACTTAGGTTTAAAACTCAACAGCCTCCAGGTTCCACTTAATCTATGGTCAAGACTCCTCAACAATCCAGATCAGAACAAGTCTACATACACAAACTCTTATGACCATGAATCTTTTCTTGTACTGTGTAAGTGATATAGCTCTACACCTCAGAAATAACAAAGTGACAACCCCCTCCACAAGGTAACTCTAATACCCTAGTCTGGCAATTCTTTCCTCGAGGAGCGTGGTATTTCCTTCTAAGTTCAAGTTCAACCGGCTTAAGAAGAGGAGAAAGAAGAGAATGGACCATGACCAGTGTAGCCATGTATCCTTGGGAGCTCAACCAGTGTAGCTAGGTCTCCCTGTTGCAAGCTTCATGAGATGGAACATGGATAACATAAGCTTTGCTTTATTGAACTATATACACTCCGGTGGGATTATCATTTTCTCTCAGACCCACCACTTTTTTGGAGTTATTTTCTTTTTGCATTTTTTTATGTGCATATATACAACATATCTACATGATGCATCATATATACAAAAGGAGTTTTTCCTCTTGAGCCTGTAGGGTATTCCTCTTTTGAAGCATTATTACAACCCACAACTCCTGTCATTAGATCGCACGTCTACCAGAACAAGTTGAGACGCACTTCCTTCACTATAAGAAGAAGAGAGGTTCCGCCTAGAAGTACTACCCTCATATGCTACCCCAAGTCAAAGAAGACTGCCTCCTCACCACCTCATCCGTAGAGAGCTCGGTGTAAAATGTTGGTCTAAGTAAAGCCATTGTCTGTAAGAGTCATGTGTGTGTTGTTAAGTGTTCTACTTAAGCTCGTCAAGATGACATATGATCATAGCCTAGTAGACTCAAAGAATTAAGTCACCATGGACCTAAAAAGTCTCAACCCTAAGCCATCTAAGGTTCCTCTTAGAATTAGGTGGATTAAGATCTTAACCAAGCTCCAATTTTCAATTTAGTTCCAGGCTAGTTTAAATGTCAACTATGGTTCAAAAAACTATACAAATATTTACAAAGATGCAATTTTTACAAAATTTTGAAAAGATGTAAAATTTTTTGAAAATGTTTGAAAACATGGATGTATGCATGAATGCAGAAGTTTTGCAAAATATTTACAAACATTTACAAGTGGGTTTTTGTAAACTTTTTGTTTTTCAAACATTTTACAAAAAAAATTGTACTATATACATGATTTCGATATCAAAATATTTACAAACTATTTACACACAAAATATTTTTACAAATATTTTTATAAAAATCATTTTTATAAATAGCTATGTATGTGCAGAAAAGAATTTTATTTACAAGAAAATTTTTTAATTTTTATGGATTTTAAGGTTTTTAGACAATTTTATTTATTTACACACTTACACAAAGTATAAGTTATGGCTAAAGTATATATGAAAATTATACGATACCCCCCTATACTTAGCTCGAACGATGTCCTCAGAGTGAATCAAGAGTGATGAAGAAGACATAACTCGTGCTTAGTATAGGGAAGTGAAAAGGAAAAGCTATATACAAAGACGAATGAAAGAATAGAAATGAAAAGGATCTCGGGGTTTTCCCCCTATACTTAGGATCAAGTAATCCTAAGTATAGCAGATTGTATACAAAGGAAAATCCGAGTGGAAGAATGTATAGGGTCTACCTCTCCTATACTTAGGGTAAAATATTCTTAAGTATAGGCAACAAAACAGAGATAGAAAAGAATCAAAAGAAAATCAAAAGTTTTGCATCCTCCCTATACTTAGGGTAAAGTGCACCCTAAGTATAGCATAATCAAAGATGGAAATGGGGTGTTGGTATGAAGAATAGTGTGATATGGACATCTATATCTATACAAGTCGGAAGAACAGTGATAATCAGGCGTGAGATGCAATAGATGTGAGTCAAGAGACCACATCTCATGCAAAATGAATAGGGGCAACATCAACGACCAACGGCTCATGATCTAGATATGGCTTGAGCCGCTGCCCGTTAACACAAAAGGTAGACTCAGATGACAACTCGGATATGTCAATGCTTCCATTGTCTTGTACCTTTCGGACCAGATAGGGTCCCTTCCATTTTCTCTGCAACTTCCCTGGAAATAAATGAAGTCTGGCATCAAACAACCATACTCTCTGTCCTGGCTAAAACTGCTTGTGGCTGATATGAGAATCGTGCCACTCCTTCACTCTCTCGTTGTACTATAGGCTGCTCGAAAAGGCTGCATCTCTAAGCTCTTCCAGGGCTGCTAACTCTGCCCTCCTTTGATCTCCTACGCTCAGTGGATCCAAAAGTATATCAGTGACTCCCCAAAGTAACCTATGTCTCATCTCAACAGGTAAATGGTAGGGCTTGCCATAAACGAGGCGAAAGGGAGATGTACCCAAAGGCGTCTTGAAGGACGTCCTCTATGCCCATACGACCGAGTCCAAAAACTGTGACCAATCCTTTCGATCTGGGCGGACGACCTTCTGCATAATATTCTTGATCTCCCTGTTCTAAACTTCAACAAGACCATTGATCTAAGGATGATACGGTGTGGCTACGCGATGGTTTATGCTGAACTTGCTAGCAATGGCCTTTACCTTGTCGTTGACGAAATAAGAACCCACGTCAGATATCAAAACTCTAGGTACCCCGAACCGTGAAATGATATTCTACCTCAAAAATCGGCAAACAGTCCTAGAATTTGTGGTTCAGGCAGGGATGGCCTCAACCCAACAACTCACATAATCTACGGCCAACAGAATGTACTCAAATCCTTCACTCTTAGGGAATGGACCCATGAAATCGATGCCCCATGCGTCAAAAACCTCACAGAAGTGAATGGGCTGCATCTCATCATATCACGTTGTCCACAAGTGCCCATCCTCTAATAGTCAGTATACCTCTTCACGAACTCATCAGAGTCCTTGAACAGAGTAGGCCACCATAGGGCGGATTGGAGCACTTTCTGTGTCGTTCTCCTCCTAGAGTGATGTCCTCATGCCTCGAGCTTGTGGTAGTAAGTAGGGATGCTATGGTGCTCCTCCTGAGGAATGCACCGACGCTAGACGCTATCCCCTCTTTCATGATAAAGGATGGGATCCTCCCAATGGTAGAACTTGGCCTTCGCAAGGAAGGTCTCAAGTCGCTGCCTGGGCCAATCTTGTGGAACTTTCTTCGCAATAAGATAGTTCACAATATCGACGTACCACAGGAGAGAGGTGATAGCAAGGATCGCCTCATATGGGAAGGTCTCACAAATAGGCTCAATCTGCTTAGAATCCTCAAGAAACTCCAATCGGAAGAGATGATCCGCCACCACATTCTTGACTCCAGGCATATCCTTAATCTCTATGTAAAATTCTTAGAGTAGAAGGATCCATCTGGTCAATCTGGCTTTAGCATCCTTTTTTACCATGAGGTACCTGATGGCCGCATGATCGGTAAAGATGGTCACCTTAGATCCAATGATGTACGATCTGAACTTATCTAGGGCGAGCACTACGGTTAGCATCTCCTTCTTAGTGATGGTGTAGTTCCGCTGAGCGGCATCCAAAGTCCGACTAGCGTAGTGAATAGCAAATGGTACTCCATCCCTCCTCTGTCCCAGCATGGCCCCTACGGCAAAATCAGAGGCATCCGTCATGATCTCGAATGGGAGAGACCAATCTGGCAGCTGGAGGACAGGAGCCTCAACAACTAGACTCTTGAGAGTCTCAAATGATGCTAAACACTTATCATCCACAATGAACTCGGTGTCTTTCGTCAACAGATCAGTCAACGGCTGGGCAATCCTGTTGAAATCATGAATGAATCATCAGTAGAAACCAACGTGCCGCTGAAAAGACAGTAACTATTGCAAGTTGAACGGTGGACTGAGTTTCCTAATGATATCCACCTTGGCCGGATCAACCTCCATGCCCCTATTCGAGATGATATGGCCAGGCACCGTCCCTTGAGTAACCATGATGTGACTCTTATCCCATGAAAGCACCAGATAGACCCTGATGCATCACTGGAGGATGTGGTCTAGGCAGTCAAGACAAGCATCAAACCCGACGCTATAGACCGAAAAGTTGTCCATGAAGACCTCCAAGCACTCACCCACCATGTCCGAAAAGATGGACAACATGCACCTTTGGAATGTCGCCGGGGCATTACACAATCCAAAGGGCATACATCTAAAAGCATATGTCCCAAAGGGACAGGTGAAGGTGGTCTTGTCTTGGTCCTCGGGCACAATGGCCACCTGATTGTATCCGGAGTATCCGTCCAATAAACAGTAATGGCTCTTCCCAGCTAGCCTCTCTATAATCTGATCAATAAAAGGCAGCGTGAAATGATCCTTCTTGGTGGCTTGGTTCAATCGTCTGTATTCCACACAAACCCTCCAAGAAGTGGGTACCTAGGTAGCGATCTCCTCTCCAGACTCACTAACAACTGTGGTGATGCCCGTCTTCTTGGGCACCGCATGCAATGGACTGACCCACTTAGAGTTGGAGATGGGGTAGATAAAATCGGTGCTCCACCATATCGAGATGTCCTTCATGACAACATCTCAAAGATTCGGGTTCAACCGCTGCTGGAACTTACGCAACGGCTTCGCGTACTCCTCAAGATAGATATGGTGGGAGCACAGAGCCGGACTTATCCCCTAGAGATCTGCTATGCTCCATCCTATCGCCTTACGGTTCTTTTCAGGAACCCTCATCAGACGACATTCTTGTTCTCCAGTCAAATCTGCTGAGATAATGACTGGGTACATCTCATGCTCACCCGCAAGGAACCTATACTTCAGCGATGACGGCAATGGCCTCAACTCTGGAAAACTTGGTGCTGCTGGATCTGGCCTCTGGAATGTCTGAGTGAATGCGACCAAATCTGCATGGGGGAATGAGAACTCGCTGAAAATCTGAATCTGGTGAAGACTGCTCAACTAGTGTGTCTCTGCTCTGTATGGAATCAGCCTCCACCCTAACTGCTAGCTCTATGGAAGTCAGACAAGATATCAAATCATCAAACTCTGCCCAATCTCTATCTGACTCCGAGGGATCTGAATCTGAATCAAAACAAGAAACTGCCTCACGATCGGGAACCGGATCTGGTGCCCGAAATGTATCATGGACCAGCAGACTCTGATGGTGAGAGGATGGCTCATGAAACTAGATCTGCCCGAACTTCCTCATCGTCTGTAATCACAAAATCACAGTCCTGGTGGACGTCTCGCCCTGCCTCTGTCATCTGCTCTGAATCTAAAGGCTGGTTTGAGCAAGAGGAATCTCTAGCTCTAGTCTCCTCGATCGTCTCTATTTGTATACTCTCGCCCTCGACGTGAAAGTATACCTTCCCGCTATCATGATCGGATATTGCCTTGGCGGTGGCCAAGAACGGGCGTCCTAAAATGATGGGGGTATGGGTCACAGACTCAGGGATCTCCATGTCCAATACAACGAAGTCCATGGGAATTTCAGGCCCTGAATCGTGACAACAACATCCTTCAGCAACCCCTTCGCCCTCTTGACAGATCGATCAGCAAATTGAAGGACTGTCCTACTCTGTCGTAGAGGGCCTAACTCGAATTGGTCGAGTAAGGCTGCCGGAAGTAGGTTGATCGATGAACCGCTGTCTAATAGAGTACGATCGAACCTCTGCTCATGGATGTGGCATCTGACATACAGGACTCCTGCATCTGGCCTCTTGGCTGGCAGATGGTTCTGGATCGCGAAGCAAGTGGTGCGAGTGAGCACATGGATCTCAGACTGGTGGTTCCGCCTCTTCCTCTGAATGGTGGTCCTGCCTCTGAGGGATCTCTGGAAGAGAGGTATGTGCTCCAAGGCCTCCTGTAGAGTCAGTTGTATATGAAATCGATCCATCATTTGCTGGCTGAATTCTAGATGGTGGGACTTTTTTGGGTCTTTTTTGGTCCCCTTAGCCAAACGGAGTGCTTGGGGAAAGGGGATGGCTAGGTCCTTCTCAGATGAAGGATGAGGATCGAGTCTATGCTGCTCAGGCAATGTAGAATCCATACAATCATCATCAAGTAACACCGATGGACTCGCAAATAATAAACCCTTTCCTATATTCCCAGAAGTGTCCTGAGATACATCAACTGAATGAAAAGCAACAGGAGAAGATCTGGAAATGGTGGCCGCAGCACCACCCTCGGCATCTGGAATCGCGGCATCAGTACTGCGTTCTGGCTTAGTAACAATGGTGGCATCAGTACCACCTCCTCCATCTGGTGAAACAACGGCCTCAGTATCGTAGGCTGGATCAACATCCTTGGTGGCCTCAGCACCACCGTCATCATTATGCTCATGAGCGGTATCAGAACCGCTTTCCTCCTCGTCTAACGCTCGTGAAGCTGCATGGGGTCATCGCTCACACGAAGCGCCGCCTGCTGGCATCCTACCGCTCCTAAGTGTAACAAAATAAGCATCAAACATGTATGCAATAATATCACCAAGGGAATCACGAGGGGTGGTAGTCTCTGTGAACTCTACCTGCTCAGACTTCCTCTTAAGGTTGTTCGGGTTCGGCTCGCTCTGGGCAGGAATGGCGGCCTTCCCCTTCATAATCTCTCTCATCTCCTGTCTGAACTCATCTATATCCCGTCTGAAAGTATCCTGCTGATCGGAGATGTGGCGGGCTAAGTCGTCCAAGGTGGGGTTCTCATAGGCGGGCCCATGAGAACCTGACGGATGGCATCTCTGGTAATGAGGCTGCTGCTGGTGGTGAGAGAGATAAGGGGGTTGTGAGTGATACTACTGAGGCTACTGTGGCTGCCTCGAAGACTGTCCCTGCTGATAGGGATGAGGACCATGTTGCTGGTAACTCTACTGTGGCTATTGCTGGTGTGACGGGAACTGGGGCTGCTGGTGCTGCTCTCTCTACTGGTCATACTGGCCACCCTGAACTGGAGGCTGCTGTTGGGAACTGGTACCTCCGGTCGTCCATCGGAATTCAGGATGGTCTCATCGGATCCCAGGCTGGGGTTGGTCATACTATATCCCGTTGACATCCATCAACGGCTCCTGCTCGTAAGTGAGTGGGGGGTGTACTTCCAGGGGCTAGTCAGGCTGATACACCATCATCTAGCTGTCTTGAGATGGTGGTGGCTGAATGTATTGCTGCTGCTATGGCTGCTGATACGGCTCCGCCTGAACATGGTGAACCTGTCGGTACTGAGCGGAGGGCTGAGTCATGTTGCTGTTGCTACTGCCTGGATCTGCCCGTGACCTAAGACGAGGCTGAGAAGCCGTTTGTGCCTCCTAGAGACACATGATCTGTGTCTTTAGGTCACTCAATGTCTGTGCCATCTGATCTATTTGTGACATCCCCTAACACTGCTTCTTCTCGATCAACTCGATCCGGTCCAGCTTCTCGCTGATGATGCCCATTTCGGCAGTTGTCGACTCTGCCTGTGCTACTGCTGCTGATGAAGTAGAGGGACCAGCATTGACCCATGCTATCTTGTGATAGGACACGACCTGTGGTTGGGGCTTCCCCTGTGTGTAGAGGCGGGTCTGAGACATGATAGTGTAGTTCTCGACCATCTCCTCGTAGATGGCCCAGACCTGGTCCTCATACTTGGCAAAATACGATCCTCCACAAGATGCATTCACCAACCCCTACAACTCTGGCGTAAGCCCACAAAAAAAGCTCTGAACAAGGTTCGGCTTCGAGATATCATGTTGTAGGCATCAGTCTGTAATCTCCCTGAAGCGATCCCATGCCTCGTGAAACTGCTCGTTGGGGAGCATGGAAAGGTTGCTGATCAGGTCCCTGGATGCATTGATCCGGCTGAATGGATAATACTTGTTGAGATATTCATTCCGAAGCTGTTCCCATGTCATCACAAATCTCCCGAGGTGCTTCAGCCAGTTGGCTGCTCTATCGACAAGGGAGAAGGGAAATGCCATCATCTTGATGGTGTCCTCGTCCATGCTGCGATCATGGATAGTGCTGCAGATCATCTCGAACTCCTAGAGATGAAGATGTGGCTCCTTGGTGCCGAGTCCGTGAAAGCGAGGAAGGAGTTGAATCGTTTGTGGTCGGAACTTGAAGTCTCCCGCTATGACCGGCAACACGATCCATCTATGTGTCAGAGTTGCATCAGGGTTGTGCAAATCTCTCATCAGGCGTGCTCCTGCTGCTGGCTAGACTGGCTGCTCTCCCTCAGTAATATCTCCTCCACCGGGCCTGCTCTGTTCTCTATCTGCTCTCATCTGCTCCATCTCTCGGTGCATGTCCACCATGAAAGCTCCCTGGTCGCGCATCTGTCTTTGCATCATCTCCAAGGAGGCTAACAGGGCGTTTTTGATCGCACCCTAGTCCAAAACATATGTCTTCTCGGCTTTGGGGCCCTTGGTACAGTCCTGACTGTTGGCCATGGTTTCTGCAAAGGTAAAAGATCCAAACTCAGGTGCCGATAAATCAACTAGTTGCTGCTCTCTTTGATCTGGCGCTGGCATCTCAAGACTAGTGGTAGAAGAGTGGTCAAGGGGGAACAGGGCGTAATTGAACTTGGGCTCGGAGAGCGGGTCTTGGCTCTCGCGAGCCAACCTCGATGAGCGGTCCAGAGTGCTCGAAAGCGGTGTAGCCAAAGGCTGCCTAAGGGACCTCCGACCCATCGTCTCGATCTGGCGAGTAAGGCAGATGAGATCTTCATAGCAAACAAGATGGTCAAACAATACCCCCAATTCACCAATGCACGTGGAACGGATGACTGTAAAGTTTTGGTCTTTTATCTTGTCGTTTTTATTTTGATGATAAGACAGTCTATCCGAGCGATTACGTGAGCTATTTGGAATCCAACACCCCCACGAGACTGTCTCAATCCCAAACTAGATCTTTCCCAGCCAGTACAAGCCGCGGACTGTTTACCGGCTACCTGATCAGCTCGCTCTATTAAGGATATCGCGACCTGCTTTACTGGAGACTAGAGCGATCCTCATTGGAGAACGACTAGCTCAAAATCAGTAGTCTGAAAGAGGGTCGGATATGGCTCTAGCCTAGTGTACATGTCACTCTCTCGCCCAATCAAACCATCCAATGAGGGGATTGCTCTCCCAATACAATTTTTTTTGTGAAGTGATTTTTAAGTCAAGTTTGCTTAAACAATCCCAATTTTATGGTTTTAGTTTTTAGGTATATTTCAGAAACAAACAATCACCAAACAAATTTTTCGATTCTCCTGATTTTATTAAGTCCAGAAAATGGGGGGAGAAGATGAAATAGCCGATGCGCGATGAACACGCTGAGTCAGAAATGCGTAGCTTGTCTCCAGCACTCTACATGCAAAATGATCCGCGCATAATTGAAAGACAGAATATATACTAAGCTTAAATGATGTACCGAGGAAAACGACCTTAACAAAAATTTCTACATGTGAAGTACAGGAGCTGACGGGTCAATGGGAGGGGTCGTGGTCCGGTCTTTGATGCTGGTGTCCGCCACAACGGATCCTGCCAGCGTTGTATACGACCTCTAGCGGCATGTGACCCCTCGAGTGACCAGGTTAGCTTTTTATTAATTAATTAATTAAGGTCTAATTATTCGATCTATAGGAACATGCAGTCTAATTATGGTTGGGCCCTAATTAATTACATCATAGAGCAAGAAATTCCTAAGCTAAGGCTAAATCCTCGAGAAATCAAATGAAAATAAAAAGGCGATAAAAACTCAAAACCGGTGAGAAACCGCAAAGAGGTCCCCCAAACACACTAGTGCCCGGCGAAACAAACCTCGATCAATCACCACAAAGTCTAAGTATGAGTCTGTCCCTGTATTATTACAATAATAATGTGGTTGAAAATAAAATCTAAGCTAAATCTACTCTAACTACGCACCCTCACTCCTGCTCGCCTCTCTCGCGCTCTCCTGCGGCTTTATGGAGAAAAGAGCCGCCTCCATGTGTCACGGTTGCACCGGCTTCCCAAAGAAAGCTGCCTCGATCCTCGGGCCCTCGCAAGAAAGTCAAACAGAGGTGTCAATCCAACAATTATTATAAAAACAAAGTAAAATAAAATTCAAAAATAAAAATAAACACAAATAAAATAAAAAGAAATAAAAATAAACAAAAAGAAAAAGAAAAAGAAAACAAATAAAGGAAAATAAAAGAAAATAAAAGAAAAAGAAAAGGCCGCGAAAACCGTGAAAGAAAAAAAAGCTGCGAAAAAGCCGCGAAACGAAAATCGAAAAAGAAAATCGACTACTAAGCCATGCTCCCCGGCAACGGCGCCATTCTAGTGAGCCGAAAATTCGAGAGACTAAGGGAGAGAAGGTATCAAGGGTCGTTGCGGCCTCAACCTCTCGAGTCGGACTCAACAAGAAAACAAAATGAAAACGAAAATATCCCAAAAATTCACTGAAATTTTTACAACATGGCAGGAGCCATGTTTCCAAATTTCAGGAGACTTGGATGAAAATGGTATTTTATTCAACCAATAAAAAATGCATAGCACACAAGGACTATTATGCAAGAAAAACTAACTTTCAGGACCAAAGAATAACACGTGTAAGAAATATAGGGCTGAAAATGCAAATATCCCAGATCTGCATGAGGGCAACACGTAAGTCACACACACAGGGGCACAAATGTAATTACTATTTATAAAAGCACAAAACATAACAGTCATGAAGTGCAGGGGCAAATGTGCAAATGTACCACAACTCACGTGACAATGCACGTGTTCCCAAACAAAGACGATTAAAGTGTAAATCTGACAAACAGTAGGGGCTCACATGCAAAATGTCCACAGTATGTTATTTGTTTAATAGACTAAACAAGAACATAAGGAAACTGCAGGGGGTTATGCACAAATTACCCAGCCGTCGTGTGCTGGTCACGTGGGTGATAGGTGGCAGGAGGTTAGTGGCTGCAGACGTACAGTCGAGATGTTGACACCTGGTAGATCTGACAGCTCTTATGAGATGGGGGACATGGGCGTACGTGGCCGTTAGATCTGCTATCTAACGACCTGACAGGAGTAGGCCATGGACAGTCCACATGGCAACTGGGGCGGAGGCGAGATCCGATGGTGGAGAGGGCAACTGGAGGGACTCCTCCCTGGCAAACTTTGCTGGAGGACTGTGTGTGCTCCGAGCGGCTGATGGACGATCAGAAGGGAAGGTTCGTCTCACGATGGTCCTCCGCGTCGGGTGGTGGTGGCGGATGGAGCTCCCAACGACCAGATCTCCTGGACGGGTGGTGCGTCATGGGCTAGCTCCGGCGAGGGGGATGAAACGCCAGCTGGGGGGCAATCTGGCTCTTATGGACCTGCAAATGAAAGCTCTCGCTCGGAGGAGTGCTCCGGCGGGGGTTATTGAATGAACAACAAAGAGAAGCGACGGGGAATGGTGAGGGGAGGTTCCGGCAAAGGTGGCAGAAGGAACCTGGCTCGATCTTGGCTCGGATAGCCAAGATCGAGATGATCAGGCTATGGGAGAAGGGTGATGATGGAACGGCGGGTCGATCTGAATGGCTGAACGTGGCATATGGAGCTCCAGCCACTAGGGCAGAGCCGACGGAGGAGCGATGACGGAATCGAAGATAGATAGAACTAGGATCAATGAAATGGATACCTGATGATCGCAAATCAATCCTGGGTTCTAGGAGGGTGCAATAAAGGGGGTCGTCGCCTCGACCGAGCTGCGGTGGGCTGGGAGGCTCGTACGTGGTGGCGCTCCGGCCACGTGCGTCGAACAACGGCTACAGGCGCCTAATCCGACCACCAAAGAAGGGTTCCGGTCGCTGTCACCGAGGGGATTCTCTATAGGGTAGAATCAGGGCTTGTGGCGCGAGCTGAGAGGCTGGGAATCGAAGATGAAGATTTTATGTGCATCCCAGGGGACGAGGTTGAGCGGGCACAAGCGTGCGAATCGAAGAGGATCCGAACCTTCCTTGGGATCCACAAGGATGCATGATCCATGAGGAAGAGATGGGCACAAAAATCGAGGCGAAAGAAGATCAGATCCGTTCGTGAAAATTTGGAGAAATCAGGTGCAAAAATGGATCTGGGTGAGAGGTGGTCCTGGGGGGAGTTGACCGGGGGTCAACAATCCCCCATGGACCAATCAGAATAAAGCAAAGTCAAAATTACTTATAAAATCAATTAAAAATAGAAAATGATTTTATTTAAAATATTTACAAAATGAAAAATTTTTATTTATTTTCAAACTATTTTTTAGTGATTTTATTTATTTTTTTGAAAAATAAATTATGTTATATACATAAGATAATATTATATATAGGTATAAAATACTATGTGTTTTATTATTTTATTTTTGTACAAATACTCCAATTTTGTATTTTATTTATAACATAAAATGCAGAGTATAAAATAGTTTTTATTTTATTTTTGTTATTTATTTATAAGGGTGAAATAAATAGTGGTGCGGTACATGGTATATATATAAAGGGAGAGAGAGAAAGTATTTTATTTTTTATTCTATTTTATTTTTTCAAAATTTTATTTTATTTTAAGAAATATATACAAAATGAGAAAAACATATTTTTATTTTTATTTTGTGAAAATAAAATATATACATAAGAGGGGTTTTTAAACAAGGTTGAATGGCCCTATCTCTCTCTACTTATTTAATTTGGCGATAAGGCTCATATTGGGCCTTCTCTTAGATTCAGGTCACTCAATATTTATTCTTAATATTTCCTACTTTTTCTTTATTTCTTTATTCTTTTATTTTTGCACAAATACGTGATAATTATCTATATTTGCATAAAGCATGCATTTTGCTAATTTATTGCATTTAAAGCTATCTACATGTTGTTTTGCAAAGATAAATAGCTAAAATAAAAGAATAAAGAGTGATGAATGAGTATTCATCAGATCTCGCCGGAGAGGATGCCACTGTCGTGGCTCGGATTCAAGCCTAATACCTGTCACTGATAGGTGGATTCGAGCTCAAGGGACTCTCGTGCAAGGGCGGATGCCGGTGAAAGTGGCCGGAGGTGCTTTGTATTTATAGAGACGAAGTGACAACTCCGGTGATGGGGGTGAGGTGTACATGGCGATTATGGTGCGAGAGAGAGGGAATCATGGCTGAAGTGGTCTCCCGCGAGGGTGAGGGACGTCGGGTCTTGGACCTGGGCTCGTCGGGAAGTGGAGATAGTGGTTGGAATGGTGACGAAAATAGAAAGGGGCCGACGAGTTGGTGAGGTGGGGCGACATGGACGAGGCATTCTCAGAGGTTGAAGACAGACCCTTGATCATTGGATCTAGTGATCCAATGGCTCTGAGAAGGGCGCTAAGGAGCGATTAGGATCAGATCAAGGCGATGCGATCGAAAGGAGAAGGAAGAACCACGTGGTGGAATGTGGTGCGGGCGGAAGTCAACGACCGAGATTACATTTAATATAAGATCGAATGGGCAGGGAATCTGCGAGAATGAACGACGCTGATGGAGAAGATCGGGCGGTTATGGAGTGAGCTACATGGCGCAACGAGGTGAAGGCGGAAGTGATCGGCCCAGATGCGATCTGGGCCTTGATCCAAGGGCCAAGATTGAGGCTGCAATGAATGGCTGAGATCTTAAGCTGTAGAGGATGGTCGAACGACCAGGAAAGGAGGCACGTGGCGAGCGGATAGATGGGTCGTGTGGCAAAACCAGAAGGTGCCATGTAGCCCAATCAGATTGTTGCGAAGAAGAAGGTGAAATAAGAGGGGGAAAATAGCCAAATTTGGAAAAACTCAAAACATGAAAGTTGTAGCTCTTGATGAGATCTACAAGTTTCATGTTGACCAAAAATGAAAACGAGGTCAAATGAAGTGATAAAATACAAGGGTACAAATACAAATACATATAGTATACAATGGGGGCCCAAAACCCAAGTTTTGCATACGAGCTCCGATTTTTTGAAATTGGTCTTGTTTTGAAGGTCTCTGAATGTATATTATTTTAAAAGTGAGTAGACCTAAATTGGAGGTGTTATGAGAGAGATATGTGCATTATAAAGTCCATGGTCTCAAACTTGGACTTAGGTTTTATTGGTCAATTTTACAAGTTAGTATTTTTTTGGTATTTTTATTGTATTGATGTTAGTAATATATATACTATAGAGTTGAATTTATGGAGTTTGGAGTTAGTATAAAATAAATACAAATAGGTGATTTTTACAAGTGAATTTGACTTCTTCTTTAATGCAGATGTAAATGCTAAAATGTAGATGTTATTTGTGCATGCATGAATGCTAATTATGCAATATAGGTGATGAAATACACTAATTACTCGGGAACAAAGCTCTATTTTCAATTTTTAGAGTGATGAATCACAGATTCATCAACCACCTATACCGAAACCTTGCTCATCCCCGAGCAACTAAAATGAAATGCAAAGGTGAAATGATTTTGGGTTCCATACCAAGGTCATGAACAAAAGTTGAGAATGGAGCTTAACTCACCCTTTGGATTAATTGTGTGGTGGAACATTATTAGGATCTGAATTTAAGACCTAACAGACTTTAAGTTCCACAAGTCTTCTATTCAAGACGCCTCAACAGTCAGGTCAGAACAAATCCTCATACACAAATTTCTTATGACTATGATTCTTACTTGTACTGTGTAAGTGAAATGTAGCTCTCCACATCAGAAATGGCTAAGAACCAACCTCCTCTAACAAGGTAACTCTAATTCCCCAGTCCAATAACTCTTTCCTCGAGGAGCGGTGTATTCCCTTCTAAGTTCAAGTGCGACCAACTCAAGAGGAAGGGGTGGAGAGAAGAATGGACGGTAGCTAGTGTAGCTACCTATCTCAAGATTCCTGACCAGTGTAGCCAAGTCATCCAATTGCAAGCTTCTTGGTAATATACAAACTCAGGAAGACATTTTATTTTCAATCAGACCTGTCCATTTTTTTTGGAGTTCTTGAATTTTTTTAACTATATACAAGGTCAGGATGTACATCATGAGTTTTTCCTCTCGAGCGAGTAAACTATCCCTCTTTTGAAGCATTATTGCAACCCATAGCATCCCATCCTTAGATGTCAACACCACCAGACTAGGTTGAGATGCACTTCCCTCCCAAGAGGAGGATGATTGTTTCCACCCGTGTGCTACTCCATGTCAAAGGACTCTACCTCCTCACCACCTCATCAATGAAGAGCTACATGCATGGTGCTTGTCCAAGTTAGGTCACGGTCTATAAGAATCATGCGTGTGCATGAGATATTCTAGTTAGACCAATCAAGATGATATGTGAACATAGACTTGCGGACTAAAAGAATTAAGTCACTTGACCTGAAAAATCTTAACTCCAGTTCCTATAAGGTTCCTCTGAAATTAGGTAGATTAAGGTCAAATCAAATCCATCCTCAACATCTATTCATAACTTGGTTTAGAAACCACCAACTTTTCACTTTGCATATGCAAGATATGCAGATGAGGTGCAGATGACATGCTATGTAGATGAATGCAACTCTCTTTTTTTAATGCAAGGATGATATGCAAGAGTATATAAGAAGCCTATTTTTTGTTTTTGTTTTGTTTTTGTTTTTTTTTTCAAAAATTGGTATACCTCCTATTTTAAAACATTTTTCAAGAGTTTTATAAGTGTTATACAAATTATACATTTGTTATACAATACACATATTATACAAGTATACATGCATTTTATAATTTTTTTACAGAAGTTTTACAAATATTATACAATATACTATAGAAGTATACAATATTTTTTCAATTTTATCCACCCATAATTATTGCATAAAATATACAAAAATACGTGAAAATACATGAAAGTACGAGATATGGGTAAAGTATATATGTAATATATATACGCCCCCCTATACTTAGCATGTGCTATATCCTCAGAGCATGAAAAGCGAGGAAAAAGACATAGCTCGTGCTAAGCGTATGAGAGCTAAAATAACAAAAATGTATATATGTCGTCCCGGCCCCTATACTTAGGCTCTGGCGGCCTAAGTGTAGAAGAAGAACAAAAACAAGGCAGACGAGGTCAAGAGGGGAAATGGATGAGTATATACATGGCAGGCATCTGTCCCCCCTATACTTAGGCTCTGGTCAGCCTATGTATAGGACATGAGTGAGTGTAAGAACCGATGAGATATGGAGAATGTGCATAGAATGGTGAAGATACCCTCGGCACTCTTCCCCCTATACTTAGGATCATCCTAAGTATAGCCATAAAATGAAATGATATGGAGCCGGGGTGAGTGATTCGAATCACTGGGGAGGGAGGGAAAGAAAATAAATACGAGGATTGAAAATATACAAGGATCAAGAAGGTTTGTGACGAACCTTCTTGCGTGAACGAAGAGGTGAGGAATATACAAGTGTGTCACCGTCAGAATCATCCTCAGATGAATAATAGTGAGGTGAATGGATCGCCCAACGCGGGTCGACACATGGCTGCTTGCTTAGATAAGGCTTGAGAATAGCCGAACTGAGATCACTCATATAAATCATCTCGTCCAAACCTGATGAGGACTCCTCAGAAAATTTCTTCCCTGGTATGTTGAAAGAGACTTTCTTAGACGGTTTTGTAGAACCTGAATCATTGAGAGGGAGTGGAGAGCGACGTGCCTTTAGGGGTTCAGGGAAACTCCTCGGGGAATCATTTCTCGACTTCTTCTCACTAGATAGCCAACTAGAGGAGGGAGCAACCGTGTTTTTATATGGAGTCAATTTAGTCTTGGTTGTTTCCTTTGATGGTCCAGGATGTGGTGCAGAGCTGACCATGGGTTCCTCATCAGATGAGTTACCATATAGATTGTAATATTCCTGAAGGGTCAGTACACGTCTCGAGAATGTGTTAGTGATCTTTGTTGGCTTGGAATTATTGGGATCTTTTGTCGGATCATCAAAATGGTCAAGGCAATCAACAAAGGTCGTGTCCGACTCAATGATAGCTTCTGGTCATGAGTCCTCCTTATAAGCTGTCACGGTGGTGGTGCAAGGAGTTGATGAAGCGGAGGTGTGGGGAGTCTCTCAACCAAAGGTCGTCCAGACAGTCGGTTACTCAGGTGTAGCAGAGAGGTGGGACTCATCTACCTCTCGACGGTCACTACTGTCAGCGGATATGCGAGTCACCTTAGAGTAAAGTGTATCAAAGAATGGGTGAGGTCGAAGCTCTCTCAATGATGTAAAATCGATTTTCTGAGTCTTGCAATCTATAGCCGCTTTAGCCAAGGCTAAGAATGGCTTCCCGAGAATAATAGGAGATTGGGTAAACTCTCCTTGGTGCTCAATGTCAATGACCGTGAAGTCTACCTGGAGTAGAGCGCCTTGGAAAGTATTGATGACTGAAATGTTTCCTCTCGACCATTTGATAGGCCAAGTTGAGATGTGTATATACAAATTGTTGTCTGGTCCCTACTTGAGGTGAGAGGAAACCTCTCTCGACTTTCTGATTGGCATGAGTTTGAGCTTGTCAAACACAGAGGTCGAGAGGATATTTATTGCTGAGTCATCATCGATTCTTGCATGGGTAAAGGTAAGGTCTTTGATATCACATTCAACCCTAGACAACGGCTTCACTCTGTGGCTCTTGGTCTTTCTCCCCATCACCAAGGAGGTGGCCATAGACACTATGTGTCTTTCAGTCCTTGTTCTCTTATTACCTGACCTCTTGGGCATCAATTTACTCTTTACAAATCTCTTGAGGTTGGGGAAGTGATCTATGGCCTTTATTAAGGGAAGTTTAAAAAAAATCCTCGTCGAGTACTTCCCTTAGGGCATGATCCAATTTTTTTATGTCTTTTTCATTTTCTATTTTTATGAATTTTTCTGATTTCCAATGTTTTTGGTCTTTTTGGGTTTTTCAATTTTTTTGTTATTTTTGGTGGATGAATGATCATACTCTGGATTGGAGGGTAAGTGCTTAGTAGAAGAGGGAGGTAGAACTGACTCTAGTTGTACAAAATGTGTGGTTTCCCTAATGCTTGTTCGATTTTCAACATCAAATCTACTTACATCCTTTTCCACTTCCATTCCCAAGCTAGCAGAAATTGAGTGCAATATGTCAGTTACATCTCTCAACTTGGCACCAAATGATTCATTTTTCGTGATAAGTCGAGAAATGTCATCCTCCAAAATGTTCTCATGGCAAATCATGGGAGAAGTCTGCTCAATTGGAGGATACTGCTGAGATATTGGAATCTCATACTCAAGATACCTAGACTCTAAAATGTAATGTTGGGTCGAGTATGGACCATCTGAATGGCATATATTGGTCGGAGCCTCATATGGTGGAGTCAATAAAGAGGGGGTTCCTAAATTGAATCCATGAGCCCAATCCTGTAGATGTATAGGCTCTCCGAATGGTTGGTCAACGTTGGCTTGATTACTAGGGTCAATCAAGTCAGGAAGATCATTAGGTGCATGACTCTCCATTCGGCATGTTCGATCGACCATGTTATGCCCTAAAGTCAAGTCGAGAAGTGTATATACTAATTGTTGCCTGGTCCCTACATGAGGTGAGAATGAAGTATGTGGGGGCACATAATTCTGCCAATCATCTATCTCAGCAGTGGCTTGCTCTTCATTTGGTTCTTTGATTCCAGCAAGCTCTCGAGAATAAGGACAGTCATCCCAAGATGGAAGTGGATCCTTAGTGTTAGAATATGGAGTATGTGAGAAATGCGAAGAAGTGGAGAAGTCAGTCGAAGGTCTGACTTCAAAATTGGGTCGAGGTGGAACCGTCCACTGGTAAGGGTCTCTCGTGGATGGCAGAGGATACATGGAAGAAGAAGGCGAAGATGAACGGTATATGGTTGAGGAGGAATGGCCAGAGGTCTCAGGGTATGGGGACCAATATCCCGACATCTTGAAGAGGAAATGATGAATGTAAGGAGATTGAGGTAGAAAACTTGCAATTACACAGGAGAACGCATATAGACATACACAAAGACAATCGCAAGAGAAAACCCTGAGTTCACACTCAACACGATGAAGGACCAAAACTGAGTATGATTAGTCTGATTGATTTTAAGTGTGATTTTTCAGACAAATAGCAAGGATTACACTGCTTATAGGGAAGTTAGCTCAAAGCCAGATTCACCTCCCCTATTTAACTTGTTGCCTAAGATACCAACACCCTTCCTTTCTTATCTCCTATCCCTAGCTGAGAATTCAAGGACCTGCCCCTATCTATCTACCGAAGTAGGCGGAGGCTGACAAGGCTTTAACTTCACCCCTATCTACATGCCAGAGCAGGCGGAGGCTACTAGCAATGTGTCGTGGTGCACCGCAATTTCACCCCTATCTACCTACTAGAGCAGGCGGGGGCTACTTGGAGCTGGTCAGTTGAACCCATAATTCAGCCTATGATATTTGCTCGGATCGGGGTACGTGATATAGAACGCGGGGATTTTGGCTCTCTCTTAGGGTGTGCACACACACACTCTGTACCCTCACTCAGCCTGAAATCAAGGTCGGGGTTACTCTCCCGTAAACAAGGGTTAATTTTAGTCAATTTTTTTGTCCAATTCAATTAATAGTCCCTATTTTAGAAATTAATTATCATTGTAATTAATCCACACAAGCAATCACGTCTACCGTCCAGTCCTAATTCCTTTATCCTAGGTTAGAAAAACCGAGAGAGCGAATCAGAAAAAGCCGGTGTGATCGAGAAAACAATGATGAATGCTTGAGTAAAAAGACTTACAGTGCTTCCAGCTCTCTACAATATGGAATGCAATATCGATTTGTAATTTTTACACTAAATGGAATGCAAGCGATGAAAAGCCGCTCTTAGACAGGAAGTTCTATTAGCGAGTGATGAACAAGTTTAAAATTGGTTGTAGTCCTGCGGTCTAAGTGCGCCTTTTAATGGTGAAGTGTGGTCCTAGATATTACGAGCACAAACAGTCCTAGGAAGCTCTAAGGGCCACGAGTGCAAGTCCTATCCTACGTCAAGCAACCACACAACACATAGACTCTTTTTATTATTTAATTACTCATGCGAGAACACAAGTGGGAACCATTGTAAATGCAGACACTTTTTTTACAAGTTAACAAAAAATGAAAATCTTTTTGGCATCTCAACAACCAACTTGATCCATGAATCGTCGACCTCCGATGCACTTTTAGAAAGCCGCTCCAAGTCCACCGGGCCCTCGCACAAAAAGATAAAAATTTTATTAGAAGAGATAGATAAAAAATAAATAATAAAAAATAGTTGAAAAAATGGAATAATTACAAAGTGATTCGAGGGTTAGACTACCCAAATGAATAGAAAACGTAAATCTAATTTTCTAAAGTGATCCTAAGCCATTTGCCCCCCGGCGACGGTGCCATTTGAAGAGCCCTCAATCTACCCTACTTAATTCAACCGAATTATCGATCAAAAATTACTGTGCGTTCATTGCAACAGGGTAAATCAAGACTGATCAAAACCACTTAGATTAATGTCGAATTAAACACAAGCGGCAATTTTTTTATTTTACTTGGACAAGCCTAAGGTCGAACTTAGGGAGGCAGTTTTTTCCTTAGGTTAGTTTAAAGCCAATTTCGATGTTAGATTTTCATGAGAATATTTTTTGTATTTTTTATGCAATTAAGAAAAATGCATTGCAATTCAAGCCAAATTTGAAGTTAAATTTGAGGTCTGGTCAAAATAAGTCCAAAAATGATGCAACTTGGCCAAAATATGAAATGCAATGAAATGAAACTACTACATTTTTTGAAATTTTTTGACGCTAAATGAATTAAATATGAATTAAAAATGAATGCATGGTAGTTTTTGTAAAATTAATTCTAATAATTACAAATTTAAATCATTTTCAAATACAAAAATTAACCTAGATACTTCTATGTGAGATGATTCCAGGAAAATAATTAGACCTCAAAAATGATGAATTTTGACCTATTAAAAATCAGTGAAGCAAAATACTATTTAATTTATTAAAGCCTCGTTATGCGTGTAAATATTGTGATTTTTTAGGCACAAAATAGAACAACTTAAACAAGGCCTATTGTGCTCTTTGGTGATTATTAGAGCCACAAATAATTTAACATTGAATTAAAAGCACATAGTGAGCAAATATGTAAATTTCCACAAAAAGAAATACATTAAATTCCTCGAAGCTCTCAAAAAAGTGACAAGTATCCACAATGATAAATCACAAGTTTCTCAACAACATGCAATTTTTGGAATTAAAATATGATTCTAAATGAGTGGTGAAATAGATGTGCAAACACAGGGACCAAAATGCAAATAGCAACGAAAATTGTTTAAATCAGAAACGTGCTTACATGGACTAAAATGCACTTACCTATAATGTAGAGGGTATGCGTGCAAATTGTCCATAGAACACGTGCGCCTCACGTGATGCGCCTGGTAGGGACTGAAATGTAATATTGGTAACTTGCAGGGGCCTCAGTGTAAATTACCCAGACCGCACGTGAGGACCACATGAGTTCTAGGCTCGGACGCCGATGGAGGCTCGAACGGTGGCTCAGGTCTTCTGTAGGCTCGGAAGTTCTTTGGATGAGGCTCGGATGCTCCGAGCCTAAGTAGCAGGGAAGAGGCTCGGAGCAGGAGACATGGCGCGATGTGGACCGTTCGATCCTCAAGGATCCAACGGTGGCTGGAGTGGGTGACGTGTCCTCCTGAGGTCCGTCAGATCGCAAACTATCCAACAGATGCTGTGATGCCTGGAGAGGTCGATGTGGCATGATGCAGACCGTTAGATTGCAATCGATCCGGCGGTATCTGGAATTCCTGACGAGAGAAACGTGGACGAATGATCGTTGTCGGATGATCACCGGGGGGTGAATCCAACGGCAGTTGTAGCCTGGGTTCTTCCTCCTCCGCCACTGCAGTGACGATGAATTCGGAGCTCCGGCGAAGGGTCCGTAGCTTTGCTGCCCTCTTCCTTGCTCGATGAAGTGGCTCGGAGTGATCGTGGTAGTGCAGCGGGGCGACATGAGGTTCTGGAAGAGGTGGGGATGGTCTGCACGCCGGAGTCGAATGAGCTCAAAGCAGCTCCGGTGAGGTTCCGACCAGTTGATGAATCTGTGATTAATCACTCTTAAAGTTGAAAATAGAGCTTTGTCCCTAGGTAAATAGCATCATATTTCCCTTTATCTTGCATAAATAGCATTCTTGCATCAATCCACAAGATATGCATTTTAGCATTCATATTTGCATTTAAATAAGAAGCCAATCCACTTGTAAAATCCATTTGTAAAATATCCACCTATTTACTTGTATTTTATCCCCTCTAAAATAAAATAAGACCTTCCTTATAGTGTGTACACCATTAGTTAATAATATAGGGAAGAAGACCAGAGCCCCTCTCTTGTAAAATACCCAATAAAGCCCTAAACCCCCTGGACCTTAGAATGCCCATATCTCTCTCTTACCAACTCCGAAATAGGTCTACTTACCTTCATATTGATACACATCCAGAGACCTTTAAAATGAGACTAATTCCATTCAATTCGGAGCTCGTAGGCAAAAGTTGGGTTTTTGGGCCTCCTTGTATACTAAACATATGTATATTTGTATTCTTGTATTTTTGCTATCATATTGACCTCATATCCGTTTTTGGTCAACACAAAACTTGTATATCTCATCGCGATCTATAACTTTCATGTTTTGAGTTTTTCCAAATTCGGCTCCTTCTCCCTCTAATCTTATTTTTCTCTTCAGCCAGTTATAGTTGGCCACGTGGCGCCCTCTGATTGCGCCATGCGGCCCGCTCCCTTTAACCTATCCGCCCGCACCCTGGACCGTTGGATCTTCATCTAGATCCAACGGCCCAGTGATCTCCACGTACACGCTTCCACCACCACCGTCTGATCAAGCGCCAGATCTCATACAAGCCATCCGCTAGCGCCTCTTTCCCCTTGCGCCACGTGTCATCTTCTCCACCGTCCGATGGCTCGTCTCACATCCAATCTTCACCATCCAAACCTGCGACAGACCTCGACCCTCCGATCGATCTCCAGATGTAATATGGACCATCCGCTCGTGCTTTGCCCAGAGTCCACCACGTGGCACACTATGCGCCCTCTGATCTCGCTCCAGGCGCCTTGATCTTCACCTTTCATCACCGCAATTAGTTTCAACCATTCGATCGAACCCCTAAGTCCATCTCAGCCCCTGTTAGCGCCACATCCTCAGCACGCCACGTGGTGCAGTGTGAGCCCTTCGATTTCACGCCTTAGATCTGATCCGAGGTGTCGATCCGCGCCTCCATCTTGACCGTTGGATCGCGAGATCCAACGGTCAAGACATCGTCGTCAATCTCAGCCAGCCCCGTGCCCACGTTCTCCACCGTGCATAAGGCGTCGCCCCCTTTCTATTTTGGGCTCCACACTGACCACCTTCTCCGACTACTGACACCACCACGACGTCAGCCACTCATCCCGCATCCTCGGCAGCCCCCTCGACCTCCATTACAACCCTCAATCTCGCTCCACGAAGGCCACGAACTCCACCTCGTCGCCAGCTACCCCGTAACCTTCACCCTATAAATCAGTCACCTCCAGCCACTTTCACCCCCATTCGCCACCACGGAGAGTGACTCCGAGCTCCCACCTTCAGATTGGTGACAACAATTTGATCCTTGGTCGAGCGACGACTGAGAAAACCTCTGGCGAGATCCACGGCCGACCACCGTCGTGTCACAGCTCCTCCCAGGCGTTGCACGAGCTCAGGCACTTCTACCGGCCTTCGAGCGAAGACGTGGAAGCTCCCCCCGAGCTTCTGATCCCAGGTAGACTCCTCCATCTCTCCCCCGATCTTCTTCTTTGTTCTCCATCTCCTTCTCCGATTTAAATCGCCATTCATGAGCATCTTCTTGATCCACAAAACAATCCCCGAGCTCCGCAAGGGAGCTCTAATTTTCATGCTACCATTAGCTTCCTCGGACGACACACTTCACCCTCCACCGACGCCATCTCCGCCACCCTGGCAGAGCTCGACTACTGGACCATTGTATCGCTTCATAGGCCTCTCCCTTCACCTCGCAATCTACTCCACGGATATTTTGCGTGCTTCGGCTATCTTCTAACCCCCTGCAGGTGCTATCTCCTTGATTGGTCGGAGTCTCGTCGGAGCTGCATTCGAGCTCCTCCACCATTGCGATCCAGATCTTCTCCTCCACTCCTAATACCACGCCAGCCATCCACGCATCTTCCGAGCTACCTTAGATCCTCCAGCAACCTTCACCGATGACAGGAGGATAAGGCGGAGCTAGGCACTCTTCGTCGGAGCCCAGCCCTCTCCGCCGCAGGAGGCGGAGGGCTGTTGGGGACGATAGCCAGCAGCCGTTCGATCCTCTTGATCGAATGGCTAGGAGCCCTCCACGTCGCAACGCCTCGCATCCATAGGACTAGGCAGATCCTACGTGTCCTGATCTCGCCACGTCATCACCCTCTCCGCGCTCCAGCTGTCGTTGGATCAGTCGAGATCCAACGGTTACTGATCGATCACGTCGTCACCTCAAGAGCGAGCCCATCATCGTTGGATCGATCACTGATCTGACGGATCCAGACTTGCCATGCGTCATCAGCCAAAGGCCGTTGGATCATCCTTGATCTCGCAGTCCGGATCCGTCCACGTCGCTCGATCCGAGCCTCTTCCCCGAACACTAGGATCGGATCACCTGAAGCTTCTTTGAGCCAGATCTGAACCTTCAGAGCCGCCCGAGCCTCGCTCTGAACCTCCGAAAACCACCGAGCCTAGGACCCCCACGTGATCCGCATGTGTGACCTAGGAAAATTGCAGTGAGGCCCCTGAAGGTTTCCAAAATTACATTTCAGTCCCTGCCAGGTGACCCCACGTGAGGAACACGTGTTCCGTAGAGAAATTGCATCCATCCCATCCGCATTATAGGTAAATGCATATTGGTCCCTGTCAGCACATTTTATTTTCAGCAATTTTAATTCCTGTAATTGCATTTACACCCCTATCTTTGCGCACATATTTAGGCATTCATATTAATTCATTTTACAGATTAAAATTTGCATCGTGTAGCTGATATTGTACTCTTCATTATGTGACAAGTGGCATATTTTTGTAATATAAGTAGATTTTCCTAATAATTAATTGGTTCATTTTTGCTATATTTTGCCCATTTATGCCTTTTAATTGATAGCAATTTCTCTATAACTCCAAAAATCCCCAAAAAATCACATTAGATCTACAATAATTCTCTTTACCTTGCAAAAAAATTCCATCTCAATTGCATGCATCCCGAGGCCTAAATAATTCATTTAATGATTTTCTTAATTAATTTTAATAGGTTCATCTCACATCAAAATTTAGGTTTAATAATTTTCCGCATTCCTCACTTTCAGATCTATCATGGGTAATTTTTATTTCCAAAAATATTGTGATTTGTATTTATTAAAATTTATTTAGTCAAAATCAATCTGCATTCATATTTAATTCACAATAATTTTATTTAGTGTTAGGAAATTCCAAAAAAATAGGGTAGTCTCATTTCATTGCATTTCACCATCTGGCCAAGTTTCATAATTTTTGGACTTGATTTGATCACTTATTTGAATTAACCTGTAAACTGGCCTTATTGTGCATGTGTCTTGCATAAAAAAACCAAAAAAGACCAAAAAAATTATTCCCCGAAAATCAAACTTTAGACATTGCTAAAAATTTACCTAAGGAGACAGCTGCCTCCCTGAGTTCGAACTTGGGCTTGCCCAAGTAAAAAAATTGCCGCTCGAGATTAACTTCCTTTAATTAAAAGTGGTTTTTGATCTGCTCTCATTATCTAAATGCAAAGAACGACATTAATTAATTTTACCATGAATTTGATCGAATTAACAAGGGTAGCGGGATACATTTCAAAATGGAGTCGTTGTAGTCGGATAAGAGATAGCGTCCTGTTTGCAATTCACAACGCAAGCAAAGTGCTTGATGCCGCTTAGCGTAACTATACAGTTACGGAAAAGATGATGCTTGCGGTAGTATTTGCCTTGGACAAGTTCCGATCTCACTTAATTGGATCCAAGGTAATTGTGTTCACTGACCATACGGCGCTACGATACTTGATGGAGAAGAAGGATGTGAAGGCGCGTCTTCTTAGGTGGATTTTGCTTATCCAGGAGTTTGATTTGGATATTTGTGATAAACCTGGAAAGAAGAAGGTAGTAGCTGATCATCTCTCTCATCTCGAAAATATCAATACTTCCAAGGATTCACTAATTCGAGACTCCTTCCCTGACAAGTCGATTTTGGTTGTCGACTCACTCCCATGGTATGCCAACATCGTGAACTATCTTGTGTCCAAGAAGGTTCCTGAAGGTTCGCCCAAGCGCCACATCGACCAACTGAAGTCGGGTGCTAGACACTACCATTGGGAGGATCCGATCCTTTTCTTTGAAGGATCGGATTGTGTCTGGAGACGGTGTATTCCTCAGGAGGAAT
Source organism: Ottelia alismoides (assembly GCA_037367405.1). Taxonomy (NCBI): domain Eukaryota; kingdom Viridiplantae; phylum Streptophyta; class Magnoliopsida; order Alismatales; family Hydrocharitaceae; genus Ottelia; species Ottelia alismoides. Next base: position 302,549 of record JAZKJV010007892.1, on the reverse strand, counting down.
ACCAGAGTGTCCTTTCTTTATGCCACAGCTTGGAGGTAGGAGGACACCACTCCGGGTAGAGGACCACATGGAAGGTACTTCAGTGTGGCTTTTACTGGCCAACTCTGTTTCGTGATGCCATCACCTTTGCGAAGTCGTGTCCAGTATGCCAGAGAATAGGAGGAACTGTTGGTTCCAAGGATGAGATGCCGATGCAGCCTGTCATCATTTGTGATGTCTTTAACGCCTGGGGCATCGATTTCATGGGCCCATTCCCTGTTAGCCATGGGTTCGAATACATTCTTATTGCGGTAGACTACTTATCCAGGTGGGTGGAGGCTATCCCGACCCGAGCCGCAGACAGCAGGATTGTCTGTAATTTCATCAGAGAGCACATCATCTCTAGGTTCAGGATCCCCAAAATGATGATATCAGATGGAGGTGGCCACTTTGTAAATCGTGAGGTGAAAAACTCCTGAAGGACTACGGCATCGAACACCGTGTCGCTAGTCCTTACCACCCACAGACTAATGGTATGGCTGAGGTGTCGAATCGGGAGGTGAAGACTATATTGCAAAAGCTTGTCCGCCCAGACAGGAAGGACTGGTCTCAGATCTTGGATCAGGTTCTATGGGCGTATAGGACAACTTACAAGACACCGTTAGGAACCTCCGCGTTCTGAATGGTATTCAGAAAGCCGTGCCATTTACCCGCAGAACTAGTGCACAAATCAGAATGGGCAATCAAGAAGGTTAATTGGAACACACACCTTGGGCAGAAGCAGAGAGATATGGATCTGAATGAGCTTGTGGAAGTCAGAAACCGTGCATATGACAACAATTTGGTGTACAAGGACAAGGTTAAGCGTTGGCACGATAGATATATCAGATGAAAGACCTTTGTTCCTGGACAGAAGGTATGGTTGTTTAATGCTAGGCTGAAGATCTTCCAAGGCAAGTTGAAATCCAAGTGGACATGCCCATTTGTCGTCCATACGGTGCACGATAGTGGATGTGTCGAGATCTCAGATCTTACATATAACGTACCGACATTCCTAGTGAATGGACAACTGTTGAAGCACTTCGTCGAATCCAATGAGCAGTTAGTCCATGTTGAGGAGATTGTATTCATGTGCGAGACAGATTCAGCAGATACACCTCAAGCCGCGCATGAGACCTTGCAGCAGTGAGCTCTAGCCATCAGCAGCATCTTAAAAGATTCAGACCGACTCACTTGTATATACCATCATTCTTGTACATTCTGACCTTTCTTCCACGCGGCTCTTGCAACTCATCCCAGCTTCATTGATCACCATCTTAGACTATACTTAGGATGACCAGATCCTAATTATAGGGGGGATAAGCCACCTGAGTCTGCTCTTTGTACATCCTCCAGATCACATTGATCCTCATACTCACTTCCATCCTATACTTAGGCTCACCTGAGCCTAAGTATAGGGGGGACCGATGCCCGTATTGTATATCCATCCATTTCTCTTCTTGACCTCGTCCGCCCCATTTTTTGACCTTCTTCTACACATAGGCTGCCAGAGCCTAAGTATAGGGGGCAGGGTGATTTCTTTACATTTTTCGTTGTCTTTGGTTCTCTTATGCTTAAAATGAGTTATGTCTTTTTCCTCGCTTTCCGTGCTCTGAGGACATAGCACACGCTAAGTATAGGGGGTGTGTATATATTACATATATACTTTACCCATAGATCGTACTTTCATGTATCTTTGTATATATTTTGCAATAATTACGGGCTGGGTAAAATTTGGAGAATTTTTTTTGTAAAATACACTTGTATAATCTGTATAATACTGTTGTAAACTGTTGTAACATAGGAGGTATACCAAATAATTGAAAAAATGTGAAAAATTCAAAGGCTTCTTATTTACTCCTGCATATCATCTCTACGTCAGAAAAGAAAGAAAAAGAGTCTTGCATTTCATTCATAGCATGACATCTGCATCTCATCCGCATATCTTGCATATGCAAGGTGAAAAGCTAGTGGGTTCTGAACCAAGTTATGAGTAGATATTGAGGATGGGCTTGATTTGACCTTACTTCACCTAATTTCAGATGAACATTATAGGAGCTGGAGTTAAGATTTCTCAGGTCAAGTGACTTAATTCTTTGAGTCTGCAAGTCTATGTTCACATGTCATCTTGATTAGTGTAAGTAGAATATCTCGTGCACACGCATGATTCTTATAAATAGTTACCTAACTTGGACAAGCACTACGCATGTAGCTCTTCATTGATGAGGTGGTGAGGAGGTAGAATCCTTTAGCTTGGAGTAGCACACGGGTGGAAACATCCGTCCTCCTCTAGGGAGGGTAGTGCATCTCAACCTAATCTTGTGGTGTTGACATCTAAGGGCGGGATGTTGTGGGTTGCAATAATGCTTCAAAAGAGGGATAGTCTACTGGCTCAAGAGGGAAAACTCCTGATGTACATGCTGCACACTGTATATAGTTCGAATTTTTTTTTTGAAAAAACTCCAAAAAAATAAGATAGGTCCAAGTGAAAATAAAATACCTTTCGGAGTATGTATATTAGCAAAGAAATGCAGCTGGATGACTTGACTACACTGGTCAGGCATCCCGGGATAGGTAGCTACACTGGCTACCGTCCATTCTTTTCTCTACCCCCTCCTCTTGAGTTGGTCCCACTTGAACTTAGAAGTGAATACCCCGCTCCTAGAGGAAAGAGTTACTGGACCGGGTTATTTGAGTTACCTTGTTAGAGGAGGCTGCTTCTGAGCCATCTCTGATGTGGAGAGTTACATTTCACTTACACAATACAAGTAAGAATCATAGTCATCAGAAATTTGCGTTTGAAGATTTGTTCTGACTTGACTATTAAGGAGTCTTGAATAGAAGACTTGTGGAACTTGAAGTCTGTTAGGTCTTAAGTTCAGATCTCAATAAGGTTCTGCCACACAATTAATCCAAATGTTGAGTCAAGCTCCATTTTCAACTTTTGTTCATGACCTTGGTATGGAACCCAAAATCATTTCACTCTTGCATTCCATTTTAGTTGCTCGGGGACGAGCAAGGTTTAAGTATAGGGGGTTGATGAATATGTGATTCATCACTCTTAAAGTTGAAAATAGAGCTTTGTCCCCGGGTAAATAGCATCATATTTCCCTTTATCTTGCATAAATAGCATTCATGCATCAATCCACAAGATATGCATTTTAGCATTCATATTTGAATTTAAATAAGAAGCCAATCCACTTGTAAAATCCACTTGTAAAATATCCACCTATTTATTTGTATTTTATCCCCTCTAAAATAAACTAACACCTTCCTTATAGTGTGTACACCATTAGTTAATAATATAGGGAAGAAGACAAGAGTCCCTCTCTTGTAAAATACCCAATAAAGCCCTAAACCCCCTGGACCTTAGAATGCCCATATCTCTCTCTTACCAACTCCGAAATAGGTCTACTCACCTTCATATTAATACACATCCTGAGACCTTTAAAATGAGACTAATTCCATTCAACTCGGAGCTCGTAGGCAAAAGTTGGGTTTTTGGGCCTCCTTGTATACTAAACATATGTATATTTGTATTCTTGTATTTTTATATCATATTTGACCTCATATCCGTTTTTGATCTACATGAAACATGTAGATGTAGATGTCATCGAGATCTACAACTTTCATGTTTTGAGTTTTTCCAAATTCGGCCTCCTTCTCCATGTAATCTTATTTTTCTCTTCAACCACTCAAAGCTGGCCACATGGGCCCTCTGATTGCGCCACGCGGCCCGCTCCCTTTGACCTATCCGCCCGCGCCCTGGACCGTTGGATCTTCATCTAGATCCAACAGCCCAGTGATCTCCACGTACGCGCTTCCACCACCACCATCTGATCAAGCGCCAGATCTCATCCAAGTCATCCGCTAGCGCCTCTTTCCCCTTGCGCCACGTGTCATCTTCTCCACCGTCCGATGGCTCGTCTCACATCCAATCTTCACCATACAAACCCACGACTGACCTCGACCCTCCAATCGATCTCCAGATGTAATCTGGACCGTCCGCTCGCGCTTTGCCCAGAGTCCACCAAGTGGCACTTTGTGCGCCCTCCGATCTCGCTCCAGGCGCGTTGATCTTCACTATTTATAACCGTAATTAGTTTCAACCATTTAATCGAACCCCTGAGTCCATCTCAGCTGCCCGTTAGCGCCGCATCCTAAGCATGCCATGTGGTGCGGCATGAGCCCTTCGATTTCGCGCCTTAGATCCGATCTGAGGCATTGATCCGTGCCTCCATCTGGACCGTTGGATCGTGAGATCCAACGGTCGAGACATCGTCGTCAACCTCCGCCAACCCCGCGCCCACGTTCTTCATCGTGCACAAGGGGCCGCCCCTTTCTATTTTGGGCTCCACACTGGCCACCTTCTCCGACTACTGACACCACCGCGACGTCACCCACTCATCCTTCATCCTCGCCAGCCCCCTCGACCTCCATGACAACCCTCAATCTCGCTCCACGAAGGCCACTGATGAATCTCGTATTCATCACTCTAAATCTCATTTATAAAGCTCAAACCCCTAAAAATCAACAGCATTATTGCATCTATTCTGCATAATTAGCATTCATGCATGTTTCCATAAGAATTTCATTTTAGCACAAAAATCTGCACAAAATAAGAAGCCAAAAATCCAAGCCAAAATGACCTGTAAATAAGCCTAACTTCCCAGATTTTTAACACATTCATGCTAACTCCGAATAACTCAAAACCACTTCCACTGTGTACATGTCACTAACAAGAATAAAAGAAAAATACAAAAAAATAACTAACCCAAATAAGTGGACCAAAAACCCAAACCCTAATTTAAGGATTTTCGGACTGAAAGCCATATATCTTCTCCATCCAGTGTCCGATTTAATCCTACTCACTTTTGAACTAATGTGCATTCAATTACCTTCAAAACAAGACCAAGTTCAAGTGAATCGGAGCTCATATGTGAAAGTTGGGTTTTGGGCCTCTTTTGTACATTGTATATTTTCGCGGTTTTGACCTTGTATTTTATGTATATATTTTCTTAATCAATAAAAATCCAAAAAATTAGAATTAAGTGTCTTTTATTTATCTTTGATTTTTCCATATTTTTCCAGATTTTTATCGTGTTTAAAAATAACAAAAAAATTATAAAACCCAAAAATCAAGGTATTCTATGTACATAGGATACCCCAAAAATTCACTTTTTACATTTGACCGATTTTGATGTTGATGTCTTCATGAAAGTTGTAGATCTCGTCGAGACGAGCATTTTTCGTGAAGGAACTTTTTCGATCCGAGGTCAATTGCTATTTTTATCGATTTTACAAAGTATTTTAATTTCGAATTTTGTGGTGCTGACACGTGGCAGCACCTGGTGCCGCCACGTGTCAGCCATTTTTGGCTTTATTTATAATTCGTTTTATTAAAAAAAATTAATAAAATAAATAAGGACGCACGTGCGTCGCACGTGCCTCCAGGGCACGTGCTCCGCACGTGCGCCCTCTCTCCGCCTCCACTTGCCACGTGGCGCAACAGACGCCATCCGATCAAAGCCGATCGGACGGCGCCTGTGCGTCGTCCCCCTCGGCTCCTTTCCCCTTCGGGAGCTCCGCCGCCATCGCCGCGTATCTCCGCCGCCCTCAGATTTCGCTGCAAATCGCGGCTGATCGCACCCATCTCCGATCCGCTTCTCCCCATCATCTCGCGCCGCCTCCCCCGATCTCCCTCAATCCCGCTGATCCCCTTCCATCTCCGGCCGACTCCCCAGCCCTATTTAACAACCTCCGCCGGCCCTCCTCCAACCCATCCGCCGTTAGCATCACAGAGGACCGGGGTGACACCCCGGCCGCTCTTCGTCTCCGGCGAGGTCCGGTCACCATCTGGTAGCCGTCGCAGCGCCTCCCCGCGCACTGCTTCAGCTCCGGCCAGCCGTCGAGCCAACGACGCTCCAACGACGATATCTCCACCGTTCGTCAATGACACCAATGCCTTCGTCTCCGACAATCACCGTCGCGACTCCATCTTCCCCGACCTACTTCGCCACCGCCTGGAGCTTCCCCGACATCACCTTCATCGCCGTCAACAGGCTCCGCCCACCGCCTTCACCAACGCCCCCCGCCTTGGCCGACACGCCAGCACCGCCGGCCTCGCCTCCACCGCACATCCGCTCTACCAGCACTCCGCCAGCGCCATCGACGGCCACGCCGTGTATCGGCCACACACGGCGACGCCTCCGCCGACCTCCTTCGCCGCAACCACAGACGCTCCGTCCACCACGCCGATCGGCCGGGCTCGAATCCCGAGGCCCCCCGCACACCCCTCGCACGTGCGTGGGGGAACGTCCCCAGCAAGCAACACCCCGGGGTCACGTGCTGCGCACGTGCCCCTTGGGCAAATTACAAGAAGCCCCCTGAAGGACTCCCATTTTTCAGATCAGCCCCCGCCCCTAGAGGGCACGTGCCACGCACGTGCCTCGCTGGGAATTTTGCAGATTCTCACCGGAGTTATTGGTAATTACAATCAAGTCCACACTGCAGTTTGCTTTACTTATTTATTTTATTTATATTGCATCTATACCCCTGTGTTTCCCCGTATTTGTGGACCTTCTCTTTACATTATTTTATTAATCCAAAAATAGCATGATGTTTGTTAATTAATGCTCTACATTTTTGACATGCTGTGGGTATTTTTGTGACGGACGGTTAATTAATAATTAATTGTTTTGTAAAATTTTGCGTATTTTACCCATTTCTTGCTCTTAAATTCATAGTTGATTAACCGTTGCTCTAAAAATCCCCGAAAAATCACACATTGTAGAGTTAATTATTCTTAACGTTGTGCCCAAAACGATTTGCATTTGCATGCATATTTTGTCCAGTAAAAATCATTTTGCATATTTTAGTATTTAATTTTTAGTAAGTATTAAACGCCACATTTTCGAGGTTTAGGATTTTTCTGAGATCCATCACCTAGTGATAGATCTCAGATATTTTTGATTCTCGAAAATAAGTAGGTTTGATATTTATTAAAATTAAATATTAAAAATTATTTTGTTTGCATTTAAAAATCCATAAAAAATTCATATTGCATCCAAAAATTCCAAAAAAATTATAGTGCATCCATTTCATTATAGTTTACATTGTGGCCAAGTTTCGTATTTTTTGGACATCATTTGAACGTAATTTACATTTTAGTCCCTAAAATAAGGCCAACTTTGCATTTTGCATCCTTTATTGCATTTAAAATTCCAAAAAAAAGACCGCCTCGAAAACCGAACACGAACTTTGATAGACTTAATTCTAGGTTGTTCCTTTGCCTCCTTGTGATCGACCTTGGGACTTGCCCAAGTAAAATAAACATAAAACCACGATATTAAAAATTTAATAAATCATTTGTGGTATTTTCTTGATCGTTTCCGAGTGCCGTCTACAACGCACAACACGATAAAAACAACTTATTAAAAGCCGCATTTCCGGAATCGTCAGATGGCGCCGTTGCCGGGGATCGAACCCGGGTCACCCGCGTGACAGGCGGGTATACTCACCACTATACTACAACGACTTTCACCTCGTCTCCAGCTACCCTGTCACCTTCACCCTATAAATCAGTCACCTCCGGCCACTTTCACCCCATCTGCCACCACGGAGAGTGACTCCGAGCTCCCACCTTCAGATTGGTGACAGCAATTTGGTCCTAGGTTGAGCGACGATCGAGAAAACCTCTGACAAGATCCACGACCGACCACTGCCGTGTCGTAGCTCCTCCCAGGCACTGCACAAGCTCAGGGACCTCAACCGGCCTTCGAGCGAAGACCTCGAAGCTCCCCCCGAGCTTGTGATCCCAGGTAGACTCTCCATCTCTCCCCCGATCTTCTTCTCTGTTCTCCATCTCCTTCTCCGATTTAATTCGCCATTCACGAGCATCTTCTTGCTCCGCAAATCATTTTCCGAGCTCCGCAAGGGAACTTTGATCTTCACGCTACCATTAGCTTCCTCCGATGACGCACTTCACCCTCCACCAACGCCAGCTCCGCCACCGTGGAGGAGCTCGACCACCGGACCACCGTATCGCTTCATAGGCCTCGCCCTTCACCTTGCAATCCACTCGATGGATATTTTGCGTGCTTCGACTATCTTCTAACCCCCTACAGGTGATATCTCCTTGATTAGCGAGAGTCTCGTCGGAGCTGCATTCGAGCTCCTCCACCACTACGATCCAGAGCGTCTCCTCCACTCGTGATAACACCAGATGCTTCGCCAGCCATCCACGCATCTTCCAAGCTACCTCAGATCCTCCAGCAACCTTCACAGACGACGGGAGTACGAGGCGGAGCTAGGCACTCTTCGCCGGAGCCCATCCCTCTCCGCCGCAGGAGGCGGAGGGCCATTGGGGACAACAGCCAGTAGTCGTTCGATCCTCTCGATCGAGCGGCTAGGAGCCCTCCACGTTGTCACCCCCCACAGCTGTAGGATCAGGCGGATCCTACGCATCCTGATCTCTCCACGTCATCGCCCTCTCCGCGCTCCAGGTGTTGTTTGATCAGTCGAGATCCAACGGTCACTGATCGACCACGTTGTCACCTCAAGAGCGAGCCCATCATCGTTGGATCGATCACTGATCTGACGGACCCAGACACGCCACGCATCTTTAGCCAGAGGCCATTGGATCATCCTTGATCCTGTAGTCCAGATCTGTCCACGTCGCCCGATCCGAGCCTCTTCCCCGACCACTAGGATCGGATCACCCGAAGCTTCTCCAAGCCAGATCCGAACCTTCAGAGTCGCCCGAGCCTCACTCTGAACCTCCGAAAACCACCGAGCCTAGGACCCCCACGTCTTTCATTTCATTGCATTTCACCATCTGGCCAAGTTTCGTAATTTTTAGACTTGATTTGATTACTTATTTGAATTAACCTGTAAATTGTCCTGATTGTGCATGTGTCTTGCATAAAAGAAACCGAAAAGACCAAAAAAAATATTCTCCGAAAATCAAACTTTGGACTTTGCTAAAAATTTACCTAAGGAGACAGTTGCCTCCTTGAGTTCGACCTTTGGCTTGCCCAAGTAAAAAAATATTGTCGCTCGAGATTAACATGCTTTAATTAAAAGTGGCTTTTGATATGCTCTCTTTATCCGACTACAACGAACGACATTAATTAATTTGTCCATTAATTTGATCGAATTAACAAGGGTAGAGGGACACATTTCACTAGTGATGATGGTGTTACTACAACGTTAGTGAAGCCAAAGAAAATGGTGCTTGTGTTCGCTTGGGTGCAATTGGGTGGCTGAGGCCTTAAGGCGTGAAGAGGGTGACTGCCGGTGAGCTACTCTACCGTCATGGTGGAGCAGTGGCGGAGATGCTTCGACGCGTCATAAAGATGAACGCAAGGGTACATTAAGATGGGAGCTCCAAGGCAGAGCTTGATCGATGATCAGTGGGAGGTGTTGACGAGCGAGGAGGTTGGACAAAATACGAGAAACTCGAAGGGGAAGAAGATAAAGATCAAAGAAGGAAATGAAGGATGCTACATGGGAATGAAGGCTTGAAGTGGAGCCGCCTGTCTTCGCTCGAGGGCCGATAGAAGCCCGAGCTTACGCAACTCAATGGAGGAGCTTCTGTACGGTGAAGCTCATCGTGGATCTTGCAGGAGAGGATGCCGATGTCGTCCCTCGGATTTAGGCCTAATCCCTGTCACTGATAGGTGGATTCATGCTCAAGGGACTCTCGTGCAAGGGTGGATGCTGGTGAAAGTAACCAAAGGTATTGTATTTATAGAGACGAAGTGGCAACTCCAGTGATGGGGGTGAGGTGTACAATGTGATTATGGCACGAGAGAGAGGGAATCATGGCTGAGGTGGTCTCCCGCGAGGGTTAGGGACATCGGGTCTTGGACGTGGGCTTGTTGGGAAGTAGAGATAGTGACTGGAATGGCGACGGAAAAAGAAAGGGGCCAATGAGTTGGCGAGGTAGGGCGACGTGGGCGAGGCATTCTCGGAGGTTGAAGACAGACTCTTGACCGTTGGATCTAGTGATCCCACGGCTCTGAGCAGGGCGCTAGGGAGCGGTTAGGATCAGATCAAGGCAATGCGATCAAAGGGAGAAGGATGCGCCACATGGCTGAATGTGGTGCGGGTGGAAGTCAACAACCGAGATTACATCTAGGTTAAGATCGAATGGTCAGGGAATGGGAGAGAATGAATGGCCTTGATGGAGAAGATTGGGCGATGATGGAGTGAGGTACGTGGCGCAAGGAGGTGAAGGCGAAAGTGATCGGCCCAGATGCGATCTGGGCCTTGATCTAAGGGCCAAGATTGAGGCTGCAAAAAATGGCTGAGATCTAAAGCTGTAGGGGATGATCAGATGGACAAAGAAAGGAGGCACGTGGTGAGCGGATAGATGGGCCACGTGGCGCAACTGGAACGCGCCACGTGGCCCAATCACATTGTTGCAAAGAAGAAGGTGAAATAAGAGGGGGAAAATGGCCGAATTTGGAAAAATGCAAAACATAAAAGTTGTAGATCTCTATGAGATCTACAAGTTTTATGTGGACCAAAGACAGAAACAAGGTCAAATGAGGTGATAAAATACAAGGGTACAAATACAAATACATAAAGTATACAATGGGGGCCCAAAACCTAAGTTTTGCATACGAGCTCCGATTTTAATGAAATTGGTCTTGTTTTGAAGATCTCTGAATGTATATTATTTTAAAAGTGAGTAGACTTAAATCGGAGGCTGTATGAGGGAGATATGTGCATTTTAAAGTCCATGGTCTCAAACTTAGACTCGGGTTTTATTGGTCAATTTTACAAGTTAGTATTTTTTTGGTATTTTTCTTGTATTGGTGTTAGTAATATATGCACTATAAAGTTGAATTTATGGAGTTTGGAGTTAGTATAAAATACATACAAATAGGTGATTTTTACAAGTGAATTTGACTTCTCATTTAATGCAGATGTAAATGCTAAAATGCAGATGTTATATGTGCATGCATGAATGCTAATTCGGCAATATAGGTGATGAAATGCATCTAATTACTCAGGGAACAAAGCTCTATTTTCAATTTTTAGAGTGATGAATCACAGATTCATCAACCAGCCAGCGGCTAGTCGGTTGGGAGGTTGAGCGGCCAGAGGAAGAAGAGGGGAAGAAGGGGGTGACGCTACATGCGAGGAAGAAGAAGAAAAGGGCATAGGAATTGAGTGTGAGGGAAAGGAGGAAAGAATAACGGGTGTGCAGTGCACGTGCATAGAAAAAGAAAGGTTAAATTAAAAATAATATGATTAATTTTAGTAATTAACTAAATATTAATTAATTAATTAATTAATTAATTCATTATATAATTCGATAAATAATCAAGTAAATAAATAATTAATGATATAATTAAATCTGTAATTAATTAAATAACTAAATAATAAATAAATAGGTATCAATAAATAAATTTAATTTAATTTAATAATGAAAAATATAAATATGATAAATAACATACATTAAATAAGATAAAATTAAGGTACATTATACAATATATTCCAATATGTTCCCAAAACCCACTTTTCACATATTAACTCCGATTTTAGCGAAATTAGTGTCTTTTGGTAGATAATTCTATAAAACAAACTTTTAAAATGAGTATGCCCAATTCAGACTCCATAGGCTAAGTTATGAGGTTCGAAAAATTTAGGTCACGACTTTGTGGCTTCGGGATCACAATTGAGGCTCGACGATGATCGGATGCAAGGAATCCTCATTCGTAGTAGTATAAAGCTCTCGATGAAATCAAAACCTGTAATGATCAAATTCGACTCGAGCATGCAGCTCGATCCAAAATAGCAAATAGAAAGGGTGAGCAGGGAAGCTCCAATAGTGGAGGAAGGAGCTTCGGGTCTCCAATCATCAGAGGAGATGAGAGGTGAACAGAGATGAGGGATAGATGAGAAGCGATAGGGTTTCGAGATGGAAATTGTTGATTGGCAGTGGATTTGGCTCAAACAGAGATGAGAGAATAGAGAAAATAGAGGAGGATAAGAGGAGAATGAAAGGAGGAAGACAAGAAGAAAGGAAGGAATAGAGATGGATGTACCAACCTGGAAGGAGTGTGGAGATTGTCGATGAAGGTGGTGAATTTCGTCGCCTATGGGCCAGAGTAGGTGCTCTGATTCTTGTCTCCTGCAATGCGTCGGCAGGTTGCATAGAGGCTGGGGCTCGACGGAGAAGATCTCAACACCTGCTACAATCATGACGCACTTCCTTCTCCTCGCTGCAACGACAATCGGTCGTGACTGTCACTATCGGGCACCTCTCTCGGAGCTCACTAGAGGAAGGTGCATTAATGGTAGATCATCCCCGATTGAGGGGGTTGGGACTCCTTTTATAGGGAAGGAGGAGGTCCAGGTTCATCGAACCTGGACAGATTTCAATAAGAGGTGTACTTGGACGGGTTCCAGATGAGGGGAAGTTGGTTGCGTACCGGCCAACGATCAGTGAGTTGGGAGGTTGAGCGGCCAAAGGAAGAACAGGGGAAGAAGGGTGTCGTGCTACGTATGAGGAAGAAGAAGAAAATGGCATAGGAATTGTGTGTGAGGGAAAGGAGGAAAGAAGAATGGGCATGCAGCGCACTCTGTAGAAAAAGAAAGGTTAAATTAAAAATAATATAATTAATTTAAGTAACTAATTAAATATTATTTAAATTAAATAAATTAATTAATAATTAATTAATTACATAATTAGATAAATAATTAAGTAAATGAATAATCAATTATATAATTAAATATATGATTAATTAAATAACTAAATAAGAAATAAATAAATATATATTAATAAATAAATAAATTTAATTTATTTTTATAATAAAAAATATAAATATGATAAATAGCAAACATTAAATAAGATAAAATTAAGGTACATTATACACTATATAAATATGTTCTCAAAACCAACTTTTCACATATTAACTCTGATTTTAGCGAAATCAGTGCCATTTGGCAGATAATTCTATAAAACTAACTTTAAAAATGACTACGCCCAATTCGGAGTCCATATGGTCGAGTAATGAGGTTCGGTAAATTTACGTCACGACTTCGTGGCTTCGAGATTTATTGATATTTTTAATAAATAATAAATTTATATTTCTCTATTAATTTTTTGAAACATTTTAGAAAATAAATAAGTAAAATAAAGTTAAAAATAATTAATTAAAAAATAGGGAAGATCTATGTATGTAATACATATATACAAAGGGGTCCAAACACCCTTACCTTTTTATTCTAATATTTTTTGACATTTTTTAATAAATAGTATTAGTTAAAAATGAAGTTTAAAAGTGAGTTTGATCAATTTGGAGTTTTCTATAAATTGTCATGAATCTCGGAAGTCGGTTTTTACAGCTTTTGCGGATCATTATAATATTTTATTTTTATATTGCATTATTTTTCTAATATTGGTTATAAAGTAATATATGTTTTTATGAACAACTTTTGAGAAGAAAGTATTTTGCTTTGAAGTGTTCTTTGTGATTAATAAAATAGGTGAAATATTTACAATGTGAAAAATGTATAGATATATTTTTGTGATCTAGATTTTCTGACATTTTTATACATTAAGATCCTTATCTCCCTCTACTTATTTATTTTGTCGACCACGTCACTATTGACATGGTCTCGAAGTTAGGATTAGTCTATATATATTATATAAATCCTTCTTTTCTTTTATTTTCCATTTTTCTCTTTATTATTTTTTGGATAAAATAAGTGTTAAATATATAATATTAATATTTGTGGTTAAAATGTTAATTAGAGAGATTTAGTGAATATTTGCATGTATTTTACCAAGGATTTTAGCCAAAATGAAAGAATAAAGGTCCAGGTCACCTCACGTGCCCATACACATGAGGCGTATGGGTATTTTGCAAGTATACCCTCATGGATTTCCTTATTTGCTTTTGGTATCAAAAATCATTGACTAAGTATAAAGTTTTGTGATATTTGCAATTTTGATCCTATAAGTTATGATATTTGCAAAAATACCCTACTAATGCTTATTTAATGTGCTATCTTTGGGTTATTTGCAGAATTGGTCCTGAACTTTGATATATTGTTATGAATTGAAAATAAACTTCTTAGAAATTACATTTGGGTCGTTTATTTCCAGAATTAAATTACTTTTATCTGTTCTAAGTGTTTTAAATAGCATTTCATGTTTAATAATTCTAGAAAAAATAACTCAATTTCCTGAAGCTCTATTTTATCACATAGATATATTTGGAGTAATTAAAGTTACTTTATATTTATATAAGTCCAAAAACATTGTATGTTCCCCTATTTGAGCTTAGAAAAATTATAAAAATTTCCAAACCTCCCTAAAATTTCCCAAAAAAATAAATCAGGTATATTATGTAGTGTTCTAACGCATATCCAAAAATCACAAAAAGTTTATAAAACAAAAACCTTGAAAGTTTCAAAACAATTAAAATCTTATAAAATAATAAAAAATCCTCAAAATTCCAAAAATAGTGATTTAACTTTCTAATTTATCCTCCTAGTTTCTTTTTTTTATCTATTTTTGAGAAAATTGTTTTTTAGCCTTATTTGACTTGTTAGATATTTATTAAGTCCCTTTTAATTTCCTGATTTTCTATTTTTCACTGTTTTATGTTTTTTTATTATTAAAAATCCCTAAAAATTCTCAAAAATTCCTCGAAAATCATCAAAATAGGGACATTTCTAAAAAGCAAAAAAAAATTTGGAAAAAAATTGTCTTTATTTGATTTTAACTTTCAAAAAAGTTCAAATTTTCATTATTCCTTAGATATACCTATATACCTCTATTATATATATATATATGTTCATTATCTATGTTTAGATATATATAATCATTAAATTTAAAATTCAATTAAAAACATTTGCAAAATAAAAAATTTAATAATTAAAAACCCACAAAAATATTTCAAAAACACAAACAAAAAAATACATGGGTAGGCTATTCCCTTTTTCATATTCCCTCTGCTATATGTGGTACGATACTCTACATACTTGCGTATCTTAGACATATTTAGTAGAGTTAAAATAAAAATAAATTTTTACTTACACAATTGCATTGATTTATCATACATTGTAGTTTGATTGTTGTTGACATCGCATCGCAGGTACCGAGTGCCATGTGAGCGATCGACACAACGATTGTCGGATCTGACTTATCGGAACACCGTAGTCCCTCCAAGGTCGGACATTAGGTGCATCATTTGTTGCTAGTTCACTTTGACATTTTTGTAATTAAGGATTACAACCTATTAAATATTAAAAATACAAAACCAAAAAATGTGCAAGAAGGAATACACAAATAAATAAATGTCAAATAATGATGGTATTTTATACCTACAAAATTTTTTCTAAAAAACTATGAAACTAACCTTACCATGTAAAAATCCAAAAAAAATACATTAATATATTATATTATATTTTGTATAAATAAATTATCATATATACACCCTATTAAGAAGTTAACACAAGTTAAATATAAAATATTATAAAATATATATTTATCTACATAAATCACCTAAAAAAGAATTAATTGCTAATAAATGGTTGAATTTGCGAAGGAGTGCATCATGGAAGTTGTAAATCCCCATGCAAATCTCCAAAAGTTATATTAAGCACTTTTTAAATTTGACAGATTTCTATTTCAAAATAATTTTCCAAGTTATATTGAACACTTTTTAAATTTTACAATTTTATATTTCATATTATTTGTTCTTTATTTTCTTGTTTTTTTTGAATTATTGTAGTTCTCAACGTGGCTCCATCTTCATCCAATCAATTAGCTCGTTTTCATTAGCCCATGGCTCCACCCAATTGGCTTGTTATTTGCCCAAGTTAATTGAGACTTTCACCCATTTTTGTGACTTTATGGAATGCTCCAATTGATTGAGCGTGGCTACTATTCCTCATCTCCCTTGATTTTTATTGATACAAAGACCAACTGATCCCACATCTACAAACCCAAGCTTGATGCGAGTTTCTTTGGATCCCTGATTACCTATGAGACCATGTGATGACGGCTCGACCAACTAGGGTTAAGTTATTAATTTAGAAAATATCGTTGTGACCCTAATCAATTAAAGCAATCAATCGAGAAAATAAATCACCAAGATATCAAGCAAGCAAGTCAAGCGGTTTTAATTTTTATTAACCTGGTATAGCGACCAAGGTCGAACTCAAGGAGTACAATAATACTTTAAGAAGTGAGATTTCATAAATAAAATTTTTTTAGTGGTTTTTAATTTTTCAAAATTTTAATTTTCCAACGTATGAAAACAAGTAAGACACACACAAACGCTCTTTTTGTATTTTTGAAAGGGGCAAAAAATAAGAAAAATGCAATAAAAATATTTTTATGCTTTGTAAATTTTATAGTGTTTTGGCAATTTTTATATATTTTTCAGATGTTTTTTGTATTTTTATAAAAACCAAATAGTGAGAAAAATAATAAATAGTGGACAACCAGAATTGTTTTCACTTTAAAATACGTAAAAAACTCAAAAATCTTGGAGATTATTTTAAAGATGAACTGGGGAAAAATATCTACAGACAAGAACTAAGTTCACAATTTTTGGATTTTCTGTTGATTTTATCTAATTTTTATTAGTTTTCAAATGTTTAGGTTTTTATAAGGTATTTTCAACAAAATTGGCATTGTAGCAAAAAGGCAATGAAAGGCAACTACGTAATTTTTGTAGAATTTTTTAGTGATTTTTCAAATTTTTATATATTTTCCAAAATAAACAGTGACTTTTTATGGTGTTTTCGAATTATTAATAATATGAAAATGCAAGAAAATCAACAAGCCAAAATTACCACAAATCAAACAAGTAATCAGGGACTACATACATTTTATAGGAATATTTTAGAGTTGATTCAATATTTATTACACTAAATAAAAGACAAGTAATTAAAAATAGTATGTTGGGATCTATTTATAATTATTTAAGTTTATGAGCCTCTGGAATAACAAAATCAAGAACTATAGGGGACTGCTATGCAATTTTTTCACAAAATACACGTGTCGCACTTAAACAGCACTTCACAGGGGTATAAATGCCAATTCTCAAAACATAACATTCATTTCATAACAGATAAGAAGATCAGGAAAAAATATGCATAATCACCACAAAAATACGTGCAGGTGCATGTGACTACATCTCTGGTGGACTAAATTGCAAATATAAAAACTACAGGGGCCTTTTTGTAAATTTCTTAACTACATATTTTATTTATTGGACTAAAGCGAAATAAAAAGACCTACGGGGCAAAAAAAAGTATATCATTGAGGCACGTCGCACGCGCATGGGGTCTCTAATGACTCTAATGTGCTCCTGCTAAAAGATCTGACGCCTCGAGGATGTGGGAGCCATGCAACTCAGATCTGACATGTCAAGGGTTGATCAACGGTTGTACAAGGTTGCGCTGATGTATGAGGAAGATCAGGTGGAAAACTGGTCGGACTATTATTAGTTAAGTGAGGAAGAATGGTCCAGATCAGATCTGGTTGACGGGGCTCATCTAACGACTATGGAAGATGTTGGAAGAACATAGCTCAAACGAGTTTAGATCGATGATATACAGTAATCCTGGTGGCTGATCGACCCGCGAAGGAGTCCAAGACCTTCGTAGCAAAGCTCTACGTCAAGTGGAAGAATCTGATGAGGTGGTGGATGGTCGGATAGGCGTGGTGGTGCCCTACCTCATGGAGCTACTCCGCCTTAGCAATAGGGACTCTGGTTGGGTCTCCTGGCATGTACCGAGTCCTGCGAAGGGTACTCGGACTTGAAGGCTTTGCTCTGATTTAATTATTGCTTGGAATAAGGAAGAGAAGTGATGAAGCCTCATTCGTCACTATTTATTCGTTTATTTTAGCTAGATATCTTGGCAAAGCATCATGTAAATAGTTGTAAATACAATAATTTAGCAATAAGCATGCTTGTGTTAATATATCATAATTAGCATGTATTTGTGCAAAAATAAAATAATAAAGAATAAAAGAAAAAGAAGGAAATATTTAGAATAAATATTGAGTGAACTAACCCAAGAGAGGGCCAAGCATTGGCCTGATCGCCAAATAAAATAAGTAGAGAGAGATAGGGCCACTCTACCAAGTACATATATATCATCTATGTATATAATTTATTTTTACAAAATTAAAAATAAAAATTTATTTTTATTTCCTTGTATATAATTCTAAAAATAAAACAAAAATTAATAAAATAAAACAAAATAAAATAAAACTCTCTCACTTTATAATACATGTATATAGGTATCTTGCCCCATTTATTCTACACTTGTGAATAAATAATAAAAATAAAATAAAAAATACTATATAGTCAAAAAATTATGTTGTAAATAAATAAAATATAAAATTGGGGTATTTATATAAAAATAATAAAATAAAAATTATTTTACAAAATACATAGGCACTTTATACTTGTATATAATACATTATATTGTATATACCATAATTTATTTTTCATATAAATAAATAAAAATCATAGAAAAATAGTTTGTAAAATAATAAATATTTTTCGTGTTGTACACTTTTTGATTTAAAATCATTTACTATTTTTAATTGATTTTATAAATATTTTTTGTACATTCTATTTTCTGATTGGTCCAGGAGGATTGTCGATCCCGATCAACTACCTCTCCCGGACATCCCCCTTGCGCGGATCCGATTTTTACTCGATTTTCACCCAACTAGATCCTACGCCCTCTTGCTCCGAATTTCTGCCCGCATCTCCGAGTGGATCTGTGATCCTTGCGGATTCCTAGGGAGGCAAGGATCGTCCTCGATATGCGCTCCGACCCAACCTATCCGGCTACCTGGGACATGTTATAAATTCTTCACTCGCCTCCCCATCTCGACAGCTCGTGCCGCACCCCTTTCTGATACCCTAGATGCCTCCGCCTTGGTGACAGCATTCAGAAACCACCTTTGGTCGTCGGAGAGGTGTTGTGTAGCCGTAGCTCGCCTATCGTGGCCAGAGCACCGCCGTGAAGAGCCTTCTCTGCCAGCCGCAGCATAGTCGAGGCAAAGACCCTGCTTTCCAACTCCCATGGAACTTAGGATCATCTTAGGACCTTTAGGTATTCACTCCATCATCCCTAGATCTGTCGTTTGATTTATCTTTCATCTGCACACTACCGTCGCTCCGCCTGCTCCGACTAGCCGGTCGGAGCCTAGTCACCGTCATCCACCCGTTTTGATCCACGCATTCTCTCATCCTTCATCTTCCCACGCCTCCTGATCACCCTGATCTTAGCTCGAATTGCCAAGATTAGGTCATCGGTCTCATCTAGCGCCTTCACCGGAGACCGATCGCCCATCCACTGCCACTTCTCTCTATTTTAGGCCCAATAACCCCGACCGAAGCATCGCTCCGAGTCTGAGCGATCTCGTGCAGGACTTGACGCGTGCGAAGACCAACCGATCCCATCTGTCTGAGGCTCGCCGGAGGTCACCCAGGTCCCATCCGTCGCCACGTCCATCCGACCATCATCCCTTCCTTCTGAGCCCACCACCCGACGCGGAAGGACCCTCCGGTCCTGTTGGCACCATCAGATCCTTCATCGGAGCCACCGATCACCCCCGATGCTCCGACGAAGTTCTCCCCAGTTCAGTTCATCCAGAGGACCTTTCTGCCGTTGGATCCCACGTACCTGCAAGCCGCCATCCTAGTCGTCCGCCGCCAGGAGCTGTCAGGTTGTTAGATGTCAGATCTAACAGCCCGTACCATCCACGTAGCTGACATTTGACAGCCGTCAGATCTGACACTTGGCGCGCCAGAGACGCACGATCACACCTCACTAACGGTTGCCACACATCCCCCTCACGCACCTCATCACATGCCTCATGGGTATATTGCTCATTCCACCCTACGCTTATTTTAGTTTTTATTTTAGTCTGTAAAATAAAATCACAGTTACACCATTTTACACTTTAGTACCTGTAGTTTTTTTATTTACACTTTAGTCCTGCTTGTGTGGACCCACGTGCTTTGTCACGTGTTCTTTAGGATATTTGCATTGTTTACGTTGGACTTATCTACTATTATGAATTGAAGTTTTACTTTCTGTATTTGCAAATATGCCCCTGTGAGTGCGGATTTGTAACATGTTCTGAATTTGATGGGAAAATTGCAGAACAGACCCTAAGCTTTCTGTGCGTGTTATTCCTTGGTCCGAGGATTTAAATTATTTGCATTCTGGTCCCTATGAGCTGATCCTTTTATATTTTATTCAATAAATAGCATTTTTGCTCCAAAAATTACAAAATTTTGACACGTGGCTCCTACCACAGTGTAGGAATTTTTGTAATTTTTGGGATTTATTTTGATTTCGTTCATTATTTTTTAAAATTCAAAAGCGCTAAAAATTATTCCTATTTGTTTTATAAAATCAACTAAAAATATTAGAAAACTTAAAAAGTTCTAAAAAATTCCTGATTATGTGTTTTATGTTGTTTTAATTTCTATCCAATTTTCATTTTATTCTCATCAATAAAACTCATAAAAACTAAAAAAAGAGTAAAAACCTTAGAAAAATCATTAAAAATTCTTAAAAATTCAAAAAATGTATTTTCTTCTTCTGTAGGTAGATTTTATGTTCGAGTTTTATATAAAATTGTTGCTCGAATTTTATAAGCATTTTAATTAATTTTAATGTGCCTTTAGATTCCAGCTGTACATTGTTTCTTGTTTTTGAATTTATTTGATTATTAGAAAAATAATTAAAAATCAGAAAAACCCCATAAAATCCACAAAAACATTTGAATATTTTAAAAATACAAAAATATTTTTTGTTGGGAATTTTTAAGTATTTTTGGATCTTTAAATAATTGTTTGATTTGTTGATTTTTGCTTTTCTTTTATTTTTTTCTCATTTAAAAAATCATAAAAAATTGAAAAATTAAAAACCATCATTTTCTTTATTTTTCTTGGTTTCCCAACTACTTTGTAGGTTTTCCATTCCGTGCTCCTTGTGATCGACCCTGGTAGCTATACCAGGTAAAATAAATTAGCGAGATCGTCTGCTCTATTTGATTGATTGATTTCTTTATTGGTGGTCTAATTTTCTTATTGACTGCGCCTTGTAGTTCAGGTTGCAATGACCATAATTATTCCTTAACCCGAATAGCAAAAGTGTGTCATCAATAAGTGACAAAGGGATGAGCTTGACCTCCAGCGTACATGGGAGAGGTAGATCAAATCTTAATCTCGATCGAAATATCGAGCTTAAGATTGTCAGGTGGCGAAGGACGGTGGAATTTCGTGCGAATCGATGCAGTGAGATGTGTAAGATGGAGCTCTGACCCAATGGACGGAGCTTATGAACTACAACGGAGTCGAAGGACAAAATCAGAATGAAATGAAAGTGCAGGCGGAATGGATAGTACCTGGGGGTACTAATTTTCTCAGCAATGAAAGGCAGAGGTGGAGGGTAAGGTAATGTCCTCAACCAGAGTGCGGGAGTTCTAGGAGGTTGTACGTGGTGGTGCTCTGGCCACATTCTTGAGCTACAGCCAAAGAGCCACCAAACTTTACCCCAAAGGGATCTCCGACAGCTAGTCACTTTACTGGAGGTATTTAGGGAGGAAGGAAGCGGCGAGGCACGAGCTACTCAACTAGGGTGGCGGAGGAGACTATATATAGGGCATTCTAGGGTTCCAGAAAGACCATTGTGAACCTCATAACCCTAGAATGATCTGGATCCTCCTAGGGATCCACGAGATCATGAATCCGAGGAAGTGGATCAGCCACGGAAATCAAAGCAAACAGAGATCAGACCCACTCAGGAAAATTTGTAGAAATCAGGTCCAACGATAGGTCTGTCAAGTCAAGTATTGTGGAGGTGAAGTTGACTACGGTCAACTATCTAAGGTGTACCAATAGGAGTGCAGAGATTTACATAATTAAATAAAAAATGATAAATGGATTCAAAATAAAAAATGAATAAAATAAAAAATGTTTATAATTTTTCAAACTATTTTTCTATGATTTTTAATTATTTTTATGGAATATATAGATGTGGTATATACATATAATGTAGCATGTACAGGTACAATATACCTGTATGTTATATACATGTATTTTTATTTTATTTTTTACAATAATACATTTCATTTTGCATTTTATTTATTTATAGAATAATTTAAAGAGTATAATAGAATTTTTATTTGATTTTTACAAATGAAATAAAGGTGTTAAATAAATAGGTATTATGTACAATATTGGCAAATGTACAATAGAGTTTTGATTTTCTTTTTGCTTTATTTTACATTTTATTATTTTTATTTTATTTTTCTTTTTCTTTTGGAGATATGTACAAAATATAATAAAAACAATCAAGTATAGGTATTTGCAAATGTTAGCAACATAGGGCCCTTTATCTCTCCCTACTTTATTCTTTGTCGATCATGCCAATTATTGACCTTCTCTCAGGGTTTGGGTCAGTATGTACTTGTCACATAATTAAATCCTTGATTTTTTCCTTTTTTTATTATTCTTTTATTTTGGAAAATATATGCTACTTATGGAATATTAACAAAGGTATGCATAATGGTAATTTATTGTATTTACACTTATTTATAGATGTTTTTTTTCTAAAAGATGGAGCTGAAATAAAAGAATAAAGAATGAGAATCATAGATTCATCATCCCCCTATACTATACCTTTGTTAGTCCCATAGCAAACATTTTTTTTGAAAAAGAAGTGAAAATAGAAGGAAAAGAAAAAGAAAGCATCAAAGTTGATTGTTAAACTTATCTTGATTAAATTGGAGTATGGAGCTCGTTCAGACCTTTCAATTATTAATTTGGCGGAACCTTATCGGGAAACGAGTTTAAGACTCAACAGCCTTCAAGTTCCATAATTCTATGGTCATGTCCCCTTAACAACCAGGTGAGAACACGTCTACATACGCAAACTCTAATGACAACGAATCTTTCCTTGTACTGTGTAAGTGATATGTAGCTCCCCATCTAAAAAATGGCAAAGAAATAGCCTCCCTCAACAAGGCAACTCTAATCACCCAGTCTAGTAACTCTTTTCTCGAGGATGGGGGTATTCCCTTCTAAGTTCAAGTACAATCAGCTCAAGAAGAAGGGGAAAGAAGAGAATAGGTCGTGACCAGTATAGTCATGTATTCCTTGGAGCTTAACCAATGTAGCTAAGTCCCTAGCTGCAAGCTTCCATGAGATGAGACAATGGAATACATAAGCTTTGCTTATTCACTATATACACTTATGCATGCATTTTATTTTCAATCAGGTTTGTCCCCCTTTTGGAGTTTTTGCAATTTTGCACTTTTTTTGACATATATACAACATATCTACAAGGTGCAGCATATGCATAAGGAGTTTTTCTTCTTGAGCCAGTAGACTATCCCTCTTTTAAAGCATTATTGCAACCCACACTCTCCTATCATTAGACCTCAACGCTATCAGACCAAGTTGAGGTGCACATCCCTCCCTAGAGGAGGATGGGAGGTTGAGGCTAGCTGTACTACACATGTATGCTACTCTAAGCCAAAGGATTCTACCTCTTCACCACCTCATCTGTGTTGAGCTATGTGTAAGGTGCATGTCCAAGTCAAGTCATTATCTTTGAGAATCATACGTGCATTGTTAAATGTTCTACTTAGGATCATCAAGATGACATGTCAACATAGCCTAGTGGACTTGAAGACTTAAGTCGCTATGGACCTGAAAAGTCTTAACCCCAAATCCAATGAGGTTCCTTTAAAATTAAGTGGATTAAGGTCTTAACCAAGCTCCATTATTCAATTTAATTCCAGACTAGTTTAAATGTCAACCATAATGCTGAAGAATGCAAATATTTAACAAGACTCTTTTGGTGGGAATTTTTTAAACTATGCAAATTTTTATGGAATTTTTAATTTTCAAATTTTTAGGGATTTTTGGGAAAGAGGAGTAAAAAGAAAGGAATTTTTTTACAAAGATATACATATCTACAAAGGGAAGTATAATGCAGATTCTATGTACAAATGGATTTTCTCTACAATATCTTGTGCTGGCTTTATTGAGGATACTTATGTACATAGAATTTTAGGGGTAGATGATGGTTTTTAATGTACATATATACAAGTAGATTTTATACCCCCTACTTATTTCCTTATGTGACAAAAAAATATTTTTCAAAACTAAACAAACAATTTTACAAATTTTATTGTCACATATTTTTCAAAAATTTTGTACATTATACCTAATTTTTGTGTAGAAAATGATTTTATAAATATTTTTGCAAAATTTGTACAAAAATAATTTTTGCAAAGATTTTTATAAACTATTTTGAAAGTATTTTTACAAAGCATTTTTATTCATGTTTTATATATAGTAGCCATGTTATTAAAAGTACGAGTTATGGCTAAAGTATATATACAGTATATACGACACCCCCTATACTTAGCTCGAACGATGTCCTCAGAGTGATCAGAGAGTGATGAAGGAAGACATAACTCATCTTGAATATAGAGAGAAGTGAAAACAATGGTATACTACAACGACTCAAAAGAATGAACGAATAGAAGTCGGCGCTCCCCCTATACATAGGATCAAGCGATCCTAAGTATAGCAGACGGTACACAAAAGGGAAAACCAAGGGGTCGAATGTATAGACATTACCTCCCCTATACTTAGGGTAAAATATCCCTTAGTATAGGCAACAAAAATAGAGGAACTGGAGAAGTGGATAATCACAAGTTCCATACGCCCCTGTACTTAGGATAGAATACATCCTAAGTATAACATAATCATAAGATGGATCTGGGATACTAAACAAAATCAATGAGTGATATAAACAAAATGGATCTATACAACTGTGGAAAAAAAGTGAAAATCATGTATGACATGCATGTGATGTGAGTCAAAGATCACATCTCCAACAAAATGAATGGGGCAACATCAACGACCAACGGATCATAATCAAGATATGGATTCAGGCACTAATCGTTGACTCGAAAGGTGGATTTAGAAGACAACTCAGATATATAAATGCTACCATTGTCGTGCACCTTTCTAACCAGGTATGGTCCCTTCCATTTACTCTTCAATTTTCATGGAAATAATCTCAACCTAGCATCAAATAGTCAAACTCTCTGGTTGGGCTCAAATTGTTTATGGTTGATGTGAGAATCATGCCATATATTCACTTTATCCTTATATTGTAGGCTACTTGAGAAGGTTGTATCTCTCAACTCCTCCAGGTCTGCCAGTTCTGCTCTCCTCTGCTCTCCTATACTCTCTGGATCCAATAATAACTCGGTAACTGCCCAAAATGACTTATGCTTGATTTCCACCGGTAAGTGACATAGCTTGCCATAAATGAGTCGAAAAAGAGATGTGTCCAAAGGTGTCTTGAAGGAAGTACTATATGCCCATAAGATCGAGTCCAAATGTTGTGACCAATCCTTTCAGTCTGGGTGGACAACCTTCTGCAAAATATTTTTAATCTATGTATTTGAAACCTCAGTAAGACCATTCGTCTATAGATGGTAAGGTGTGGCAACTCTATGGTCAATGTCGAACTCATTAGCAAGGGCCTTTACCTTGTCATTGATAAAATGAGTCCCCCATTAGAAATCAAGACTCTAGGCACCTCAAACCATGAAATGATATTCTTCCTCAAAAATTTGCAAATAGTCTTTGCATATGTGGCTCGGGTGGGTATGGCCTCAACCCAATGACTCACGTAATCCACATCAAATGAAATGTGCTCGAATCCCCAACTCTTAGGGTTTGAGCCCATGAAAACGATACCCCATGCATCAAAAACCTCACAGAAGTGAATGGGTTGCATCAGCATCATATCTCTATATCCACAAGTGCCAAGCCTCTGACAGTCAGTACATCTCTTCATGAATTCATATGAATCCTTGAAGAACGTAGGCCACCAAAGGCCGGATTGGAGAACCTTCTGCATTGTCCATCTCCCAGAGTGATGTCCTCCTGCCTCAAGCTTGTGGCATTAAGTGAGGATGCTATGGTGCTCCTCCTGAGGAATACACCGACGCTAGACACTACCCCTCCTTCATAATAAAGTGTGAGATCCTCCCAATGGTACTACTTGGCCTTCGCGAGAAAGGTCTCAAGTTGCTTCCTAGGTCAACCTTGTGGAACTTTCTTGGCAACAAGATAGTGCACAATGTCAGTGTATCATGGAAGTGAGGTGATAACAAGAATCACATCGTCTGAGAATGTCTCAGTGATAGGTGTGGCATGATCAAAATCCTATTGATGCTCTAATCAGAAGAGGTGATCCGCCACCATATTCTTGACTCCAACTCTAGGTTTATACTTAATCTCTATATCAAACTCCTTGAGTAGAAGGATCCATCTAGTCAATCTAGTTTAGCATCCTTCTTTGCCATTAGGTATCAGATGATGGTGTGGTTTGTGTAGATAGTCACTCTAGATCTAAAATATATGATGAAACTTATCCAGAGCAAATAACTACGGCTAACATCTCCTTCACACTCACGGCGTAGTTCCGTTGAGCGGCATCCAAAGTTTGGCTAGCGTACTGAATGGCAAATGGTACACTATCCCTCCTCTATCCAAGCATAGCCTCTACAGCAAAATCAGAAGCGTCCTTCATTATCTCGAATGGGAGAGACCAATTGGGTGGTTGAAGGACAGGAGCCCAAATAGCCAGATTCTTGAGAGTCTCAAAGGATGAAAGACACTTATCATATACGTGGAACTCAGTTTCTTCCGTGAGTAAATCAGTATGCGGTTGGGAAATCTGAATGAAGTCTTGTATGAACCGTCAGTAGAAACCAGCATGCCCCAAAAAAGACCGCAAATGTCTCAAATTAGAAGGTGGAGTTAGCTTCTTGATGATGTCCACCATGTCTGGATCAACCTCCATACCCCTGTTGGAGATTATGTGAACAAGGACCGTCCCTTAAGTCATCATAAAATGACTCTTCTCCCATGATTAGACTAAGTGGACCTCTATGCAACGCTGAAGTACTCGGTCTAGGAAAGCAAGACAATCATAAAACCCATCATCGTAGATCGAAAAGTCATCCATGAAGACCTCTAAACAATCACCCACCATGTCTTAGATGATGGAAAGCATACTCCATTGGAATGTAGTCGGGGCATTACATAAACCGAAGGGCATCCGTCTAAAAGCATACGTTCCAAACAGACAGGTGAACATCATTTTCTCCTGATCATCGGGAGTAACGACCACCTGATTGTATCCCGAGTACCCTTCAAAAAAATAGTAATGACTCTTCCTGGCTAAACTCTCGAAAATCTGATCAATAAATGGTAGTGGGAAATGATCCTTCATGGTGGCCTGATTCAATCATGTGTAGTCTAGGCAGACCCTCCAAGAAGTGGGAACTCGGTGTTGGACATGCGAGCCCACGGTGAGCAATTATGCAATAAATGTTATTACAATTCCCTCCTTAATCTGAAATAAAGAGCACATAATTTGCATAATAGGTCCCTTAGTACAATTAGGGTTATGTACCATGGCCATCTTGATGATCATACAGCTGTTGATTCAGTTATTGAATCATAGAGGCTGGTGCTTGGATGAATATCTAAAAAGTTAGATTGAGGACTCATTAAGCACCATCAAATGATTGTTAAGAGATGATCTCCAGCCTGAGAAGGAGATGGCAATCCTTTCTCTAAAGGCTGATATCTGACCGACCTCTTGATGCAGGTCCTCTACATAGGAATGGAGATTCGGAGGTGTCAGACTAGTTAGGACAAAGAGTTGACTTAACGAGATCGAGATAACCAAAGTCCTATATCGTATGCTGTCATGATATAGGCACACATCCTCTGACCGGAGACAGGTGTGTTACTTTATGTCTGAGTATGTATATTTGGCAGACCAATAGGTTGATGACCTAATCAAGTTCTATACACCGGCGCGCTGGTGTGCATATAAGGGCATATGAGTAATACGATCTCTCATGGATAATTCTATTGTTGATATATGTATCCGAGCATTGAGAAAATAGATAATTAAATGTGATTTAATTATCATGATTAGTATGAATTTGATCATATTATAAAGAGAGTTATCTAAGATGATTGAATATGATTTAATTATCAAAAGATGAGAATAATGTGAATGTGATTCATATTATTTGAACACATGAGAAAAAGAGATCCAAGATGATTAAATATGATTTAATTATCATGGATGAGAATAATGTGGATAGCATATCCAATTATTCATAATATATTATAAATGTGATTTATAATGTATTAGAAACAGATAATTATAATTTATATTTGTTGATTAATTATTATGTGTATTGGATACACATTGTGTAAATTAATTGACAATGTAAATTATATGTTGTTTTGGGTTGTGAATATGATTCACAATTTTTCCATGTCAAGATTGCAATATTCTCAAATATAATTATGAATTATTTTTTATGAATAAAATCCCAACAAATAGTTGTTGGAAATGAGTAGAGAGAAAAACAAGGAGATATGCAATCTCATGGATTTCCATGAGATTGCCCTCCTCATATGGAAGGGGTGGGCGACACCCAATTCCCTTGTGGGATTTGTGGCCGTCCACTCCCTTTTATAGGGATGGATGATCTCCTTTGTATTTCACTCCTTATTTGATTGATTTAACTTTGGTATTAATATATATTTGATTTATCAAATATAATTAATCTAAATTAAATCACAAGTTGTTGTCTTTTACCAACAACAATCTTGGCCATTGGATTGACATAAATCAATCTCATCCATTGGTTTTATATGTCCCATGGATTGAGATCCATGGATCCAAAAACCCTATAAATAGAGAGGCATACCCATGCTCTCTCTTTACACAACATTGCTTGAGAAGCACATCCCTTTCTCTCTTTCTCTCTACATGTCTACTCTCTCTCCCTCTCTCATGGTCGTCCACCATGGATGCCCTAGAGAGGTTCTTCATCGCCGCAGTGTCGTCGTTGTGCTGCCCGATCGTCTGCTCGTGGATCTCCGTCTACTTCAGTGCGCCTCGCTCGTGAAGAAGACGTCGGATCTCATGTGTCGAGATCAGGAGATCCGCTGCTTGGATCATCAATATGGATTGCGAGAAGCACGCGGTTCATCCCCGCGCTCGCAAGCATCTCCTCCGTTGGATCGGACTTGAGACAGGAGGTCTCTTCGTTTAGAGACTCGATCGCAACCACGCTTCAAGAGGTAATCCTAATACTTGTTTGTGGTTTAGACGAAACGATCCGAGAAGTGTTATGGGGTTATGTGGTTTCGTCGTATGAATTTTTTTTTAAATACCGCTGCATTGAGCAACTAGTGCGACTAGTCGCTCCTCGTCGTATTCGATACGACGCTCACGCTTCCGTGACGTGCTTGAGGATCTAACCATATCCTTCAAGTGGTATCAGAGGCTTTGGTTGATGGTTTCGAATATGATTCGCTAACCGAGGACGACTTGGGTTCGTTAAGGTCGCGAAAGTTTTCATCGCATTTGATTTCGCAGATCTGTTTTGTAGATAAATTCGGCACTGATTAAATTGTTTAAACACGAATTTAATATTGGATTTTGTTTCTCATTAAATAAGGAAACCATAGGATCTGAGTTTGCGTAAATCGGATTTCGTATGCTCGAGATATGATTGTTTTAATGAACATGTATGCACTGTTGCGGGAACTGTAGATCTGAACGTGATTAAAATGTAAATTACTGTTTAGACTTGCCTCGAAATGCGTGAAACATCACTTGGATTCTGTCCTAAATCAAATTAGCAATCCATGAAAATTGATTTTGTATAATTTGGATTTAATATGATTGAGATATGCTAATTTTAGTAAGTAGGGGTCACTGCTGAAATTACATTCCTAATCTAGAACCATGTGATTGTCAATTAATGAAATTAATTGTTAATTTCAAGAAATAATTATGGAAAATATTTGAGAAATATTTGAAGATGATTATTTCCTTAATTGACTAGGCCTCAATCAATTAATTGATTATATTTGACCTAGATCATAATTGGAAACACAATCATCAAACTCCATGCTTGAATAGGATTGGGAATTTGTCTAGCAAATTTCCTATAATCAAAATTGTTTTGATTACTATATGGTATAATTTCGGTTGAAGAACCAATGATCATCTCAAGTACAAATTAATCAATTTGGAATTATCCTTTCCTGAGGCGGAGATGGTGTCTAGTCGGGGATCGCTGGGGTAGCGGGTTGCAACTTATGCGGTCCGTCCCACTCCCGCCGGTACTGGCCATGACAGCGGGTAGGGCCGGGATAATGTCTGAGGGATTAAGTTGTATTTTTCTAATTATTAAAATACGAATTAATACGTACTTTGAGAATAATACCATATATATTCAAGTAAGACAATCAAGTTTGATTGATTGAATTGGATTAATAATTATTTTAATATGATTAAGTTAATTATGTCCAATTAGAATACTCTAATATGATTAGAGTTAATAATTCCCTTGGAAGAATTGATTATATGAATGTGATTCATAGTAATTAATTAAATTTGAATAAGAAATGGAGGATCACATAAGTGACATCCATGGTCTCCCGTCAAGGCGAAGGGTTCCGTCGCCAGATATTGTATGTGGGAGACGCTTGTCCGAAGTGACAGCTCCTGCATATGATCCATTTGGATCAGGCTCGTCGCTTCTCGAAAGAATAAGGACGTTTGCGTAGTGACCCCAATATCGGGTCCTCATATTATTGGGGCGATATTGGATTGCGCATAGCGAGTTGTATTCCTGTTGACGGTTGGTTCAATTAATGACGGGTCTACATCACCTTAGGGGTGGTGGGCCCGGGTGTTAAAGATAGAATTGGAAGATGCAAGTTGGACTTGCAAGGTAGAATGTGTTCCCGCTTCTTTTTATCCGAGTTGTAGGTTCTCATATTATTGGGATGCAACAAAGATAAGGAAGGAGATCCCAAATCTTGCTTGAGATATAATGGTAAGTATATCTCTTACATTGAAAGTGATTAAGGGAATGAACTTTCATTGTTGACATGGCAAGACAACTTTGATGTAAAAATTCCTAAATCAAAGTAAAACATGTATATATATATAAGTATATACCCTTATGCAAATTTTTTATTTCAGATAATCCTTCATTAAACCCACTCAATATTATACTCAACAATAACCAGTAGAATATCATGGATTGTACCTATGATCCAGATATTGTACTTGCAATTGGACACATAATGTATGTGGTTGCAATGTGCAAGTTTCCTCATAATAATGAGGAATGATGATTAAATAAGACAATAGAACTGAAACCCTAGGGTTTGTATGTCTCTATAAGTCTTGATCTCATCGAATGTACTTTTGAAGTAACATGTCGATAATGATAGTAATTATCATGTAATCCTTATAAAAATCTAAGAAGATGGTCTGGCATACATATGTGCTCTCGACATATAATCATGAGTGACATGGTTCTCTGCATTATGCAGAATGGTGTCTCTATAGGAGATGATGTATTTAAATTGTTTGAGTACCCACCTGAACCTACGTTTTAGGAGTTTAAATGGATGTAGATACGATGAGTGTCATCATTCTACTATCTATACTCTAGTCATTCATGAAGCTTCAGAATATTCATACTGTATGAATTGAATGAAGCATGTATAATTGTTGAAATACTCTTATATTGAAATTTTGATTTTAACATAAGAGAATCTTTTGTCTTGAGCAATGGCTGCTTATAGATAAAGGGAGCGCAGTGGAAGCATGGGTTGGACCCAAGTAAGAAGTATAGTCAAAGAGTTGATTGTACTTCTGTGACTTCCATATGACATCCAAAGAGTTGGATGAATGCCAAAACTGCAATAAATTGATGTATTTAAAGTATGACTATCAAATCTATCTAGAATCCTTAGAGAAGGAATCAGATAGTACATCAGAATAATCTACATATACTCATTGAAATTAACTTACTTATTTGATAAGATAAAGTCTAATAATTGTATCTCAATCTTCTAATGACACTTGCAATTGGGTGCATATGTATTAGAATATTAG
This sequence comes from Ottelia alismoides, assembly GCA_037367405.1. NCBI lineage: Eukaryota > Viridiplantae > Streptophyta > Magnoliopsida > Alismatales > Hydrocharitaceae > Ottelia > Ottelia alismoides. The sequence goes on along the minus strand of JAZKJV010007892.1, from coordinate 270,467 downwards.
AAATTTGATCTTAAGGTTTAAATGTTGGAATTTATGCAATTGTTGCAACAATTTCCATCGGATGAATATACTTCATATTTTCAGTGGGAGCCCTTAGTCTTAGAGAATGTCTCTATGACCTAGATATTAGAATACACTCATTGTTTATGTTGGGAATAAACTTGAAATCTGGAATAGACATATCATAAAGAGTTATGACGTAGATATTTCAGATAGTAATATAACATCTAGTGGACTCCACTAAATTAGAAAATTAATGAATGGTTCATTAAGATTCCTAATACTGAAAATTAAACCTTTAAAGATCAATAGGAGGATAAAGATCATTTGACAATGATCTAGCATCATGTTTTGGACATTTGTTTGTTGATGTGATCAATAGACCGATAAGAGATGAACCTTTAGATTGTCTAAATATTCAATTCTTACATACTTGTGAATATTGTATTCAAGAGTAAAAAAGTCCAATACACCCTTCTTTGGAAAAGGTGCAAGATGTCAAGGTATTCAGGATCTCATACATATTGATGTATGTGAATCATATATATCATAGTAAACATTATGGATATGTGATATCTATTGATGATTATGTATGATATGAGATTTCTTCTCTTCACTTAGAAACCTTTGAAATGTTCAAAGATTTCACAATTTTGGTTTAGAACCAAAGTTTGAAGGAAGATTAAATGAATTTGATCTAATCTATGTAGTCAGTACCTATTAGATGAATTCGTAGAATACCTTATAGAGATATGAATATCATTTCTATCTCACCTTTCCTAATGAACCTTAACTCAATAGAGTTGTAGAGAGATGCAATTGATCATGTGTGACATGATTTGATCAATGATTAAATCTTAGCATAATTATCTCTTAGTTTCCAAGTATGTGTATATGTGATAGAGACTACATTATATACTTAATAAGGTTCCAAGCTAGTAAGCTGGAATCTAGCACCAAAGAGTGCTACTTCATTAGGAAAATAAAGGATGGTATTGGATACCTACTTTATGACCTTGAGATTCTTAAAAGATCTCATCTTTGAGAATATGATTCTTATAGGATGACTCTCTTGAGAATCAAGATAAAAATGAAGAAAAGGAACTCATTTAATCTTGAGAAGATAATGAGGCTCCTGAAATCAGAAACTAAATAGACAATTAAAGATGAAACACCAATGCTTCTTCAAATAAGTTTGAGGATGTATTCCATGTGTCAGTTAAGTCTTAAAATGATCGGACTTCATGATGAAGCTCCTGAGGATCATGACATGGAAAGATGGATGTTAGCAATAAAAGTCTAATGTAGACTTCATATACAAGTGTTGTATATGGACCCTCGAAGATCCACCTATATGGGTAAGACCCATTAAGGTGTAAATAAATCTTCAAGAGAAAGAGGAAACCTGATGAGAAGGTAGAGACCTTCAAAGCACGGTTCGTAGTCATGATCTACACACCGAAGAGAAGACATCGCTCACGATGAGACTTGCTCTTCAGTGACCTTGCTTTAACCCATCGGAATATTGCTAACTGTAGCTATACAACTTGACTATGACTTCTTCATGATGTGAGTCAAGATTGCATTCCTCTATGAATACCTCTCTGAGGATATTCATATGAAGTAGCCCCAGGGATTCAAGATTGAGGAAAGCAAGATGTGATAGCTGAAGAAATCCATCTTTAGACTCCAATAAGTTTCTTATAGTTGGAACATAAGATTTAATGAAATTATAAATGTTGTGATTTCAGATAAAATCTTGATGAACCATGTGAAGCTTAGTGGGAGTGCCATTGTGTTCATCGTGCTAAATGTAGATATTATTCTAATCATTTAGAATAATATAAGAATAAATAATAAGTGTTTTATAATTTAATTGTTCCATACCTTGAGATACGATCTCAAGGATACCTCTTAGATCTTAATTCTGAAGTCATTCAGAAGCAAAGAGAAGAGGATATTGGGACTGTCACATTAGTAGTACACCTTGGACTTATTCCATTTTCTGGAAAATTCTAAGAAAGGCGTCCTTCCCTTAAGATGTGGTAGTGACCTGTCTAAAGGGATAGCACCTCAAGGAGTTGAGGAAGTGAATGCTAGAACTGCTTGCACTTGTGCATCAATTACGAGAAGCTGAGTGTATGCTAGATGTGCAAAAGAGACAAATGTCTACCATGCATTGGGAGTAGTAAACTGTTAATAATCCGACTCTGGAAATAAAACACTTGATTGCAGTAATAACAATATCTTCAAAGATGATGAAACTTAGAAATAGTGATCTCAAAATCTTATCTTCAAAAGTTTAGGATCTTGTAGATAGTGATCTATTAGGATCTTAACTGTAGACACCTTCGGAGATAGAGATCTCCAAGAATGAAGGTATTCTAATACGGATTATGGGAATACTGGTTATGATAATTAATAAGATGTAGTGTCAAAGACACTATAACCAACAAAAAGTGAGTATCGGTTGCATAAGATGCAACATTCGCATTGGATGCGAGCAATATTACTAGGAGATATGCAAGTTCCATAAAAGGACTTGGCGTAGTCTCTTGGGAACGGAGTGACTGATCAGCTTACCTAGCTCTTTTCTAAATAGCCTATGATTGTCACATGAGTGTGGGTTTAAATGATTAGCCCATTAATGGCTCTTTGGGCTAGTCGGAGATTGTTGGACATGCGAGCCCACGATGAGCCATTATGCAATAAATGTTATTGCAATTCACTCCTTAATCTGAAATAAAGAGCACATAATTTGCATAATAGGTCCCTTAGTACAATTAGGATTATGTACCATGGCCATCTTGATGATTATACAGTTGTTGATTCAGTTATTGAATCATAGAGGCTGGTGCTTGGATGAATATCTAAAGATTTAGATTGATGACTCATCAAGCACCATCAAATGATTGTTAAGAGATGATCTCCAGCCTGAGAAGGAGATGGCAATCCTTTCTCTAAAGGTTGATATCTGACCGACCTCTTGATGCAGGTCCTCTGCATAGGAATGGAGATTCGGAGGTGTCAGACTAGTTAGGTCAAAGAGTTGACTTAACGAGATCGAGATAACCAAAGTCCTATATCGTATGCTGTCATGATATAGGCACACATCCTCTGACCGGAGACAGATGTGTTACTATATGTTTGAGTATGTATATTTGGCAGACCAATAGGTTGATGACCTAATCAAGGTCTATACACCGGCACGCTGGTGTGCATATAAGGGCATATGAGTAATACGATCTCTCAAAGGGATCATACAGGTTCAGTTACTGAACCGGAAGGCATGAGCTCACTCATGAGATATTGGGAAGAATCAAATTCCATGCGCATGGTCGTCTCGCTTTGGAAGCTTGACTGAATTTGTAGATTTGATATATACTTTTGGAAAGTATGTGATCAAGACCTAGGTATGATATATGCTTTTGGAAAGTATATGATCGATACCGACTCCCAATGATCGAATGAGAAACTTACTGATAAAACCATGAAGTAGACAGTATAAAGTTGATCCAATACTTCAGGTCTAATCTGAGTCTTCCAGTATGCAGGATGTACAGGTATTGGGAATACCTGAGGGTGATGTGATCATAAACGATTGTATAACCATGACACTTCCATTCCTAGGGAGTGATGAAACGGGTCTGGATTTTAATGACTCCTCTCAGTAGAGAAGTAATCTGATCTTAGTCCAAATGTTGGACATTGATTTGAATGTGATTCAGATGCAATGAGAAGATTAGATTTGCGGTCTTGATTTAATCAAGCATCTATTGGAGGCCCACGATCTGGATTTGAGATACGATCTCAATATCCATGTCACTATATGTGGAACAATACAATCGCCCTGTCCTTATCTCCAAGTATTCGTGGAGAAAGCGCATTATCCTTGAAAGAGTTCATGGATAATTCTATTGTTGATATATGTATCTGAGCATTGAGAAAATAGATAATTAAATGTGATTTAATTATCATGATTAGTATGAATTTGATTCATATTATAAAGAGAGTTATCTAAGATAATTGAATATGATTCAATTATCAAAAGATGAGAATAATGTGAATGTGGTTCATATTATTTGAACACATGAGAAAAAGAGATCCAAGATGATTAAATATGATTTAATTATCATGTATGAGAATAATGTGGATAGCAATATCCAATTATTCATAATATATTATAAATATAATTTATAATGTATTAAAGAGAGCTAATTATAATTTATATTTGTTGATTAATTATTATGTGTATTGGATACACATTGTGTAAATTAATTGACAATGCAAATTATATGTTGTTTTGAGTTGTGAATATGATTCACAATTTTTCCATGTCAAGATTGCAATATTCTCAAATATAATTATGAATTATTTTTTATGAATGAAATCCCAACAAATAGTTGTTGGAAATGAGTATAGAGAAAAACAAGGAGATATGCAATCTCGTGGATTTCCATGAGATTGCCCTCCCCATATGGAAGGGGTGGCGGCACCCAATTCCCTTGTGGGATCGGTGGCCGTCCATTCCCTTTTATGGGGATGGATGATCTCCTTTGTATTCCACTCATTATTTGATTGATTTAACTTTGGTATTAATTTATATTTGATTTATCAAATATATGTAATCTAAATTAAATAACAAGTTGTTGGCTTTTACCAACAATAATCTTGACCATTGGATTGACATAAATCAATCTCATCTATTGATTTTATATGTCTCGTGGATTGAGATCCATGGATCCAAAACCCTATAAATAGAGAGGCATACCCATGCTCTCTCTTTACACAACATTGCTTGAGAAGCACATCTCTCTCTCTCTTTCTCTCTACACGTCTACTCTCTCTCCCTCTCTCATGGCCGTCCACCATGGATGTCGTAGAGAGGTTCTTCATCACCGCAGCATCGTCGTTGTGCTGTCGTGGATCTCCGTCTACTTCGGTGCGCCTCGCTCGTGAAGAAGACATCGGATATCGTGTGTCGAGATCAAGAGATCCGCCGCTTGGATCATCAACATGGATTGCGAGAAGCACGCGGTTCATCCCCGCGCTCGCAAGCGTCACCTCCGTCGGATCGCACTTGAGACAGGAGGTCTCTTCGTTTAGAGACTCGATCGCAACCACTCTTCAAGAGGTAATCCTAATATTTGTTTGTTGTTTAGACGAAACGATCCGAGAAGTGTTCTTGGATCATGTGGTTTCTTCGTATGAAAATTTTTTTAAATTTCGCTGCATCGAGCAACTAGTGCGACTAGTCGCTCCTCGTCGTATTCGATACGACGCTCACGCTTCCGTGATGCGCTTGAGGATCTAACCATATCCTTCACTCGGGTGGCTATCTCCACTTCATACTCATTCACAACTGTGGTGATACCTATTTTCTTGGGTACCACACGCAAAGGACTAACTCATTTGAAGTCAGAGATGGGGTAGATAAAATCAACGCTCCACAAGTTAGATATTTTCTTCATGACTACATCTCGAAGGTTCAAGTTCGGCCTTCGTTGGAACTCATACGATGGCTTGGAGTCATCCTCGAGATATATGTGGTCAGAGCATAGGGCCGGACTTATCCCTTGGAGATCATCTGCACTCCAACCTATTGTTTTGTTGTTTCCTTTAAGAACCTCCATCAAACGAGATTCTTGTTCTTCAGTCAAATCCATTGAGACAATGACTGGGAACATTTCTGGATAACCTGCAAGGAATCTGTACTTCATACTCCTGGCAAGGTCTTTACTTTTGGACGTGTGGGAGTAGGCGTATCTGGTCTCTGAAAAGTCTGAGTAAAGGCTACCAAATCTACATGTGAGAACTCTTGCTGAATATTTGAATCTGACGAAGACGGCCCCACTACTATAGCTATCAACTGTACTGGCACAATTACCGTCCTAATTGTAGGCTCTATGGACATAAGACATGGTAAATGATCATTGAAATCCTACCAATCAAAATCAGTGTCTGAGCCAGAGGGATCTGAATTTGAGGCACAAGAAACGTAGTCTACTTCGCTATCCAAATCGCGATCATCAACCTCTAAGGTGTCCTGTGCCATGAGTGTGCTCTCCGAACTCTCATCATCTTTCATTTGTGGCTCTACAGTCTCTGAAGGTTTGACAAGAGCTCGTGAAATTGGATATGTCCAAACGGCTTCATCATCTGCAATAACAAAATCTAACTCCTGGTCGACGTCTAGCTCTGAATCTACCATCTTCTCGGAACTATGCTCGGAGTTGAATCTCTAGCTCGGATTTCCTCAATCATCTGTATTTGTATACTCTCACCCTCCATGCGAAAGTATACCTTCTTTCTATCATGATCGGACACCGCCTTGGTTGTGGCCAAGAATGGTCGTCCTAAAATGATGGGGGTATCGGTCACACATTTAGGGATCTTCATGTCCAACAAAACGAAGTACACAGAGAATTTCAGGCCATGAATGGTGACGACAATGTCCTTTAATAACCCCTTCGGTCTCGTAATAGATCTATCTGCAAAACTGAAGAACTGTCCTACTATGTATAAGAGGGTCGAACTCGAATCGATCAAGTAAGGCAGTCGGGAGGACGTTAATCGAGGATCCCTTGTCTAATAGAGTTTAATCAAACTGGTTCTCATGAATATGGCATCTGACATACGAAGGTCATGCATCAGGTTTCTTGGCTGGCAATCGGTTTTGAATGGTGAAGCAAGTTGCACGAGTGAGCACATGGATTTCTGCATTGTGATTTCTCCACTTTTTACTACGAATGGTGGTCTTCTCTCTCATGTTCTTCTGGAATAGAGGGATGTGCTCAAGTGCCTCCTGAGGAGTCAAGTGGATTTGGAATCTGTCTATCATCTGCTCGTTGAACTCTATTTGGTGTCTCTTTTTGGAATTTTCTGATTTTTGGCCCTGCCCTAAACGGAGTGCTTGAGGGAAGGGGATGGGGGGGACCCTCCTCAGAAGAATGATGGCCAGGAATGGATTTTTGAGCATGTAAAATGCTAGAATCCATGCAAGTATCATCAATCACCATAGATGGATCCAAAAGAGATACAGAAACCTTTCCTTTATTCATATTTTTGATATTTGAAGTTTTTTTCCATTTTTTGTGTTTTTCTATAAAGATCCTCAGGTACATGAGAGGACAAAACAACTATATGACTCTTGGTGGCATCAGTACCACTGACAACATCTGAAATTGCAGCATCAGTACCATGCTCTGGCCTATAATCTAGTAGATTGGTGGCGTCAACACCACCTTCTACAGCTGGAGATACATCGGCATCAACGTCATCATTTGGATCATCATCCTTGGTGACCTCAGTACCACCATCATCATCATGGTTAGTGGCATCAACACCTCTTCTGACTCCATCTGGTTCCCTTGAATCTGTAGTAGGATGTTGCCCAGACAAGTTGTCGCCGGCTAGCTTCCTACCACTCCTTTGTGTCACAAAATCAGCATCAAATATATAATGAATGCCATCTAGAATATTACTAAGAGAGGCGATCTTTATGGAATCTACCTATTCAGACATCCTCTTAGGATTGTTCGGGTTAGGTTCAATTTGAACGGGTATGGCGGCCTTGCCCTCGATTATATCTCTCATTTTCCATCGAACCTTGTCCATCTCTCGCCAGAAGGCCGCTTGTTGTTCAGATAGCATACGAGCGAGATTGTCAAGGGATGTATTCTCATACAAGCTTATCTGAGAACCGAATGGGTTGCCTCGTTGGAAATGAGGTAGAGTCTGCTCTGCTAGTAGTGAGGAGGAGGAGGCTGGAGATACTGCTGATGAGGTTGTTGTTGCCTCCACTATTGATCATGATATGCGGGTCGAGGATCGTGCTGCTTATGTTGGAAGTACTAGGGCTGTTGTTGTTGGGCGCTCTTCCCTGCTTGTGCCAGAGGCTGCTGCTGGTATGAAGTGCCTCCAGTAGACCATCAGAAGCTTGGGTGGTCATGATGGATACCAGGCTGTTGTTCGTATTGGGAGTACCAAATCTTGTTGACTTCCATCAATGGCTCCTACTAATCGTGGACTGGCAGGAGAAGGGACGCCAAGGGATGATCCAGATGGTACACCACAAAATGAGTGTATGAGGTAGGTAGTGGTGGCAACTGGTAATGTGGGAGAGACTGGATGGTCTCTACCTGAATGTGGTGAACCCGACTATACGAGGTGGAGGGCTGGGACGAAGTGCTCCCTGTATCAGCTCGTGACCTGGAATGGGGCTGAGAAGCTGTCTGTACCTCTTGGAGACACATGATCTAGGTCTTCAGGTCACTAAGAATTTTGGCCAGCTCATCAATCTTATTGAGCTTGTCAAGGCCCTGTCACTCTTTCCTCTTAATGATCTCTATCTGGTCCAGCTTTTGGCTGATGATACCCATATCAGTAGCTGAAGACTCTGCTAATGATGCTATCGTAGAAGAGGTAGAAAGATCGACCTCAATGCGTGTCATCCTCTACTGTGAAACAGCTTGCGGGAGAGGCTTTCCCTGTGCGTAGACCCGAGTCTGGGACATTACGGTGTAGTTTTCGAACATCTCATCATAAATGGCCCAGACTTGGTCTTCATCCTTAGCAAAGTAGAAGCCTCGATACGAGGCATTCACTTGGCCCTACAACTCAGGTGTCAGTCCACAGAAGAAACTTTGGACGAGGTTAGGCTTGCTAATCTTATGGTGGGGACACTTGTCGATGAGCTCTCGGAATCGATCCCATGCTTCATGAAATTGATCGTTAGGGATCATGGTGAAGTTGCTTATCATGGCTTTGGGTGTGTTGGTCCGACCGAGTGGGTGGTACTTATTCAAGTACTTGGTCTAGAGCTTCTCCAAAGTAGTGACCACCCTCCCCCAGTGTTTCAGCCAGTAGGTTGCTTGATCAACCAAGAAGAATGGGAAGGAAATCAACTTGATGGTATCCTCGTCCACCAATCTTTTGTGGACATGTTGCCGATCATCTTAAATTCTTGTAGATGGAGATAGGGCTCTTCGGTGGCATTCCCATGGAATTTGGGCAGAAGCGGAATAGTTTGGGGGCGAAGTTTGAAGTCCCCCAGGATGGCGGGCAACTGAAACCAACGGTGAGTGAGGGTCATACCAGGGTTGTTTAACTGCCTCATGGTGCGGGCTGGTCTAGTTGGATCATGTGGCTTGTCCTGGCGTCTATCGTCCACTTGACCCTCCTAGTGTGTTATTTCTCCACCACCGATTGGTCTCTCTGGTTCTTCTCGTCCGGCTCGTATCTACATGAGCTCTCTCCTCACCTCTACCATGAATATCCATTGGTGCTTGATTTGTCTCTGCATGGTATCCAAGGAGCTAGTAGAGTATTGTTGATGAGTGCCTTATCTAATACGAACATCGAAGTCTGAGGTTGCTCATTTGTTTTGTCTTCACTGGCCATATCTCATGTCTTTACAAAGACGAAAGACCCTAACTCAGGTGTTGTCAAGTGAATGTATAAATGTGCTGGCCTATTCGACTATACCTCATGAGTGGAAGAAGAATGGTCGAAGGGGGACATGGTGGAGGCGAATTCAGGTTCATAGAGTGGGTCTAAGCTCTCTAAAGTTGCCCTAGATGCACGGGGAGGAGTGCTGGAAACCAGTGCTGCTAGAGGCAGTCTAAGAGACCTCATTCCCATCATCTTGATCTGGGGATTTATGAGATTTGATCTGGACTGAAAGGAGGCTGAGAAAACAAATCCCCAGTTACCTACTCAACACAATATGATGACCGCGAAAGCTCGGTCATTTATCTTGTCAAATTTTATTAGGTGATAATCCAATCTTACAAAGCAGGTTATGAGTTGTAATGAGCATTATTCTCCCTGGAGACTGGCTCAGATTCTTACAACTAGTTGCGCCTATTTCCAGCCAGCATGGGTGTAAGTATGGACCATTTCCGGCTACCTGATTTTACTTGAGGAAGGAGCCTTACACAATGTCCTCTAAACCTCCCACTCTGCTAAGGAAGTTCGGACACTTTACCAGCTACCCAAAAGTCCTCACTGGAGAATAACTAATCATTTTTGTTAGAACCGATAGTCTGAAAAAAGTTCAGGCATGGCTCTATCCTAGTGTGCGGGTCGCTTAACTCTCTGCAGTGAAATCAGACAAGGAGGGAAGGGGGTTACTCTCCCAAAATAAAATTTTTGAGTGAAGTTCGATTTTAGGTCAAGTATGCTTTAGCAGTCCCGATCTTATTGGTTATATATTTTTAGGTATTTTTCTGAATAAAGACTACGACTAATGAATTTTATGATTTCCTGTTTATTAAAGTCCAAGTAAATAGGGGGGAAGATGGAAAAGCCGATGCACGATGAAATCAATGATGCATGCAGAGTAAGAAATGTATACCTTGCTCCAGCAGTCTACCTGTGAAATGGTCCGCACATAAATTAAAGATAGAAATTAAAGTACTCTGAATAATGCACAAGGAAATCATCCTTAGGTGATAGCTTCTATTACTGGAAGAACTGATGCTAACTAATAAAAAAAGAGGCCGGAGTCCGATCTTAGATGTCGATCGATGACCACCACAGTGGGTTCTGCAAGCACTGTATACGGCCTCTCTCGGTACATGGTCTCTAGTCCAATTTAGTTAGCTTTTTATTTAACTAAGTCCAAAGTGTGATCTATAGGAATAGATAGTCTATTATGCGGTTTAGACCTTAGTTGCTACCAAGCTCAACCAGAATAAAACCTATGTCTAAGGACTATAACCTTGTGTAACAAAAATAAAAAGGCAAAAAACCGTGAAAAACTCGGTGAGGTCCCCCTAGTGCACTAGCACTCGGTGAAACAGACCCCGAATAGTGCTCAAGTCCAAGAGTGTTCAAGTATCTAAGTTGTAACAAGATTGCTTGCAAAAATAAAACTAAGGAGATTCTATCTAATATAACTGCTCCTTCTACCCCTCATCAGGTGCGGGTCCCTCCCAAGTAGATCGAGTCATCCGTCAAGTGGTACCTCGCACGAAAAGTAAAACAGAAAATGGTCAGAAATAATTATAAATGAGAGAAGAAAAAATAAACAAAAACAAATGAACCACTACTTAGCCGTGCTCCCTAACAACGGTGCCATTATGATGACCGCTTGACCAACTAGTGTTAAGTTATTTAATTAAGGAAATGTCGTTGTGACCCTAACTAATGAAAGCAATCAATTGAGAAAATAAAACATTAAGATATCACGCTAGCAAATCAAACATTTTTGTTATTTTTATTAACCCAGTATAGTGAACAGGGTCGAACTCAAGGAGCAAAAATATACACTAAGTAGTGAGATTTCATAAATAAAATTCCTTTTAGTGGTTTTTAATTTTTCAAATTTTTAGTTTTCCAATGTAATAAAACATGTAAGACACACACAAACACTCCTTTTGTATTTTTCAAAGGGGTCAAAAATAATCTGAAAAATGCAACAAAAATATGTTTGGGTTTTGTGTATTATATAGTATTTTTGGAAATTTTTATATATTTTTCAAATGTTTTTGTTATTTTCTAAAAATCAAATAGTGAGAAAAACAATAAATAGTGGACAACCAGGATTGTTTGCACAATGAAAATACGTAAAAAGCTCAAAAATCTTGGAAATTATTTTTAAAATAAATTTAAGAAAAATATCTACAAATAGGAACTGAGATCACAATTTTTGAATTTTTTTTATTTTATATAATTCTTATAAGTTTTCAAGTGTCTTGCAAATTTTTAGTTTTTATAAAGTATTCTTCAACAAAATTGATAGTGAATCTAAAAGGCAATGAAGGGCAACAATAATATTTTTTATAGAATTTTTTAGTGATTTTTCGAATTTTTATGCATTTTTCAAAACAAACAGTGAATTTTTAGGGTGTTTTCCAAATTTTAATAATATGAAAATGCAAGCAAGTCAATAATGAAAATTACCACAAATCAAATAAGACAGGTAATTTTTAGGAAATTTTTGGAGTCAATTCAATATTTATTACACTAAATAAAAGACAAGTATTTAAAAAAGTATGCATGGGACCAATCTGTAATTATTTTAAGTTTATATGCCTCTAGAATAACAAAAGTAGGAACTATAGGGGGCCTCTATGCAATTTTTCCACAAAATACACATGTCGCATATAAACAACACTCACAGGGGTATAAATGTAAATTCTCAAAACATAACATTCAATTCATAATAGATGAGAAGTTTAGGAGAAAATACGCAAAATCACCATAAAAATGCATACGAGTACACGTAATTGCATCTTAGATGGACTAAACAACAAATATAAAAAACTATAGGGGCCTTTTTGCAAAAGTTCTTAACTACAGTTTTTATTTATTGGACTAAAGCAAAATAAAAAGACCTATAGGGAAAAAAAGAAGTATACCCTTGAGTCACATGGCATGTGCATGGGGTCTCTAACGGCTCTGATGTGCTCCTGCTAAAAATTTTGACGGCTCGAGGATGTGGGTGTCGTACGGCTCAGATCTGACACGTCAAGGGCTGATCAACAGTTCTCTAAGGTTGCGCTGACGTACGATAAAGATCAGGTGGGGACCTGATCAGACCATTATTATTTAAGCGAGGAAGAACATTCCAGATCAAATCTGAGTGACGTGGCTCATTTGACGGCTCTAGAAGATGTTGGAAGAACACAGCTCAGGCGAGTTTCGATGGATGATATACGGTGATCCCAGTGGCTGATCGAATCATGATGGAGTCCAACACCTTCGTAGGAAAGCTCCATGTCGAGTAGAAGAATCTGATGAGTTGGTGGACAGTCGGATAGGCGTGGTGGTGTTCCACCTCCTGAAGCTACTCCGTCTGAGAAGTAGGGACTCTGGTTGGGTCTCCTAGTTCGTACCTGGTCCTGTAAAGGGTAATCGGACTCGAATTCTTTGCTCTGCTCTGGTTATTGCTTGGAATAATGAAGAGAAGTGACAAGGGGATGAGCTTGACCTCTAGCGTACATGGGAGCGGGAGATCGGATCTATCTCGATCGAAATACCGAGCCTAAGGTGGTCAGGTGGCGAGGGAAGGTGGAGTCACGTGTGAATCGGTGCGGTGAGATGTGTGCGATGGAGCTCTAACCCGATGGCTCGAGCTGATGAACTGCAGCAGGGTCAAAGGACAAAATTAGTATGAAATTGAAAGTGTAGGCAGAATGGAGGGTACCTGGGGGTGCTTATGTGCTCAGCGACGCAAGGCGGAGGTGGAATGTAAGGTAATGGCCTCAAACAGAGTGCGATAGTTCTGGGAGGCTGTACCCGGTGGCGACCTGAACAGAAAAATATGTAGAAATCAAGTCCGACGACAGGTCTGTCAACTCAGGTCTAGTGGAGGAGAAGGTTGACTACGGTCAACTATCTGAGATGGACAAATAGGAATGCATGGATTTACATAATTAAATAAAAAATGACAAATGCCTTCAAAATAAAAATTTAATAAAATAAAAAATGTTTGTAATTTTTCACACTATTGTTCTATGACTTTTAATTATTTTATGAAATATATAGATATGGTATATACAGTCTAATGTAGTTTGTACAAGTACAATATACCTATATATTATATACATGTATTTTTATTTTATTATTTTTACAAAAATACATTTCATTCTGTATTTTATTTATTTATAACATAATTTAAAGAGTATAAAAGAATTTTTATTTGATTTTTACAAATTAAATAAAGGTGTTAAATAAATGGGTATTATGTACAATATTGACAAATGTACAACAGAGTTTTGATTTTCTTTTTGCTTTATTTTATATTTTATTATTTTATTTTTACATTTCCTGGAGATGTGTACAAGTATTTAAAAATATAGTATGCACAAAATATAATCTAAAATAATCAGGTATAGGTATCTACAAATGTAAGCAACACATGACCCTTATCTCTCCCTACTTTATTCTTTGTCGATCAGGCCAATTATTGACCTTCTCTATAGGTTTGGATCAGTCTGTATTTATTACATAATTACATCCTTGATTTCTTTTTATTTTCTCTTTATTCTTTTATTTTGAAAATATATGCTAATTATGGATATTAAAAAAGATATCCATAATGGTAATTTATTGTATTTACACTTATTTATAGATGTTTTGGCTAAAAGATGAAGCTAAATAAAAGAATAAAGAATGAGAATCATAGATTCATCACCATACTTCTCATCATTATCATCGTATGCACTTAATTGATTCCCCTTCATCCTCTACCAATCTTATAGCATTGTCCCCTCGCCCTTATTCCATATCCACCTCAACCCATATAAGACATGGAGCTCCCTAATTTCAAGTTTATCCACCATTAGAGATGAAATGCTCCATCATATCGCTCCATTTCTATTTGATGACAACAACGTCTATATCAAGTTTAGCAAAGAGAGGTGTGGTAAGATCTGTGAGTGGCCTTCCCCCTCCATAGAAGCACCATCGTAGCTGTTAAGCTTCCCTCCTCGTTTTCCAGCAATTAGAGTCGATCACAAGGTATTTAGCAACAACCAAACACAATATTGAAACATATGTACTCAAATATATTTTATAAGTATTTTTATAGGTGGATAAAATTTATCTAACTACTTAAAGTCATTAAGTTATTTCTTAACTTAAAGATATATCAAAAAAATGATGTGTAGATAATTATTTTATGCAATTGACAGTTTTGTCATGTAGGCTTTAAAGCATCTCTTAGTTTTAAGTTCACTAAAAAAATAGTGTCTAATGATCAGAATCCGAATAGATGGTGAATTCAGAAGCATTTGAGTTTCTCATTCAAAGACCATGAGATTTCGAGCAAGTCATCTTTTATTAATTGATTCATTTTGTAATAACTTTGGATTTAGTAAGTGTGTTGTAAAAATCTTTGTTAACAAACATACACATTTTTCTATTATTATACCAGTACATAAGTCGTGTAAGCTAGTACGTGTGTGTGTATGCTTCAATGCAATTTTTGCTCATAAGTTTACTCACTATTGCACAAGTAACATTCTGCACTAATATATAACAATGATATGCATTGTTGCATCTTTATAAATTGATATGTACCTCGATAATGGTCACATTGCATCCATATTTATTGTTGCATTTGTACTTTCTCAATGTACATCCATACACTTCTGGATGTTGGACATTTTAATTTAATCGTATCAATAGGCCTACATCAACACATCTAGTTGTTGAACACTATTTATAGTGTGTTTCACTCTATTGCATCGTTACAAGCCCCTTGTGCACCGATACACCTGTACATTGAGTACTTTTCACATCCAGTTTGATTGAGATAAATTTTAGAATATTTTTCTAATTTTAGGGCCGTTTTATGCCTATAAAAGTATGCTACTCTTTACCCCTGAACCACACACTAAGAGCAAACACTCTCTACTCTCTATTCTTGTTAAAAACTTTTGTGTGCTCAAGAAAAGTTGTTGCTAAACAAACTACTTTTTATTCTTCAAACTATTCACAACTCTTAGCTCTCAAATTGCTAAAAGCCTTTTGCTACGATGTTACCCATAATTTAGATTTCATTTTTTCTTGTTTTGAATATTTTATTAGGACAATTGTATTTGTCTTTATTATTGGCTAAACTGTGTTCTATGTTTAGGCCTTTCATCCTAAATGAAAAAAAACTAGTGTTGAGGTTGTGTACAATAGGGCATTCTATGTTGAAGCTTTTCTTCTTATTTAGAAGATTTTTTCGATTGTAGTTGTGTACCTCGGAAGGTGTTCTATACGAAAACCTTTATAAATGATAAATTCAAGTAAGTTATATGCTTTATAAATGGTTTGAACTACACTAGAAGTATTTCATTTTTATTGGAGTGTTTGTAAGCCCTAGGTAGGTCAAACTCAACTGCGAGACGTAGCTCGAAAGTGTATAAGCCTATATAATCCTCTATGTCTTGTGGCTTTTTGGATTCTATGTCATTAGCTATTTATTTTAACGGATCATTAATCGATGTAAAAACTACTCATCTCCACCAAGTGTTTTTTAATTTTATATTAAAGCGTTCCAGGTCGGGTTGGATCAGGAATAACAACCACTTACATACAATAATGAGCTCGAAAAATCTTAACAATCATGTTGTTGGAAAATTAAAAAACTAACCAACCTTCTTCAATTCCACAAGATACACTCACTTGTAAAAGAAAATTTTCAAAATCTATGAAGTCATAAAAGAAAATGGAGAATATATTATTATTGACAAAATAATTTAATATCCAAGAACTGTAAAGCTATGGAATTTTTTATTATCCCTTATCTACTAATAAATTTAATAGGATATCTCAATTGGAAACAACTCATGAAATTTGGAGATGTCTTGAAGTCACACTCAAAGGAACTCACCCAGTCAAGGAATCCAAATTGGAATTCTAACCAATGACTTTGAATTTTTCAAGATTAAGCTGTGTGAATCTATATAGAATGTTACGAATCACAGAAGCAAACACACATAACACGATCAAACAAGCAAGACGGAAACATAAGGATTTACAAGGTTCACCCGTAAATGGGCTACGTCCTTGGGCGGTGGCGATCGGTTTCACTATAGGGAGAAAAACAGTAACACAGAGGAAACTAAGAAGGTATAGATATGGGATGAGAAACAGAATCAGAATGAGGACTACAGTATCTGGTGGCCCTAAGGCCCCTTTTATACTACAACAGAAGAGTACCATTTGTATTCAACAATCTATCCCAACAGCTCTTAGCCAATGAGAAGGCGTGACACAAATCAGACATGTCAACAATCCTTGCCCAACAGCTATAAGCCAATCAGAAGGCAGGACATAGATTAGACATGCCAGCAATCCTGGCCCAACAACTCTTAGCCAATCAGAAGGCGGGACATAGATCAAAGATGCCAGCAATCCTGACCCAACAACTCTCAACCAATCAGAAGCAAGGATATAGATCAGCCACATCAGCAGCCTAACAAGTGGTTAGGATTCAAGTCATATCAACAATCTCCACCTTGAATTGAATCCTCATATAGCAAAATGAAACACTACTATTACTCCACAATGAGTTGAATTCTCCACTAGCAGAATTAACCACTGCTAGACTCCACCATGAGTTGAATTCTTCACTAGCAGAATTAGCCACTACTAGACTCCATCGAGGTTGAATTCTCATGTATAAGAATTAAACACTACCATACTTCACAACTTGAAATTCAGATAACAGGAATCAAGGAATTATAAACAATATTCACCTTGAATTAAATCTTCAGAGAAGCTTTGCCAAGATCCATCATGCTGCCGCCAGCCCCTCCTTGGGGATACTGCCAACTATCGATATTGAGCAAGTCCAAACAACACTTGAACTTACTCCCAGGAACTGTAGATCCTTGTAAGACATATAGGGTCTTCTGCTTGTTGCCCTTGATGACAACAACCATAGCTTTGGCAGCCTGCATGACTCCACCTTCAGCATTCTACATTTATCCTTTAGAGTCCAAGACTCCAAGGGATATCAGGTTCTTCTTCAGATCAAGAACATGTTGTATTTTTGTCACAGTCCTCACGACTCCAAGCATCTTGATCTTCACAGAGCCGATCCCTACAGTCTTGCAAGTTGCATTACTCCACGTGATGACATTTCCACCATCTATCTTCTCATAGGTGTAGAACCAATCTTCATTGGGAGTCATATGGTAAGAACAACCTTAATCTAGAATCCATGTGTTATCTGTCATCTTCTGATCTGTAACGGTGAGAACGAAATCATCTTCAGAATCTCTACCTCCTTGAGCCACTGCAGCAATTGTGGCCTTCTTTGGGCAGTATTTCTTCCAATGTCTAGGTTCCTTGCAGTAATTACAGATGTCCCTAGCGTTGTAATTTTTCAACTTGGACTTCTGCTTTGCATTATTTGTGTAGTCAGAACCAACATGTCTCTTCTCATGAGTCATAACCAAACCTACAACATTAGAGTCTTGCATCCCAATAGCCATATTTCGAATTTCACGAGTATGCAGACTCACAAGAACTTCCTCTAAGGTTATGGATTCTCTTCCCACAATGAATGATTGAAAAAATTCTCAAATGATAATAGAAGAGAAATCAATAAAATCAAGGCAGCATCCTCATCCTCAATCTTAACATCTACGTTTCTTAAATCCATCAAAAATGTATTTAACCGATCTAGATGTTCTTTAAGAGACGTACCTTCATGCATGCGAAGAGAGAACAAACGTTGCTTCAAGAGCAACTTGTTGGTTAGAGACTTCATCATGTATAGACTTTCGAGTCTCAACCATAGACTAACTATGAAATCCTCATCGGCAACCTTCACGATAATCTCATCCGCCAAACATAACATGATCGTCGAGTGTGCCTTCTCTTCCTGCACCATCAACTCAGATGACTCGAGTGCCTTCGCACGCTCCTTATCTAATGGTGCCCAGATGCCCTTTTGCTTTAGAAGGGCGCACATCTTGATCAGCCATAGACTGAATCCGTTCATCCATGTGAACTTCTCGATCTTTAGATTGTGTTATGCCATCTTGTTGGATGATCCTGACGGAATATGAAGCTCTGATACCAGTTTATTGTGAATCGTAGAAGTAAACACACACAAACACGATCTAAAAAGCAAGACGGAAACACAAGGATTTACAAGGTTCACCCGTAAATGGGCTACATCCTTGGGTGGCGGCGATCGATTTCACTATATTGAGAAAAATAGTAATACAGAGGATACTGAGAAGGTACAGATACGGGATGAGAAATAGAATCAGAATGAGGACTACAGTATCTGGTGGCCCTAAGGCCCCTTTTATCCTACAACAGAAGAGTACAATTTGTATTCAGCAATCCATCCAAATATCTCTCAACCAATCAGAAGGTAGGATACAGATCAGACATGTCAATAATACTGGCCCAACAGCTATCAGTCAATCAAAAGGCAGGACATAGATCAGACATGTCAGCAATCCTGGCATAACAGTTCTCAGCCAATCAGAAGGCAGGACACAGATCAGAGATGTCAGCAATCGTGACCCAACAGCTCTCAGTCAATCAGAAGCTATGACATAGATCAGCCACATCAGCAACACAACAAGTGGTTAAAATTCAAGTAATATTAACATAGAAGATGAATAATCACAAGTATCATGAATCGACTAAAAGGTCTTGGAAAGAATGACTCTATGGAATATAACGTAGATAAATTCATGCGAGCTCTCACTAAGCAATGCCAACCAAATATTATATCCATTGAGCAAACCAAAGACATTAAAAATCTTACACTTAATGAACTAGTTAGAAATCTTATGGCTCATGGAGTCACCCTTGATAAAGATGACAAAGAAGACAACAGTGACGAACCTAAGAAAGGTAAAGGTTTAGAATTTAAAGAGAACTCTTTAATAGTGAAACAACTATCGAAAATGAAAAGGATTTCACCTTTATATCATGACAATTTTGAAGTATGTGTAAGAAAGGAGAAAAACTATGAAAAGTCAAACTAAGAAAATAGACGATCAAGTAACATGTAATAAATGTAAAAATAAAGGACGCATGGAATGGTAGTTTCCACTTCGAAAAGAAGAAAAGGAGACTAAGGAAATCAGGAAAAAGGAAGTATTCAAGAAGAAAAAGTCTCTCGCAGAAACTTGGGGTAATTCCGACGCAAGATCATGTGAAGAGGAAGAACATTTATCAAATGGAATAGCTCAACATTGTCTAATGGCAAATGAAGCTGGGATAATTGATTCTATCTCTAAAATGTTGCAATGATACAATGAAAACACTTCTAAAAGCATGAAAAGGAAAAAAGAGTATAAACTAATACTTAAAGAAAACAATCTGTAGCTAATGATAAAACTATCTTAGAAAGACTCCTTATTATTGCTAATAATGAAAATGAATTAGCGAATTTGATTATTTTATTTCTGAATCTACTTGCCTCAAGAAAACATTAGTGTATTAAAAATGGAAGTTAGCTCCCTAAAGAAAGTACCAATAGTTGATAGATGACATAAATAAATTTACTAAGGGAATTAAAAATCTAAAGAATCTGAAATCTACTCAGATCCCTTAATCAACCAAGAATGGCATAAGCTATAAACCTAAAGTTAATGAATCAAAACCTATTCAATTTTTGAATACACAGATAAAAATCAAAGATCCAAGAAGGTATGGGTACCTAAAATAATATTAAATCGTTATTTTGCCAGATACCCCAAGAACACAAAGTGGATCGTATATAGTAGATGATCGCTCACATGATGGGTAATTCTAATATCTTTATCCAATTGGAGGATATCATAGGAGGACACATGACACTAAAAAAACAAGCATGACCTATAACAAGCAAAGGTACTTATGGTACAGAAAAATTCAGATGTTTCGATGGTAAATGGACTGAAGCATAATCTTCTAAGTGTCGCTCAAATTTTCCATGAAGAATGTAAGGCAATCTTCATTGAAGATTCTCTAAAAATTTTAGAAGCAAAGTTAGATAACATTATTTTTAAAAGAGGTAAAAGTAAAGATATATATATATATCATAGATTTCAATAAAGATTTCTCTTTTAGTTGTTTTTGAATTACTAATGAAGAGATCACTACACAAAAGACTCAGACCTAAACCATAGACTTATTAGTAGATTAAATGAGTATAAATTAGATAGATGTCAACCTAATATAGCTTACAAAAAGTCTATTATTTGATCTTCTTGTGAGCTAAGTAAAATAATTAGAGATCATATAAACATAAATTAGTAGTTTCAACCAAATGACCTCTCAACCATTTACACCTATAAATCTTTGGTCCTATCTAGGGAAAGAGTATGCTTAGGTTGTAGTTTTATTTTGTAATCATTGACAATTTTCATGATTTACTTATATTTTACTTTTACGATATAAGGATCAAACATTCAGGGAATTCAAGAAAATATGTAAATTAATTTATGAGAAAATGGATGTTGTAATAACTAGCTATGCTAGCTATCTGATCCAAAAATCTAAAGTGTTATCCCCAGGATGAACACACTCTCAATCTTAGGACAGTATGCACCTTCTACTTCTAATAGGTCATGAAATGGATATAAAGCCTTCTACACTAACTAAGAAGACTAAGGATAGAAGATCTCCTCGTACTCTCTGCTTGTTTGACCCTACAAGGGCACAATCAAGTGGGTTTTTAAGCTCCCAAGTGGAGTAAGGTGGTTCCTTCTTTTCTCAATCCCCAGGACTACGAGATGGCATTCCTGTCATGCCTTAGGCTTTGTATGATACGCTTAACCACTTCTCAACTCTCTTTCTTTGTCTAAGAGGATAGGACCTAGGAGTCCATCATGCAAAGGAAGATGAAATCATTGATTCTCACTCTTTATTCTTTTATTTTAGCTATTTTTCTTAGCAAAACAACATGTAAATATTTGTAAATTGAATAACTTAGAAAAATGCATGCTTGTGTTAATACTACATAATTAACATGTTTTCTGCAAAAATAAAAGAATAAAGGAAAAGAAAAAGAGTCATATTTAGAATAAATACAGAGTGACCCACACCCCAAGAGATGGTCAAACCTTGACCTGATCGCAAAATAAAATAGATAGAGAGAGATAGGGCTCACTATGTATTGTAAATACTACCTATGCTTGTTTATATTATTTATATATTTATTTCTGATAAAAATAATTAACTAAATTATTATTTATATTCCCTTATATTTATTTTTAAAAATAATATAAAATAACAAAAATCAAAAAATTAAATAAAAATAAAAATAAAATATTCCCTTCATTTTATAAAATACATGTGTATACATCAAATTCCCTATTTATTATGTAGATATAAAAATTTCGTAAAAATAAAATAAAAATTATTTTATACTTCTAAATTTGTTTTATAAATAAATATAATAAATTAATGGTACTTATTTAAAAATAAGATAATAAAAATATTTGCACATAATACATAGGTATATTATACATGTATATAATACTATATATTGTATAGACATTAATTTTTTATAAAATAATTAAAAATCACAGAAAAATAGTTTAAAAAATAATAAATATTTTTTGTTCTATACACTTTTTAATTTAAATTCATTTATTATTTTTAATTCATTTATCTTTATTTTTCTCACTATTTTGTCTTCTAGTGCCTTTTGTCTTTTTCCCCCGCCGCTTATAATTGGGCCACATCAGCCATGTTGACCTCGGTCAACTGGTCCCCTCCTATCCTTTTTCTCCTAATTCAGGTTTGCACTGATATTCACTGAATTTCCATGACCCAATCATGACACCATCCCCTCTGAATTCAAGCCCCGACTAGGGCGCGCGGATCCCTAATCTACGCTCGACTTTTCCCATGATGATCCGTGCCTCGGTTCGTGGGCTCTCACCCAATCTTCCTAGACCTAGAACCCTATATAGCCTTTGCACCACCTCCCCTTTTCCATCACCTTCAGCTGCTTCACCACCTCTGTTGCACCCGCATTTTCCTTTTCAGAGTGACGGCAGGGAGAGGGAGAGAGGAGCATTTGGAGCATGCAGCCCCCGGATCCGGCAAGGTTATCTTTGCTCCGCCATGAGGAGTTTCAGACTCTGGTCGTGCTGTTCCATTGAGGCCATCACCATCGTGGACCTTGTCTGCAATCCCAGGTGACTTCCTTCACCTGTAGGTACTCTATTCACCTTCCATTTCCAATTCGATTCGATCATTCACCCGCATCATATCGCAACTCTAACGGCCATATCTATCCTCTACCGCTGCCCTGCTCTGACATTCGAACGCACTCACACGACCCTCCTTCGCTTCTACACATGCTCCGCAATCTCCCTCTGGACCCCAGTCACCTGATTGGAGTTGAGCAACAGGTCGATTCCTCCACCCCCATCGGAGACCTGGCCCATACACTCTTCCCATGATTTTGAGTAACATTGGTGCTCTAATCCTTTGCTGGAGCCTCCTCTCAAAGCACACCTATTATCTTGCAGGTTGGAAGCACCCACGGACCTCATCCGGAGGTCAAAGAGCCAGGAACAGCAGCTCCAAGCCCCCACTCCTCTCCATGAACTTCTCCTTTGTCCTGGACCCTTTTGAGCCTTCCAGCAGCAGCGGATTATCGACGGAGACATTTTCCCCATCACAGCAACTCGTGGAGACACCTTAACCGCGTGCATTAGCTGATTGAAACTCGTCGGAGGCGAGTTCTTACGGAGTTCTTCTAGGCGTATGCCCGTCCATCAGATCTAGGTGTCCCCCAGTTCTAATCTCAGCCAACCGCCAGCAGGGGAGCCTTGACCGTCAGATCCATCTGAGGATCGTTTCACCGCCGTTCATCGTTGAAGGAATATCCTCTTATCAAGATCGTCCACCCAAAAGTGGAGATCACTCGACCATTGGATTGCTTCTTAATAAGGGGTAAACATCACTTAGGCCCCCCTTTGTTTTGTGTTTTCTATTTAGTCCTATAATAATTTGTCACGGTTCTTGTTTTTATAAATTACAATTTATACCTCGTGCTTTTTCAAATTTGCACTTTAGTCATGTTTACTCGAACTCATGTGCAGTCCCACATGCCTTTCTGGGATATTTGCATATTTCTGCATTATCTTTCATGATGTTATGAAATGAATAGTTTTTGACATTTGCATGTATACCCCTATGACTTTGGTGCATGTGCCATGCACGTGTTTTTGTGGATAGTTTGCAATTTGGGTCATGTGCTTCTTATATGTGTTATTGATTGGCCCAGTACGTTATTTTAATTACAAAATGGTCCTTGTAAACTATGATGAATTACATGTTGTTTTTTGGATTTAATAAATATCAAATTAATCCCAAAAATTCTCGGAAAATTACTGTTGGCTCCTGCTCACACGTAGTATTTTTTAGTGATTTTTGTGGATTGATTTTGTTGCATTTAATATTTTTGAAAAATCAAAAACATCTAAAAAGTGTCTTCTCTATTTTGAAAACCCGTAAAAATTTGAAATTGCCCAAAAAAATCAATAAAAATTCATGCTTGTGTGTTTTTATGTGTTTTATCTCCTATGGCAATTTTGTTTTAAAACTCATCATAAAAACCCTAAAAATCATAAAATGCATAGAAACTTATAAAAGACATATAAAATTAAGGGTTTTTATCAGTTGTGCCCCTCCGAGATATCGCAATATCAGTTATGCCCCTATCTTTTTGGTAATATCAGTTGTGCCCCCGACTTCTTGCCAATATTTCACTTGTGCCCCTCAGAGGGGCATAACTGATAAAAGATTTTTATCAGTTATGCCCCTCTGAGGGGCACAAGTGAAATATTGGCAAGAAGTTGGGGGCACAACTGATATTACCAAAAAGATAGGGGCATAATTGATATTGCAATATCTCAGAGGGGCACAAATGATAAAATCCCTAAAATTAAAGAAAAATCAGAAAAATATCATTTCAGTTCCTATTTATAGGTTTTCCTTGTATTTTCTCATAAAAATCATAACCACGACTTTAAGGCATTTTAATTATTTTTAACTTGCAATATAGTCCTCGTTGTGTATTGTTTACATCTTTAGCCTTTGTTTGATTTTTATAAAATCACAAAATATCACAAAATCCCTAATAAATTACCAAAAATGACTTAAAATTATAAAATCCTAAAAATATTTTTATCTTATTTTGATGATTTTTGGCCTTAAATAAAAATTCAAAAATCTTGTTGTGTGCCTTGATTTCTTAATTGCTTGATTTTGTTCCCTTATTGAAAATTATAAAAATGTACAAAATTATAACCACCAAAATTATTTTTTCATTTTATTTCTGAAATTTGGCCACTTTGTACATTTCTGTGCTCCTTGTGTTCGACCCTGGTTGCTATACCAGGTAAAAATAATAGCGAGACCGCTTACATTTTGTGTGATTGTTTTGTTTGTTTGAGTAGTTTATCTTTTTCTTGTTGATTTTGCCTTGTGATCTAGGTCGCAACGACCTTGATTACTTACTTTCCGAACCTAAGTTGCAAGACTGGTCATCAAAATGGCGTCGTTGCCGAGGAGCACATCTTAGTAGTCATTTTTCTATTTTTACTCATTTTGATATCTATCTGATAAAATTGTTTCTGACATTCTCTCTGTTTCTTTCTTCGTGCGAGGAACTGCTCGAGGGTTGTTTAAGCTTTCTATTGGTGGAGACAGCACCTAAGGAGGAGTAGAAGAGCACGAGGACTTAGTTTTATTAGATAGATAGTTTATTTTTAGCAAATTATTATTTTTGTAATAATTGTGGACTTGAACTCACTCTTGGACTTAGAAATTTTGGGGTCTGTTTGAAGGAGCATCAGTGTGCTCAGGGAACCTCACCGGATTTTTTCATGGTTTTTGTTTTGATCGCATTTTCTTTCTATTTGATTCTCACAGATTTGGCCCCTAGACTTAGGATTTTTGGCGGTTGGGATGTAAATAGCTAACGCCCAACACCTAATTGCTTGCCTATTAGTATAGATCGCAATTCGACCTAGCTAAAAATAATTAGTAAAAAGCTAACTTGATCGATTGAGAGGTCACATGATGCTAGAGTTCGTATATAGAGCGTACAGGATCCTTTGTGGTAGACATCGATCGACTTCCGAGACCGGACTTAGACCTCTCTCTCTGATTAGTTAGTTGTTGTTCTTCAAGATCATTATAATTGCTCGTCTAAGGTTGATTTCTTCGTGCATCATATAGTTAGTTTATTTTCTATCTTTAATTTATGCATGGATCACCCTGCATGTAGAGTGCTGGAGATAGGTACGCATTTCTATCTCAGCATGCATCATAGTGTTTGATCGCGCATCGGCTTTTTCAACTTCATCCCCCTATTTTTGGACTCAAAATAACCGGGGAGCTCGAAAACTTTTTTGGCATTGCTTTTATTTGAAAAATACCTAAAAGATGCAAATAATAAAATTGGTACTGCTAATGCAAATTGGATCCTAAAACACAGTTCATTATAAAATCTCTTATTTTGGGGAGAATTACCCCCTCATTGGTTGGTTTGTTTGTAGCGAGAGAGTGACCTACACACTAGGCTACAGCCATACCTCAACTCCTTTCAGACTACCAGTTTTGTGGTTAGTTGTTCTCCACTGAGGATTTCTCCGGGTAGGCGGTAAGCGGTCCGGGACTTCCTTAGCAGAGTGGATAGATCGAGTAGCTGGTAAACAGTCCGCAATCCATACTGGTTGGGAAAAACATACTGTAGGATTGGGCCAGTCTCTTGGGAGCATTGGGTTCCCAACAGCTCGCTTAATCGCTTTGATAGACTAATTGATCACCTCAATAAAATTGACAAGATTAATGATCGATCCTTTACGGTCATCAGCTCAAGAGTTGTGTTGGTAAATTGGGGGTTTGACTTCTAATCTTGTTTGCATTCCAGATCTCATATGCGTTCATCCCTACATTACGATGATGGGAAGGAGATTCCTTAGGCTACCTTTGACAACACCGCTCTCGAGCACTCCTTTCCATTCATCTAGGGCAGCTTCGGAGAGCTCAGACCTGCTCTCCGAACCTCAATTCACCACCACCCTATTCCCCCTCGACCACCCTTCTTCTACCAGTCCTGAGGTGCCAGAGCAGGGGCCATCACAGATTTATGTTCATTTGATGGCACCTATGTTGGGGTATTTTGCCTTTGCAGAGACCCGAGAGATGGCCAGCAGTAAGGGACACACTGATGAGCAGCCTCAGGGGTCCACATATGTTCTTTATCAAGGCACCATCAACAACACACTTCTAGCATCCCTGGAGACCATGCAGAGACATATTTGTGACCAGGGAGCATTCATGGAAGAGGTGCGACATGAGCTCGCAGAAATGAGAGTTGACAGAGGAGAGCTGCAGAGACCAGATGCTGGAGAGATACCCGCAGCTGGAGGAGTAGCTAGAGGAGGAGACAGACGACCAGATGATCAGCCAGAGCAAAGACCACCACGCACGATGAGGCAGTTGCACAACCCTGGTGCAACTCTCACTCGTCGATGGATTCAGCTCCCGAAGATCCTGGGTGATTTTGAGCTTCGCCCCTAGACCATTCAGCTTTTGCCTAAGTTCCACGGGCTTGCCACCAAAGAGTCGCACCTCCATATCAAAGAGTTCGAGATGATCTGCAGTATTGTCCATGATAGATTCGTGGATAAGGACACGATCAA
Source organism: Ottelia alismoides (assembly GCA_037367405.1). NCBI lineage: Eukaryota > Viridiplantae > Streptophyta > Magnoliopsida > Alismatales > Hydrocharitaceae > Ottelia > Ottelia alismoides. The sequence goes on along the minus strand of JAZKJV010007892.1, from coordinate 243,336 downwards.
GATGATCGCCTTCTTTTTCTCATTGGTTGAGAGAGCAGCCTACTGGCTGAAACATTTAGGGAGGTATGTCACGACTTGGGAGTCGCTCCAGACCGAGTACTTGAACAAGTACTATCCACTCGGCCAGACTAATGCAACTAGAGCCATGATAAACAATTTCCCCATAATCCCGAATGAGCAGTTTCTCGAGGCTTGGGATCGCTTTAGAGAGATCATTGACAGGTGTCCACACCATTAGATATCAAAGCCCAATATAGTCCAGAGTTTCTTTTGTGGGCTGACACCGGAGCTGCATGGGCTTGTCAATGCCTCATGTGGGGGGGGTCCTATTTCGCCAAGAATGAGGACCAAGTCTGGGCCATCTACGAGGAGATGGCATAAAATTACACAGTGATGTCCTAGACTCGGGTTTACACATGGGGAAAGCCCCTCCCATAGGCCGTGCCCTATATGAGGATAACATGGGTCAATGTAGGTCCTTCTACTTTGTCAGCCGCAGCAGCACAGACAGACTCTTCAGCAACTGACATGGGGATTATCAGCGACAATTGGAGCGTATCGAGAATATAGAGAAGAAGTAGTGCCAGGGCCTAACTCAGATAGATAAATTGACACAGATTAGTGACCTAAAGACCTAGATCATGTGTCTCCAGGAGGCACAGACGGCTCCTAAGCCCCGTCTTAGGGCACGGGTTGATCCTAGCAGCAAAAGCTCTTCCCAGCCATCATCCCACTACAGCCAGGTTCACCACATTCAGGCAGAGCCGGTTCAGCCGTTGCAGCACTACTCTTAGCCACCGCCATCGCTGCACACTCAGATGGTGGTGTATCACCCATATCAGCCCTTGGCAGTTCTTCCCCCTTCCCCTTACAAGCAGGAGTTGTTGATGGAAGTCAACGGGATTTGGTATGACCGACAGCATCCTGGGATCCGATGTGATCATCCTGGATTCAAGTGGTCTACTGGAGGCACCTCGTCCCAGCAGCAACCTCCAACTCAGGGCGGATAGATCAAACGGTAGCAGCAACCCCAGTACTCTCAGCCATCACATCATTACTAGTAGGGTCCTCATACCTACCATCAGGGACAACAGTAGAGACAGCACCAACAACCTCAACAATATTCTCAGCCTTCCCCTCACTAGTACCAGCAAAGCCAGCCTCATTCTGAGGCAACCCATCTGGTTCTCATGGACCCGTCCATGAGAACCCAGCCCTTAACGATCTTGCATGCCTACTTTTAGACCAGCATGCATCCTTCCGATGAGAGATGGACAAGTTTCGGCAAAAGATGAGGGAAATAATCAAGAGAAAGGCCACCATACCCGCTCAGATTGATGCGAACCTGAATAATCTGAAGAGGAAGTCTAAGCAGGTACAGTTCATAGAGGCTACCACTCCTAGTGATTCTTTGGTTTATACTTCGTCCTATATATTTGATGTTGATTTGGCACTTAGGAGCAGTACGATGCCAGCTAGCGGTGCCTCGTCTGAGCGACGACCACATGGAGATCTAGGAGCGCCAGATGAGGAGGATAACAGTGTTGAAGCCACTAATGATGTTGATGACAGTGGTGTTGAATCCACCAAGGACGTTGATCTAGCTGACGGTACTGAGGTCATCATATCTCCAGATGCAGTTGGTGGTATTGATGCCACAATTTCACTAGATGCTGAGCCAGAGCACGGTGTTGATGCCGCGAAGACTAATGTCGTAGGTGGTGTTGATTCCACCCATTTTCATTCAGTTGTGTTTCCTTCTGTTGATGTATCTCAGGATAGTTTTGAGAAAAATAAAAAAATTGGAAAAGACGAAAAATATGAATAAAGGAAAGGCTTTTGTATCTTCTTCTAATCCATATATGGTGCATGATGATATTACTATGGATTCCACTCCTTCACCCACACAGGAGCCTATTCCTAACCCTCTATCTGAGGAGGGTCCAGCTATCCCCTTCCCTCAAGCACTCCGCTTAGCGAAGGGGAATAAAAAAGAAAACTTAGAAATGACACACCAGTTAGAGTTCATCCAACAGATGATCGACAGATTATAGATCCAGATGACTCTACAGGAGGCCTGGAGCACATCCCTCTCTTACAAAAGAATTTGAGAGAGAAGACCACCATCCATAGGAAGAGAAGGAATCATAATGCAGAGATCCATGTGCTCATTCGTGCCACATGCTTCGCTATCCAGAACCGATTACCAGCCAAGAGGCCAGATGTAGGAGGTCCATATGTCAGGTGCCATATTCATGAGAAGCGGTTCGATCGGACTCTATTAGACAGCGGCTCTTCTTTAAACTTCTTTCGATAGCCTTACTCACCGATTCGAGTTTGGCCCTCTTCGACAGAGCAGGATAGTCCTTCAGTTTGCTGATAGATCTGTCAAGAGGCTGAAGGGGTTGTTGAATGACATGGTCATCACAATTACGGGCTTGAAATTCCCCATAGACTTTTTTGTATTGGACATGGAGATCCTTGAGTCGGTGACAGATACCCCCATCATACTAGGACGTCCATTCTTTGCCACAACCAAGGTAGTGTTTGATCATGATAGAGAGAAGGTATACTTTTGTGTCGAGGGTGAAGTGTACAAATATAGATGATCGACGAGACCAGAGCGTGAGATTCAAAATGTTCCGAGCAGTCCAGTGATGCAGGGCAGATGACAGATGCAGAGCGAGATCTCCACCAGGAGTGCGACTTCGTGATTACAGATGATGAAGCAGTTTGGACCGATCCCGTATCACGAGCTATTATCACACCTTCACAGACCGTAGAGTTACATATTCCAGCAGATGAGAGTTCTGATAGAACACTCTTGGCAGAGACATATTCAAGGCTGACGATCACGGTTTGGAGGGCGAAGCAGATTATATGTCATGTGGTTCAGATTCTGATCCCTCTTGTTTATACATTGATTGCGATGATTTCGGTTAGTACTTACCATGCATTATTTCCATAGAGCTGACAACTAGGGTAGAGATTGAGCCAGCGCCGATTACAATCACACCAGCAGGGCCATCTTCACCAGATTTGCACATACATCAAGAGTTCTCCCATGCAGATTTGGTTACTTTCACGCAGACATTTCAGAAGCCAGATTTGCTATCTCACAATTGCCCAGAGTTGATGCCCTTGCCACATTCGCTTAAGTACAGATTCCTTACGGGTGAGCCTGAGATGTACCCAGTCATTATCTCAACGGATTTGACTGGAGAGCAAGAATCTCGTTTGATGGAGGTTCTTGAAAGGAACTGCGAGGTGATTAATTGGAGTGTAGCTGATCTCTAGTGGATAAGTCTGGCCCTATGCTCCAACCATATTTATCTCGAAGAGGACACTAAGCCCTAGCATGAGTTCCAGCGACGGTTGAATCCGAACCGTCGAGATGTAGTTATGAAAGAGTATCAAAATGGTGGAGTGCCGATTTTATCTACCCCATCTCCGACTCCTAGTGGGTTAGTAATTACATGTAGTGCCCAAGAAGACGAGCATTACTACAATTGTGAGTGTGTCTGGAGAGGAGATAGCTACCTAGGTACCCACTTCGTGGAGGGTCTGTGTGGACTACAGACGATTGAATCAGACCACCAAGAAGGATCATTTCTCGCTGCCATTTATTGATCAGATCATTGAAAGGATAGCTGGGAAGAGTCACTATTACCTTCTTGATGGGTACTCCGGCAATAACCAGGTGGCCATAGCACCCGGAGACCAGGACAAAATGACATTCACGTGTTTGTTTGGGACATATCCTTTGATACAGTTTCCCTTTGGTCTTTGTAATGCCCCAGCTACATTCCAAAGGTGCATGTTGTCCATCTTCTAGGACATGGTGGGTGATTTCTTAGAGGTCATCATGGATGATTTCTCAGTTTATGGCGACGGGTTCGATGCTTGTCTTCACTGCCTAGACCGCGTACTTCAGCACTGTATCGAGGTCCATCTTGTTTTATCCTAGGAGAAGAGCCACTTCATGGTGACTCAGGGGACGATGCTTGGCAATATCATATCCGACATGGGCATGGAGATCAATCCGACTAGGGTGGATATCATCAGGAAACTCAATCCACCATCCAACTTGCAACAGTTACGTCCTTTTCTGGGGCATGTCGGTTTCTACCGACGATTTATTCAGGATTTCAGTCGTATTGCCTGACCGCTTACTGATCTGCTGATGAAAAACACTGAGTTCATTGTAGATGATAAATGTCTATCATCCTTTGAGACTCTCAAGGGATTAATTGTTGAGGCTCCTGTCCTTCAGCCACCTGAATGGTCTCTCCCATTCGAGATCATCATGGATGCTTCTGATTTTGCCATAGGGGCAATGCTATGACAGAGGAGGGATGGATTGTCATATGCCATTCACTATGCTAGCCATACTTTGGATGCCTCCCAGCGGAACTATACAGTGACTGAGAAAGAGATGCTAGTCGTAGTCTTTGCTTTAGATAAGTTCAGATCTTATATTCTTGGATCCAGAGTGACTATTTTTACAGATGACACCGCCATCAGGCACCTCATCGCAAAGAAGAATGCCAAGGCCAGACTGACGAGATGTATCCTTCTACTCTAGGAGTTCGACATTGAGATTAAGGATAAGCTTGGAGTCAAGAATGTGGTGGAGGATCACCTCTCCTGATTAGAGAACCTTGAGGAATCAGTGCACATCGCACCTTTTATAGATACCTTCCCAGATGAGGAGATCCTTGCTATTGCCTCGTTCCATGGTATGCTGACATTGTGAATTATCTTGTTGCCAAGAAAGTTCCACAAGGTTGGCCTAGGCATCGACTTGAGACTTTCCTTACGAAGGACAAGTTGTACCATTGGGAGGATCATATCCTTTATCATGAAGGACGGGATAGCGTCTGGCGTCGGTGCATTCCTCAAGAGGAGCACCACAGTGTCCTCACATACTGCCACAAGGTTGAGGCAGGAGGACAACATTCTGGGAGGAGGACAGTACCGAAAGTGCTTAAATCCGGCCCATGGTGGCCTACTCTCTTCAAGAATTCTGTTGAATTTGTGAAGAGGTGTACCGACTGTCAGATGATGGGCACCTGTGTATAGCGTGATATGATGTCGATACAGCCCATTTACTTCTATGAGGTTTTTGACGGATGGGGCATCGATTTCATGGGTCCATTCCCTAAGAGTCCGGGATTTGAGTACATTTCGTTGGCTATGGATTATGTGTGTCATTGGGTTGAGGCCATCCCCGCCCGAACCGCAGATGCTAAGACTGTTTGCCATTTTTGAGGAAGAATATCATTTCATGGTTTGGGGTTCCTAGAGTGTTGATATCAGATGGGGAGACTCACTTTATCAACGACAAGGTAAAGGCCCTTGCTAATGAGTTCAGCATAGAACATCGAGTTGCCACTCCATATCATCCTCAGACCAATGGTCTTGCTAAAGTATCGAATAGAGAGATCAAGACGATATTGCAGAAGGTCGTCCGCCCAGACCAAGAGGATTGGTTACAGATTTTGGACTCGGTCTTGTGGGCATATCAGACTTCCTTCAAGAAACTTTTGGGAACATCTCCCTTCCGTCTCGTTTATGGCAAGCCATGCCATTTACCTGTGGAAATCAATCACAAATCACTATGGGCAGTCAAAGAGTTATTATTGGATCCAGAGAGTATAGGATATCAGAGGAAAGTAGAGTTGGCGGCCCTGGAGGAGCTTAGAGATACAACCTTTTCAAGTAGCGTACAATAAGGAGAGAGTAAAGGTATGGCATGATTCTCATATCAGCCATAAACAGTTTGAGCCAAATCAGAGAGTATGGTTATTCGATGCCAGGTTGAGATTATTTCCAAGGAAGTTGTAAAGTAAATGGAAGGGACCATACATGGTCCAAAAGGTGCACGAAAATGGTAGCATTGACATATATGAGATATCGTCGGATTGCACCTTTTGAGTTAATGGTCAGTGCCTGAAGCCTTATCTAGATCATAATCTGTTGATCGTTGACATCACCCTATTCATTTTGCATGAGATATGGCCTTTGACTCACATCATTTGCATCTCATGCCTGATTATCACTTCTTCCTTGCATCTGTATAGATCCAATTGTCCATATCGCACATTCTTTGGTCTAACACCTCATCTTCATCTTCTGATTATGCTATACTTAGGGTGCACTTTACCCTAAGTATAGGGGAGGTGTCAGACTTGTGATTATGTGTTTGTTTGTTTTTACCTCTTCTTTGTTGCCTATACTTAGGGATATTTAGCCCTAAGAGAGGTAGACCCTGTACATTCTAACCCTCGGTCTTCACCTTATACACGAACTTCTATACTTAGGATTACTTGATCCTAAGTATAGGTGGATCACCGACCTCTATTCATGTTATTCTTTTATTCGCCGTTGCAGTATAGCCCTTTTTTTCAATTCCCAATACTCAGCACGAGTTATGTCTTCTTCATCGCTCTGTGATCACTCTGTGGACATCGTTCGAGCTAAGTATAGGGGGGTGTTATATACATTATATAAATACTTTAGCCATAAATCGTACTTTGTGTGAGTGTGTTAATAGATAAAATGGCTAAAAATCACAAAACTAAAAATAACAAAAATTCTAAAAATTTTCTTGCACATACATGCTTGTAACTAGCTATTTATAAAAATTATTTTTATACAAATATTTGTAAAAATGTTTTGTGTGTAAAACTTGGGCAAATAAGTATCAAAATTATGTATATAGTACAAAATTTTTGAAAAATGTTTAAAAAAATAAAAGTTTGCAAAAATCTGTTTGTACATGTGTGTAAATATTTTGCAAAAACTTTCCTTCTTTCTTGCTTTCAAGCATTTTCAAAAATTTTGCATGTTCTGAAAATTGCATCGAAAAGAGTTTTGTACATATTTGTATACTCTTTTGAATCATAGTTTACATTTAACTATTATGGAATAAAATTGGAAAATGGAGCTTGGTTAAGAGCTTAATCCACCTAACTTTCAGAGGAACCTTATCGGATTTGGTGTTAAGACTTTTCAGGTCCATTGGTGACTTAATTTTTTGAGTCCACTAGGCTATGTTCACATTTCATCTTGATGAGCCTAAGTAGAACACTAAAAAGCGCACGCATGACTCTTATAGACAATGGCTTTATTTGGACCAACACCTTACACATAGCTCCACATGGATGAGGTGATAAGGAGGCAAAATTCTTTGGCTTGGAGTAGCATACGAGGGAAGTAATTCTAGGCGGAACCTCTCATCTTCCTTTAGAGAGGGGTGTGCATCTCAACTTGGTCTAGTAGCATTGAGGTCTAAATACATGAGTTGTGGGTTGCAATAATGCTTCAAAAGAGGGATAGTCTACTGGCTCAAGAAGAAAAACTCCTTATGTATATGCCACACCAAGTAGATATGTTGTACATATTCACATCAAAAAAATAGTGAAAAATCAAGAAAAACTCCAAAAAAGTGGACATGACTGATTGAAAATAAAATGCTTGTCGTAGTGTATATAGTGATTAAAGCAAAACTTGTGTATTCCACCTTCTCGTCTAATGAAGCTTGCAGCGGGAAACTTAGATACACTGGTTGAGCTCCCATGGATATGTGAATACACTGTTCACGGTCCATTCTTTTCTTTCCCCTCTTCTCGAGACGGTTAAACTAGAACATAGAAGGGAATACCCCGCTCCTCGAGGAAAAAGCTGCTGTACTGAGGAATTAGAGTTACCTTGTTGAGGGAGGTTGTTGCTTTGTCATTTTGGAGGTGGGGAGCTACATATCACTTAACAGTATAATGCAAGATGCATAGTCATTAGAGTTTGCGTATGTAGACTTGTTCTGATCTGGATCATTGAGGAGTCTTGACCATAGAATTGCAGAACTTAGAGGTTGTTGAGTTTTAAACCTATTTCCCAATAATGTTCAGGCAAACTAATAATCCAAAGGTCTGATTGAGTTCCATACTTCAATTTAATGAAGATAAGTTTAATAATCAGCCCTGATTCTTTTTCTTTTCTTTCTCTTTTCACTTCTTTCTCAAAAATGTGTATGCTAAGGGATTAGTGAAGGTAAAGTATAGGGGGTGATGAATCCCTGGTTCTCACTCTTTATTCTTTTATTTTAGCTATTTTTCTTAGCAAAACATCATTTACATATTTCTAAATTGAATAACTTAGCAAATTTCATGCTTGTATTAATACTGCATAATTAGCATGTTTTTGTGCAAAAATAATAGAATAAAGAAAAAGAAAAAGAATGATGTTGGCTCAAGAAGAAAAACTCATTATGTATATGCCACACCAAGTAGATATGTTGTACATATTCACATCAAAAAAATAGTGAAAAATCAAGAAAAACTCCAAAAAAGTGGACATGACTGATTGAAAATAAAATGCTTGTCGTAGTGTATATAGTGAATAAAGCAAAACTTGTGTATTCCACCTTCTCGTCTAATGAAGCTTGCAGCGGGAAACTTAGCTACACTGGTTGAGCTCCCATGGATATGTGAATACACTGTTCACAGTCCATTCTTTTCTTTCCCCTCTTCTCGAGACGGTTAAACTAGAACTTAGAAGGGAATACCCCGCTCCTCGAGGAAAAAGCTGCTGGACTGAGGAATTAGAGTTACCTTGTTGAGGGAGGTTGTTGCTTTGTCATTTTTGAGGTGGGGAGCTACATATCACTTAACAGTATAAGGAAAGATGCATAGTCATTAGAGTTTGCGTATGTAGACTTGTTCTGATCTGGATCATTGAGGAGTCTTGACCATAGAATTGCAGAACTTAGAGGCTGTTGAGTTTTAAACCTATTTCCCAATAATGTTCAGGTAAACTAATAATCCAAAGGTCTGACTGAGTTCCATACTTCAATTTAATGAAGATAAGTTTAATAATCAACCCTGATTCTTTTTCTTTTCTTTCTCTTTTCACTTCTTTCTCAAATAAGTGTATGCTAAGGGACTAGTTAAGGTAAAGTATAGGGGGGTGATGAATCCCTGATTCTAACTCTTTATTCTTTTATTTTAGCTATTTTTCTTAGCAAAACATCATTTACATATTTCTAAATTGAATAACTTAGCAAATTGCATGCTTGTATTAATACTACATAATTAGCATGTTTTTGTGCAAAAATAATAGAATAAAGAAAAAGAAAAAGAATGATGTATTTCATAAATAAATAAAATGTAAAATAAGGGTATTTGTGTATAAGATAATAAAAATATTTGTATGTAATACATAGGTATATTATACCTGTATATAATACTATATATTATATACACATTACTTTATTTTTCATAAAAATAATTAAAAATCATAGAAAATAGTTTGAAAAATAATAAACATTTTTTGCTTTATACACTTTTAAGTTATATCATTTATTAATTTTAATTCATTTATCTATATTTTTCTCAATGTTTTGTCTTCTAGCGCCTTTTATCTTTTTTCTCTGCTGCTTATGATTGGGCCACATCAGCCATGTTGACCTCGGTCAACTGGTCTCCTCCTTCCCTTTTTCTCTCGATTCGGGTTTGCATCGATATTCGTTGAATTCTCCTGACTCAATCATGGCACCATCCCCTCTGATTTCAAGCCCCGACTAAGGGGCGTGGATCCCTAATCCACGCCCGACTTTTCCCATGATGATCCACACCTCGGTTCGCGGGCTCTCCCCTGATCTTCCCGGACCTGGAACCGTATATAACCTTTGCACCCCTCCCCTTTTCACTACATTCAGCTGCTCCACCACCTCTGTTGCACCTGCCTTTTCCTTTTCAGAGTGACAACATGAGAGGGAGAGGGAGGGAGGAGCATTTGGAGCGTGCAGCCCCCAAGTCTTGTAAAGTTATCTCCGCTCCACTGTGGGGAGTTTCAGCCTCTGGTCGCTTCGTTCCATTGAGGCCATCGCCACCATGGACCTTGTCCGCAATCCCAGGAAACTTTCTTCACCTATAGGTACTCTATTTGCCTTCCATTTCCAGTTTGATTCGATCAATCACCCGCATCATATCGCAATTCCGACTGCCATATCTATCCCCTGTCGTTGCCTCTCTCTGACATTTGCACGCACTCACATGACCCTCCTTGGTTTTACACGCGCCCTGCAATATCCCTCTTGACCACAATCACCAGATTGGAGTTGAGACCCCCCACCGGAGACCTGGCCCATACACTCTTCCCCTATTTTTGAGTAACATTGTTGCTCTAATCCTTCGCTGAAGCTTCCTCTCCGAGCATACCCATTATCTTGCAGGTTGGGAGCACCCATAGACCTCATATAAAGGTCAAAGAGCCAAGAACAATAGCTCCAGGCCCCCACTCCTCTCCAGGACCTTCTCCTTGATCCTGGACCCTTTTGAACCATCCAGCAGTTGTGAATTATCGATGGTGACATTTCCCCCATCACAGCAGCTCCTGGCGATGCCTTAACCGTGCACATTAGCTGATTGAAACTTGTCGGAGGTGAATTCTTACGGAGTTCTTCCAAGCGTATTCCTGGCCATCAGATCCAGGTGTCCCCTAGTTCTAATCTCAGTCATTTGCCAGTAGGGGAGCCTGGATCATCAGATCCATCTGAGGATCGTTCCATCATCGTTCATCATCGAAGGGGTATCCTCTAATCTAGATCGTCCATCTAAAAGTGGAGATCTCTCTATCGTTGGATAGATTCTTAAAAAGGGGTAAACATCACTTAGGCCCCCCTCTGTTTTGTGTTTCCATTTAGTCTTGTAGTTATTTGTCTTAATTCTTTTTATTTTGTATAAATTGTAGTTTGGACCTCATGCTTTTTTCATATTTGCACTTTAGTCCTGTTTACTCGAACTCACGTGCAGTCCCACGTGCCTTTATTGATTTATTTGCATATTTCTGCTTGATCTTTTACAATTTTATGAAATGAATGAAACTTTTTTGACACTTGCATGTATACCCCTATGAACCTATGCACGTGTCACGTGCATGTTTGCGTGGATAGTTAGCAATTCAGGTCATGTGCTTTTTATATGTATTGTTGATTGGCCTAGTACTTTATTTTAATTGCAAAATTGTCCCTGTAATCTGTGATGAACTTCATGTTGTGTTTTGGGTTTAATAAATAACAAATTAATCCCAAAAATTCTCCAAAAAATATTATTGGCACATATTGACACGTAGTATTTTTGGTGATTTTTGTAGATTGATTTCGTTGCATTTAATATTTTTGAAAAATCAAAACCTCTAAAAAGTATCCTATTTATTTTTGAAAACCCATAAAAATTTGAAATGTGCCCTAAAAATTCTATAAAAATTCATGCTTGTCTGTTTTTATGTGTTTTATCTCCTGTAGAAATTTCGTTTTAAAACTCAATATAAAAATCCTAAAAATCACAAAATGCCTAAAAACCTATAAAAATCATATAAATATTAATAAAAATCAAAAAAATATCATTTCAGATCATGTTTATTAGGTTTTTGCTTGTATTTCTCATAAAATTCATAACCAGGACTTTAGGTCATTTTAATTATTTTAACTTGCAATATAGTCCTGGTTGTGTACTGTTTACATTTTTAGCCTTTGTTTGATTTTTATAAAATCATAAAAATATCAAAAAATCCCTAGATAATTACCAAAAATACCATAAAATTTTAAAATCCTAGAAATATTTTTATCTAATTTTTTGGCATTTTTAACCTTAAAAAAAATTCAAAAAGCTTTTGTGTGCCTTGATTTCTTAATTACTTGATTTTGTTCCCTTATTGAAAATTATAAAAATTTGCAAAATTAAAACCACCAAAAATATATTTTATTTTATTTCTGAAATTTGTCTACTTCGTACATTTATGTGCTCCTTGTGTTCGTCCCTGATTGCTATACCTGGTAAAAATAATAGTGAGACCGCTTACATTTTGTGTGATTGTTTTATTTGTTTGAGTGGTTTATCTTTTCTTACTGATTTCACATTGTGATCCGGGTTGCAACAATTTTGATTACTTACTTTCCTAACCTGAGTTGCAAGGCTGGTCATCAGCAGAGGTGATCTAGTTATTAAGCAAGGATAGAATCAGCTTAAGCTCAACCCTTGCACAGTATAGGTAAATAACGTTGGATTGGCCTCTTCCCTGTGACATGGAACTAACATAGTAGCCGTGTGTGCTCCTAAAGCAAAATTATCCCAAGGAAAGAGCAATAGGTCGAAATAACCCAAAAAAAAAACAAAAATGGTGCCTACATAACCAGTCATCCATACTATCGAATAAATTTTCTTCTTTGATAAATTCACCAATGGTTATAGTGATAGTTATCCTCATATTCAATTACTTCAACCATTTTTGAACAACTCATATAATTTCCTTGGTATACGACACTCTTTAGGATTCATGGTCATCATGGTGGAAATTTTGGAAATAAAAGATTTGATATGTTTTGTATCTCTCCTATAGTTCATCATGACTATTCCATTCCTAGAACCATACAAAAAATGGGTAGTTGAACGAATAAATCATCCACTTCAAGAACATGCAAGGATGATACACGTTGAACCATGTGTACCTAGGTATTTCTAACCTAAAGTTGTTAGCATCTCTTGTTTTGTTTTAAATGAAAACTTTTGCATAATGTCTTAAAGAAAAATCCTTTTGAACTTTATTGTGATAAAGTAATTTAGATTCCTTAATTAGAGTTTTCGATTGCAAGTGTTTTTTACATACTAAAAGTATGAAAAATAAGTTTGACCTAAAATATTTTGAAGCCAGTTTTATTTGTTACTCCTCACATTCTAGCGTTTATTAAGATTTTTATAAGACTACATCATTAGGTGAAGAGTCTATTCATGTATGATTCAATGAATCGTTGAAATTGAATAATCCTATGATTATCAATAGGGATGATGAAGATGAATAACCTTTTATTAACATATCTAATAATTAATATTCTAAAAATAGTCATATCCTACCCAGAGATTCAACATTTTTGTGCAATCATGAAGCAGCTCTTGTTTAGGCTATGATCTGAAAATATATGGACTCGCTCAAGTTTTCAATCGTGCTTTGTTTTTAAAGCTTTTGTTTCTCAATGTGAACTGAAATCTATTAAAGATGCTCATGACGATGAATCATGGCTTGTAGTAATACAAGTTGAACTCAATCAATTTTAATGGAATGACGTTTGGGAATTTATTCTCGAACAAAAAGATCATTCCATTATGGGAACTTGATGAACACTGTTTACGATCAACTAAGGTGGAATAAATATAAAGTATCGTTGTCCTCATCCAATCCAATCGGTCAACAAGAAAAATCAATCTCTAATGAAAATCGATCAACCAATGTGAGCGGTCTGCTATTTTATTTACCTGGTATAGCGATCAGGGTTGAACACAAGGAAAACAATTTAAAAAACTAAGTAGTCAAACTTCAGAAAATAAAAAAATTTTAGTGGTTTTAAATTTTTCAATTTTTTTAATTTTCAATAAAACAAAACAAGCACAAGAAATACAACACATACACAACACTATTTTTGTATTTTTCAAAATAATAAAAAATAGTCATAAAATTATAGAGAAAATATTTTTGGATTTTATAGGTTTTTAAGTATTTTTGGTCATTTTTCTGGAATTTTTGGAATTTTTGTGAATTTTTAAAAAGCAAACAATGGGAAAAATACAAAATAGTGCACAGTCAAGTACAATTTACAAATTAAAAATATTTCAAATCCCAAAATTCATGGATGATGTTTTTATGATAAACTAGAAGCAAAAACCGACAATGAAAAATTAAAAACACATTTTTTAGATTTTTTATTTGATTTTATGAAATTTTTTTATAAGACTTTGGGTGTTCTGTAATTTTTAGGATTTTTGTAAGGATTTTTCAAATAAAAATGATACTAGAAGTAAAACACAACAAAATACACATACGAAAAAATTTGTGGAATTTTTAAAACATTTTTCCAAATTTTATAATTTTTATAACACAAACAGGACTCTTCTGGTGGTTTTTGAATTTTTGGTATTATAAATTAAAATGAAATCAACACACAAAAATTACCATATATAAAACACATTAGAAGGAGATTTAGGTAATTTTTAGGTAATTTTTAAAGTTATTTAATATTTATTTTATCATATAAAAGGCATGTAATTAAAAACAGATCACAGAGACCCAAACATAATTAAGTTAAGTTTTGGGTCAAAATATAAAACATGGTCAAAGCTCACAGACCAAACATGCAATTTTTCCAAACAAAACGTGCGCTACAGGTGATCCAGATTCACTTGGGTATAAATACAAATCTCAAAACATAACATTCATTTCATAACATCAAAAAATCTCAGGATAAATGTTGCAAATAACCCATCAAACCACGTAGGGACACACGTGACTCAGATTCCGCATGACTAAAATGCAAATATAAAAACTAGAGGGTCCAAACTGTAAATGTTTTCAACAGCATAATTAACGATAGGTTAAAAGGTGCAATATACCCTTGCAGTCAAGAGCTTGGCGTGTGGCGGCTCTGGCGTCTCTGATCATTCCCTGCTAAAGCATGTAACGGCTCTTGTGTGGTCAGGGATGTACGACCCAGATCTGCCATATAAGTACAGATCTGACTGTCTGCAAGGCTGCGATGATGTGCGGCTTAGATCTAGCAAAGATCTGATCGAACCGTTATCGAGTAGGGGTGGATGGATGGTCTCGATCAGAACTGGGCGCAATAAGGCATGAGATGGCTCCGGAGGGTGCTAGAAGAACTGTGGCACGACGAGCATTGATCGAGAAGATCTGGTGGTATGAGGACCTGATCGGCTCCCAACGAGGGTAAACACCCTCGTGAGGTTGCTCCACGTCGAGTGGATGGGTCTGATGCGAAAGCGGATGGACGGATTGGCATGGAAGTGGTCCGCCTACTGGAGATGCTCCGTCGGAACAGTTGGGGTATCAACTGGGTCTCATCACATGCACGAGCACCTGCAAAGGGTAGAATGACTCGGAGGGGTCTCCGGTCAGGTTATTGTATGGTAAAGTAAGGAGAAACGGCAGAGGTATGGAGCTTGGGTTTTCGGTGAAGGTAGGGGAAGGAAACCCAACATAATCCTGCTTCGATGAGCGGGATTCAGGGGGATAGGTTGCGCTGGAAGATGGAGTGCAATTAGGAGTATCGATATGTGTGGCGAAGTGGTCGATACAGGGCTCTAGACCCGGTGGTTGGAGCAAAGGAACCGACGTAGGTGAAAGTGAGAAGATCAAAGTAGAGACGAGAATGCAGGCGATAAGGATAATACCTGAGGATTCTGATGAGCTCAGAAACTCCAAGCAAGGAGAACGGGGAGGGTTATATCCTCGATCGTACTGCGGCGGGCAAAAGAGGCTTCACGCGGTGGATCTCTAGCCGCGTTGTGAGTTGTGAGCCTCCAAGCTTCTCTGACAGGTCCTGAGTTGCTCTCCAGATGGTTGTCACTTCACTGAAGGTAGGTAGGAAGGAATGGTGGTGCGAGGGACGAGTTGAGGTGCGTAGGAGATGGATGAGCATTTATATAGGCTTGTTCGAGAGTCTATAAGAATTAACGAGGGACGCAAAACCCTAGATAGATCCCATCCTCCCTAGAGATCCTCGAGGATCACAGATCCTAGGAGAGGAATCGGGATATGGAATCGAGGCAAAAGGAGGTTGGGTGCTATCAGAAAAAACCCAAGAAGAAGCTCCGATGACGCGATGGTGGACCCGACCCGTCTAGGAGGAGACGTTGACGAGGGTCAACCATCCTACGTTGCTAAATTAGATATCAGAATTTACAAAAAATAAAAGGAAATTAATAAAATATAGTAAATGATTTTAAAATAAAAAGTGTATAAATAAGAAAAATGTTTGTTATTTTATAAACTATTTTTCTGTGATTTTTAATCATTTTAGTAAAAATATAAATAGGTATATACAATATTAAATGTTATATACAAGTATATTATACTATGTATTATGTACAAGTATTTTTTATTTTATTATTTTAAAAAAAATCTTTTTATTTTATATTTTATTTGTTTATAAAATAATTTAGGGACTACGAAATGATTTTTATTTGATTTATATGAATTATATAAGGTTGTAAAATAAATAGGTATTGTATATATACAAGTGTCTTTTGTACAAGTGGTTGTTGGATTTTATTTTTATTTTTATTTTGTTTTTTGATTTGATTTTTATTTTTATTATATTATTATGACTATATAAAAGTGTAAAATAATAAGATGGTTTTCACAAAAAGTGGAATAATATAAATAATTATATTTAGAGGAAAGAGATCCTACTCCATGGAGTAGGTAACTTACCTACTCCACTTTCTTTTTTTCAAAATTTTGTTATTTTTTTCAAAAATGCTTCCATGGATTTGCATAATTATATCCCTCTAATATGTCATTAAAATTTCTTCAGAAACAGAGACTCCTACGGCCTCCATCCAGAACATAAAAAATACAGCAAATCTATGACCGTTAAAAAATGACTGTCTAGATGGAGGCCGTAGGAGTCTCTGTTTCTGACGAAATTTGAATGACATATTAGAGGGATATAGTTATGAAAATCCATGTAAGCATTTTTCAAAAAAAATAAAAAAATGAAAAAGAAGAAAATGGAGTAGGTAAGTTACCTATTCCATGGAGTAGGATCCCTTTTCTCTTATATTTATAGGTATAGGTAATATATACAAGGCACACTATCTCTCCCTACTTATTTCTTGTCAATCTGGTCAATGCTTGACCTTCTCTTTGGGGTTTAGGCCAATCCGTATTTATTTTAAATACATCTTTCTTTTTCTTTTCTCTTTATGCTTTTATTTTGAAAAATATGTGCTAATTATGCGATATTAAATGGCATGCACAATGTTAATTTATTGTATTTATCGATATTTATAGATGATTTTGCTAAAATATAAAGCTAAAATAAAAGAAAAAAGAATGAGAATCGTAGATTCATCATCCCCCTATACTTCATCTCTGCTAGTCCCTTAGAAAACACTTATTTGAAAAAGAAGTGAAAAGAAGAGAAGAAAAGAAAAAGAACCAAAGTTGATTATTAAACTTATATTCATTAAATTAGAGTATGGAGCTCAGTTAGACCTATGGATTATTAGTTTGGCGGAACCTTATTGGGAAATAGGTTTAAGACTCAACAGCATCCATGTTCCACAGTTCTATGGTCAAGACTCCTTAATAACCGGGTCAGAACATGTCTACACACGCATACTCTAATGACTATGAATCCTTCCTTATACTGTGTAAGTGATATATAGCTCCCCACCTCAGAAATGGCAAAGAAACAACCTCCCTCAACAAGGTAACTCTAATCTCCCAGTCTGGTAGCTCTTTCCTCAAGGAGCAGGGTATTCCCTTCTATGTTCAAGTACAACTAGCTCAAGAAGAGGGGAAAAAGGAGAATGGATCATGAAAAGTGTATCCATGTATCCCTTGCAGTTTAACCAGTGTAGCTAAGTCTCCGGTTGCAAGCTTCCATGAGATGAGAAGGTGGAATCCATAAGCTTTGCTTTATTCACTATATACAATCCAGCAGGCATTTTATTTTCAATCAAGCATGTCCCCTTTTTTGAGTTTTTTTCTATTTTGCACATTTTTTTGATGTGCATATGTACAACATATCTAGAAGGTGCAGCATATACATAAGGAGTTTTTGTTCTTGAGCCAGTAGACTAACCCCTCTTTTGAAGCATTATTGCATCCCACAGTCCCATGTCTTTAGACCTCAATGCCAATAGACTAGGTTGAGGCACACATCCCTCCCTAGAGGAAGACGAGAGGTTCCGGCTAGCAGTACTACCCCCATATGCTACCCCAAGTCAAAGGATTCTACCTCCTCACCACTCCATCAGTGTTGAGCTACGTGTAATTTGCGTGTCCAAGTCAAGCCATTGTCTTTGAGAGTCATGCATGCATTTTTAAGTGTTCTACTTAGGCTCATCAAGATGACATGTGAACATAGCCTAGTGGACTCAAAGAATTAAGTCACTAAGGACCTGAAAAGTCTTAAACCCAAATCCTATAAGGTTCCTCTGAAGTTAAGTGGATTAAGGTCTTAACCAAGATTTTTTTTTCAATTTATTTCTAGACTAATTTAAATGTCAATCATGATTCAAAAGAATACACATACAAATATAATACAAAACTCTTTTCGTGGAAAATTTTTCAAAATATGCAAATTTTTATGGAATTTATTTAATGCAAGAAAGAAGGAAAAGTTTTATAAAATATTTTTATAAACATTTACAAACAAAATTTTGCAAACATTTATTTTTCATACCATTTTCAATAATTTTGTACTATATACATAATTTTGATACAAAAATATTTCCAAAAATTTTATAATCAAAATCATTTTTACAAAAGTTTGTACAAAAATAATTTTTACAAAAGGCTTTTTACAAACATTTATGTCAGAAAGTTATAAATTTTTTTTTATTTTTATCCATATTATTAACACACACACACAAAGTACAAGTTATGGCTAAATTATATATATGATATATACGATACCCCCTATACTTAGCTCAAATGATGTCCTCAGAGTGAAGAGCAATGAAAGAAGACATATCGTGCTAAGTATGGGGAAGTGAAAAGAATGCTATACTATAATGACTAATGAAAGAATATAATGAATCAAATGAATAGAGGTCGGTGATCCCCTATACTTAAGATCAAATAATCCTATGTATAGAAGAATGTACACAAGGGGAAAACTGAAGAACAAGATGTGGAGGTATTACCTCCCCTATACTTAGGGTAAAATATCCCTAAGTATATACAACGAAACAGAGGTAAATAGAATCAAATGAATAATCACAGGTCTGATACACCCCTATACATAGGGCAAAGTATCCCCTAGGTATAGCATAATCATAAGATGAAGAAGAGGTATCAAACAAAAAGAATGAATGATATGGAAAATCTGGATCTATACAACTATGAACAAGAAGTCATAATAAGATATGAGATGCAAATTATGTGCGTCAAAGATCACATCTCATACAAAATGAATAGGGACAACATCAATGATCAACGGCTCATGATCAAGATGTGGCTTTAGACGCTGACCGTTATTTCTAAAAGTGGAATCAGATGACAACTCACATATATCAATGCTTCCATTATCGTGCACCTTTTTCACCAAGTATGATCCCTTCCATCTGCTTTGTAATTTCCCTGGAAATAATCTCAACCTCGCATCAAATATCCATACTCTGTGATTTGGCTCAAACTGTTTATGGCTGATGTGAGAATCATGCCATATCTTCACTCTATCCTTATACTGTAGGCTACATGAGAATGTTGTGTCTCTAAACTCCTCCAGGGCTGCCATTCTGCTTTACTTTGATCTACTATACTCTTGGGATCCATTAATAGCTCTATATGCACAGAGTGACTTGTGCTTGATCTCCACTGGCAAGTGGCATGGCTTGCCATAAATGAGGCAAAAGGGAGATGTGCGCAAAGGTGTCTTGAAGGAAGTCCTATAGGACCGCAAGACTGACTTCAAAAGCTGTAACCAGTTCTTTGGGTCTGAGCAGACAGCCTTTGCAATATAGTCTTGATCTCCCTATTCGATACTTCAGCAAGACCATTAGTCTAAGGGTGATATGGTGTGGCAACGCTATGGTCAATGCTGAATTAGTTAGCAAGGGCCCTTACCTTGTCATTGATAAAATGATTTCCCCTGTCTGAAATCAGAACTCTAGGTACCCCAAATCATGAAATGATATTCTTCCTTAAAAATTTGCAAACAGTCTTAGCATCTGCGGCTCGGGCAGGGATGGCCTCAAACCAATGACTAACATAATCTATAGCAAGCAAAATGTACTCAAATCCCTAATTCTTAGGGAATGGACCCATGAAATCGATGCCCCATGCGTCAAAAATCTCACAAAAATGAATGGGTTGTATCAGCATCATATCATGTTGTCCACAAGTGCCCTTCCTCTGACAGTCAGTGCACCTCTTCACGAATTCATCTGAATCCTTGAAGAGGGAAGGCCACCAAAGGCTGGATTGTAGAACTTTATGTATTGTCTGTCTCCCTCAGTGATGTCCTCCTGCCTCAAGCTTGTGGCAGTAGGTGAGGACACTGTGGTGTTCCTCCTGAGGAATACACCGATGCTAGACACTATCCCCCCCACTTCATGATAAAGGGTGGGATCCTCCCAATGGTACAACTCGGCCTTTACAATAAAGGTCTCAAGTCATTGTCTGGGCCAACCTTGTGGAACTTTCTTGGCAACAAGATAGTTCACAATGTTAGCGTACCATTGAAGCGAGGTGATAGCAAGAATCACCTAGTATGAGAAGGTCTCTGTGATAGATGTGGTCTACTCTAAATCCTCAAGATGCTCTAATCGAGTGAGGTAATCCGCCACCACATTCTTGACTCCAAGTTTATCCTTAATCTCTATATCAAACTCCTGAAGTAAAAGGATCCACCTGGTCAATCTATCTTTGGCATCCTTCTTTTCCATGACGTATCGGGCGGTGGTGTGCTCTATATAGATAGTCACTCTAGATCCTAAAATGTAAGATTGAAACTTATCCAAAGAAAAGACTACAGCTAACATCTCCTTCTCAGTCACGGTGTAGTTCCGATGAGTAGCATCCAAAGTCCGGCTAGAGTAGTAAATGGAAAATGGTAATCCATCCCTCCTCTGTCCAAGCATAGTCCCCATGGCAAAATCAGAAGTGTCTGTCATGATCGTGAATGGGAGAGACCAATCAGGTGGCTGAAGGACAGGAGCTTAAACAACTAATCCCATGAGAGTCTCAAATGATGCAAGACACTAATTATCTACAATGAACTCGATGTCTTTCATCAGCAGATCAGTAAGCAATCGGGAAATACGATTGAAGTCCTGTATGAACCATCGGAAGAAACTAACACACCCTAGAAAAGATCGCAACTATCGTAAATTGGATGGTGGATTGAGTTTATTGATGATATACACCTTGGTCGGATCGACCTCCACGCCCCTGTTGGAGATGATGTGCCCAAGGATCATCCCCTGAGTCATCATGAAATTACTCTTCTCCAAAGATAGAACAAGGTTGTCCTCCATGCAACGCTGAAGTACTTGGTATAGGCAGTCAAGACCAGCATCAAACCCATCACCATAGACCGAAAAGTCATCCATGAAGACCTCTAAACACTCACCCCCCATGTCTAAGAAGATGGAAAGCATGCACCTTTGGAATGTAGTCGGGTTATTATATGTCTTAAACAAACATGTGAACGCCATTTTCTCCTGGTCTTCAGGCGCAATGGCCACCTGATTATATCCCGAGTACCCGTCAAGAAAGAAGTAGTGACTCTTCCCAGCTAGCCTCTCGATAATCTGATCAATAAATGGAAGTAGGAAATGGTCCTTCTTGGTGGTATGATTCAATCGTTTGTAGTCCACACAGACCCTCCAAGAAGTGGGTACTCGGGTAGCTATCTCCTCTCCAGACTCGCTCACAACTGTGGTGATTCCTATCTTCTTGGGTACCACATGGAATGGACTAACCCATTTCGAGTCGGATATGGGGTAGATAAAATCGATGCTCCACCACTTAAATATATCTTTCATGACCACATCTCAAAAATTCAAGTTCATCCTTTCATGAAACTCATGCGATTTCTTGGCGTCCTCTTTAAGATTGATGTGATGGGAGCACAGGGCTGGACTTATCCCCTGAGATCATCTACACTCCATCCTATTGCCTTGCAGTTTCTTTCAAGAATCTCCATGAAACAAGATTCTTGGTCTTCAGTCAAATCCACTGAGATAATGAATGGGAACATATTCGGCTCACTCGTAAGGAATTTGTACTTCATGCTCTGTGGCACCGTCTTCAATTCAGGACAAGTGGGAGCTGGCAAATCTGACCTATGAAAAGTCTGTGTGAAGGCTTCCAAATCTGCATGTGAGAACTCTCATTGACTCGGTAAATCTGATGAATACGGCCTTGTTGGTATATCTGTCAACTATCCTCGCTCACTCTCTGCCCTAGTTGTCGGCTCTAAGGAAATCAAATACGATAAATAATCATCAAAGTCCTTCCAATCAATATCAAAATTCGAGGAATCTGAATCTGAATCACAAGAAATAAAATTGCCTCCCTATCCTGATCGTGATCATCAGCCTCTAAGGTGTCCTATTCCATAAGTGTGCTCTCCAAACTCTCAACAGATGTAATATGTAACTTTGCGGTGTTTGAAGCTGTGAAAAGAGCTCGTGATGCTGGATCTGCCCAAACTGCTTCGTCGTCTGTAATCACAAAATCACACACCTGGTGGACGTCTAGCTCTACATCTATCATCTGCTCTAAGTCGCTCATCTGCTCTGAGCACGCTGAATCTCTAGCTCTAGTCTTCTCGATCGTATCTATTTGTACACTTTCACCCTCGACTCAAAAGTATACCTTCCCGCTATCATGATCAGATATTGCCTTGGTTGTAGCCAAGAAAGTTTATCCTAAGATGATGGGGGTATTGGTCACTAATTTAGGGATCTCCATGTCCAGTACAACAAAGTCCACAAGGAATTTCAGGCCCTGGATTGTGACGACAACGTCCTTGAGCAACCCCTTTGGCCTCTTAATAGATCTGTCAGCAAACTGAAGGACTGTCATGCTCTGTCTAAGAGGGCCAAACTCGAATCGTTCGAGTAAGGTAGTCGGGAGAAGCTTAATCAAAGAACTATTGTCTAATAGATTGAGATCGAACTGTTTCTCATGAATGTGGCATCTGACATAGGGAGGTCCTACATCAGGACTTTTGGTTGGCAATCGGTTCTGATTATCAAAGCAGGTGGCATGAGTGAGCACATGGATCTCTGCATTGTGGTTCCTCTTCTTCCTACAAATGGTGGTCTTCTCTCTCAAATTCTTATAGAATAGAGGAATGTTCTCTAGTGCCTCCTGTAGAGTTATCTGTATCTGTAATACGTCTATCATTTGCTTACTTAACTCTATCTGGTGTCTCTTTTTTGGATTTTCTGTTTTGATTCCCTTTTTCAAGCAGAGTACTTGAGGGAAGGGGATAAAAGGACCCTTTCAAGAGAGATGAGGGTCAGGAGTAGGTTCTTGTGCATGCAATAGGCTTGAATCCATGCAAAGATCATCAGGCAACATAGATGGACTCACAAGAGATATGGAAACCTTTTTTTTATTCATATTTTTTATTTTTGTTGTTTTTCCATTTTTGTGTTTTTCTATAACTGTACTCAGGTACATGGTGGGACAACACAACAGAAGGAAACTTGGTGGCATCATCACCACCGACAACATCCAAACTTGCAGCATCAGCATCGCGCTCTAGCCTAGAATCTGGGATCATGGTGGCATCAACACCACCGTCTGCAACTGGAAATACAATGACCTCAGTACCGTCATCTGGATCAACATCCTTGGTGACGTCAACACCACCGTCATCGTCATGATAAGCGGCATCAGCACCGCTTCCATCCTTATCTGGCACCTTGGAATCTACATCTGGATGTCGCTCAAATGAGTCACCGTCGACTGGCTTCCTACTGCTCCTAAGTGTCACAAAATCAGCATCAAATATAATGGAAGAAGTATCATGCAAAATATCACTAGGATTGGTGGTCTTTGTAAATTGTACCTGCTCAGATTTTCTCTTTAGATTGTTCAGGTTGGATTCAATGTGAGTGGGTATGGTGGCCTTGCCCTTTATTATCTCCTTCATCTCATGTCGGAACTCGTCCATTTCTCGTCGGAAGGATGCTTGCTGATCAGAGAGTAAGCGGGCGAGGTCATCAAGGGTTGGGTTCTCATAGACTGGTGCATGAGAACCAGACGGGTTGCCTTGCTAGAAATGAGGTTGAGTCTGTTGCTGCTGGTAGTGAGGAGGCTGGAAGTACTATTGAGGATGCTACGGTTGCCTCCACAAATGTCCCTAATAGTGGGGACGAGGACCATGCTATTGCTGGTGGTGGGAGTACTGGGGCTGCTGAGACTGGCAGGCTTGCCCTACCTGAGCTGGAGGATGCTGTTGGGAAGAGGTGTCTCTAGTGGACCATCGGTAGCCGGGATGGTCACGATAAATCCTAGGCTGCGGTTGGTATTGGGAGTACAAGATCCCGTTTACTTCCATCAACGGCTCCTGCTACTCGTGAAGTGGCGAGGGAAGGGCTGCCAATGGTTGATTCGACTGGTAAACCACCATCTGAGTGTCTGAAGTTGGTGGTGGTTGTTGGTAGTGCTGGAGCTGCTGGATTGGCTCTACTTGGATGTGGTGAACCTGACGGTACGAGGCAGAAGGCTGGGAAGAGCTGCTCCCTGGATCAATCCATGACCTGAGACAGGGCAAGAAGTCACATGTGCCTTTTGAAGAAACATGATCTGGGTCTTCAGGTCACTCAAAGTTTAGGCCATCTCATCAATCTTGTTGAGCTTCTCCATGCCCTGGTGCTGCTTCTTCTCTATAATCTCCATCCGGCCCAACTTTTGGCTGATAATGCCCATGTCAGCAGATGAACACTTGGCAAATGTTGTAGCTGACGAATATGTGAGGTACCGGCATCAATATATGCAATCATCTGATATGAAACCACCTGCGGGAGAGGCTACCCTTGAGAGTAGATACGGGTCTGGGATATCACAATATAGTTTATGCCATCTCCTCATAGACTTCCCAGACCTGATCTTCATCCTTGGCGAAGTAGGAACCTCCACATGAGGCGTTCACTAGCCCCTACAGCTCAAGTGTCAGCCCACCAAAGAAACTCTAGATGAGGTTGGGCTTGTTGATCTTGTGGTGGTGACATCTCTCAATGATCTCTTTGAATCGATCCCAGCTTTCATGGAACTGTTCATTTATCATCGTGAAGTTGTTGATCATCGATCTTGTTACATTGGTCCAGTCGAGTGCATAGTACTTGTTCAAGTACTCGGTCCGAGCTTCTCCCAAGTAGTGACTACCATCCCCAGGTGCTTCAGCCAGTAGGCTGCTCTATCAACCAAGGAGAACGGGTCAATCAGCTTGATTATGTCCTCGTCCACAAGTCTGTCGTGTATGGTGCTGCATATCATCTCAAACTCCTGTAGATGGAGATGGGGCTCCTCGATGGCTAGCTCATGAAATATGGGTATTAGCCAAATAGTCTAGGGGCAAAGCTCGAAGTCATCAAGGATCTCGGGCAACTGGATCCATTTGTGGGTGAGGGTTGCACCAGGAATGTGCAACTTCCTCATCGTGTGTGTTGGTCTGGTTGTCTCCTACAACTCATCCTAGCGTCCGTCTCCTCCCTTAGCTCTAGGTATCTCTCCACCGACTGGTCTCTGTAACTCTACTCGACCAGCTCTCTTCTGTGTGAGCTCTCTCCTTACTTCTGCCATGAATGCTCCCTGGTCCCTGATCTGTCTCTGCCTAGTCTCCAAGGAGGCATGCAATGTGTTATTGATGGCAGCCTGGTCCAATACGAACGCAGATCAATGTGGTTGCTCATCAGTATGTTCCTCATTGCTGGCCATGTCACTGGTCTCTCCAAAGGCAAAAGACCTCATCTTGGGTGCTGTCAAATGACCATATAGCTGTGTTGGCCTTTGTACTAGTACCTTAGGAGTGAAAGAATGGTGGTCGAGGAGGAACAGGGTGGAGGGGAATTTGGGTTCAGAGAGCGGGTCTGAGCTCTTTGAAGCCACCCTAGATGAACCAGGGGGAGTGCCAGAAAGCAATGTTGTCAAAGGCAGCCTAAGAGACCTCCTTCATGTTATCGTGATATGGGTATTTATGAAAATTAAATCTAGGAGTCAAACAAGATGAGAAATCAGACCCCAAATTGACCTACACAACGCAAGCTAGTAATCATGAAAGGTTGGTCGTTAATCTTGTCAAATTTTATTTAGGTGATAAGTCAATCTATCAGAGCAGTTAAGCGAGCTGTTAGGAGCCCAATGCTCCCAGGAGATTGTCCCGAATCTCACAACCAGGTTTTCCAAGCCAGTATGGGTGCGGACTGTTTCTGACTACCCGATTTGCTCACTCTACTAAGGAAGTCCCGAACTGATTACCTGTTACCCTGTGAAATCCTCACTAGAGAACAACTAGTCACAAGAACCAGTAGTCTGAAGAGAGATTAGGCGTTTCTCTATCCTAGTGTGCGGGCCGTTCTCTCTCTGCAGATAAATCAGACAAGGAAGGGGTGACTCTCCCCAAAATAAAGAATTTTAAGTGAAGTTTAGTTTTAGGTCAAGTTTTCTTTAGCGGTCCCAAATTTTATTGGTTATCACTTTTTATGTATTTTTCTGAAAGAATACAACGCCTGACGATTCTGATTTCCTAGTTGTTCAAGTCCAAGAAAATTGGGGAAGAAAGTTGGAAAAGCCGATGCATTGATCAAACAATATGATGCATGTAAATATTAAAATGTGTACCTTACTCCAGCACTCTACATGCAGGGTGATCCGCGCATAAATAAAAGACAGAAACAAAACTACATATAAGATGCATGAAAAAATCATCCCTAAGATGAGTAACTTCTATTAGCGTGAAGAATAGGTAGTTAATTATCAGAAAGAGAGGTCGCGGTCCGGTCTTCGATGCCGATCGGTGCCCCACGACAGTGGGTCCTGCCAGCACTGTATACAGCCTCTCTTGGCACGTGGACTCTCATCCAGATAGACCAACTTTTTATGTTTATTTTAGTAAGTCCAATTACATTCTATAGGAACAGATAATCTGTTAGGTGTTTGGACGTAGCTAATTACGATCTCAAGCAGATAGAAGTCCTAAATCTAGGAGTCAAATTCTCAGGAATCAAATAGAAACTAAATGCGAAAATTCTCGGAAAACCGCGGTGATCGGTACTCGACAAAATAGACCCCGAATAGACCAAGTGTCCAAGAGTGTCTCAAGAGTCTAAATTATTACAAGAATAGTTTTGCAAAAATAAAATCTAGATATCTAAAACAATTGTCTTCTCTCCTCCTCTGCTCCTTCTCAGATGCAGACTCCTCTAAAAGCGAAATAGGTCGTCCCTCATGCGGTTCCTCGCACAAAAAGCGAAACAGAAGACGTTTGAAAGTAGTTATAATGAATAGATAGAAAAATAATCAAAAATGAAATCTAACTACAAATTTGTGCTCCCCAACAACGGTGCCATTCTGATGAGCATGATTTACAATCAACTAAGTTGGAATAAATATGAAGTCGTTGTCCTCAGCCAATCCAGTCAGTCAACAAGAAAAATCAACCATTAATGAAAATCAATCAATCAATGTGAGTGGTCCGCTATTTTATTTATATGGTATAGCGACCAAGGTCAAACACAAGGAGCATGATTTAGAAACTAAGTACTCAAATTTCAGAAAATAAAATGTTTTTATTGCTTTTTATTTTTCATTTTTTTTTTATTTTCAATAAAATGAAACAAGCACAAGAAATATAACTCACACACCAATATTTTTGTATTTTTCAAAATAGTAAAAAATACTTACAAAATTACAGAGAAAATATTTTTGGATTTTATAGGTTTGGAAGTGTCTTTGGCAATATTTTTGGAATTTTTAGATGTCTTGTGAATTATTGAAAAGCAAACAGTGGCAAAAATATAAAGCAATGCACAATGAGGAACAATTTGTAAATTAAAAATATTTAAAAGGTCCAAAATTCCTTGATGATATTTTTACGATAAACTAGAAGTAAAAACCTACAATCAAAAACTAAAAACACAATTTTTTATTTTTCTTTGATTTTATACAATTTTTATAAGATTTTGGGTGTTTTGTAATTTTTAGGGTTTTTTTAAGGATTTTTCAAACAAAAATGATATAAGAAGTAAAACACAACAAAATACATCTACATAAATTTTTAAGGAATTTTTAAAACATTTTTCAAATTTTTAAAACTTTTATAACACAATCAGGACTCTTTTTAGTGGTTTTTTAATTTTTAATATTATAAAATAAAATCAAATCAACACACAAAAATTACCACAATTAAAACACACTAGCAGGAGCTTTAGGTAATTTTTAGGTAGTTTCTAGAGTCAATTTAATATTTATTTTATTAAATAAAAGGCATGTAAACTAAAAACAGATCACAAGGACCCAAACATAATTAGGTTAGGTTTTGGGGTCAAAATATAACACTCAGTCAAAGTTCAATGACCAAACATGTAATTTTTCCAACCAAAACGTGCGCTACACACGTGATCCAGATCCACAGGGTTATAAATGCAAATCTCAAAACATAACATTCATTTCATAACATTAAGAAAGCTCAGGATAAATGTTGCAAATAACATAGCAAACCACGTAGGGACACACGTGACTCAGAATCGGTAGGACTAAAATGCAAATATAAAAACTAGAGGATCCAAACTGCAAATGTTCTTAACTACACAATTATTTATTGGATTGAAACTAAATAAGATAAATGACAGGGTAAAAGGTGCAATATACCCTTGCAGTCGTGTGGTTGGTGCGTGGGGGATTTGGTAGCTTTGATCATTCCTTGCAGAAGAACCTGACGGCCCTGGTACGGTCGGGTACGCGCAGCTCGGATCTGCCACATTAGTACAGATCTGACGGTCTGGTAAAGCTGCGATGATGTGCGGCTCAAATATGGCAAAAGTCTGATCGAACAGCTATCGAGTAAGCGTGGATGGACGGTCTCAATTAGAACTTTGCGCGAGAAGGCATCGGACGACTCCAGAGGGTCTTGGAAGAACTACATCCTGGCGAGCTTCGATCGAGAAGATCTTGCAGTATGAGGACCTGATCGGCTCACAATGAGGGTCAACACCCTCGTGAGATTACTCCGTGTCGAGTAGATGGGTTTGATGCGAAAGCGGATGGTCGGATTAGCATGGAATTGGTCCGCCTACTGGAGCTATTACGCCGGAGCAGTTGGGCTATCAAGTGGGTCTCCTCGTGTACACGAGCACCTGCAAAGGGTAGAGTGACTCGGAGTGGTCTTTCTGATCGGGTTATTGTATCACAAAGTATGTAGAAGTAACGGTGAGATGGAGCTTGGGTTTTCGGTGATGGTGGGGGAAGGAAATCCGACCTAATCCTGTTCCGATGAGCGAGATTCAGGGGGATAGGTTGCGCTGAAAGATGAAGTGCGAGTAGGAGTATCAATCTGTGCGGTGAGGTGGTCGATACAGGGCTCCAAACCAGGTGGTCGGAGCAAAGGAACCGATGGTGGTGAAAGTGAAAAGATCAAAGTGGAGAGGAAAATGCAGGCAATAAGGATAATACATAAGGATTCTGATGAGCTCAGAAGCTCCAAGCACGGTGAAAGGTGAGGGCTATAATCTCGATCTGACTGTGGCAGGCAGAAGAGGATTTACGTGGCAGAGCTCTAGCCGCGTTGTGAGTTGTGAGACTCCTAGCGTCTCTGACGGATCTTGAGTTGCTCTCCAGATGGTTGTCACTTCACTGAAGGTAGCTAGGAAGGAATGGGACAAAGAGGGACGAGATTAGGTGCGTAGGAGGTAGATGAGCATTTACGTAGGCGTGCGCGAGGGTCTAGAAGAATCAACGAGGGACGCAAAACCCTAGATAGATCCGATCCTCCCTAAGGATCCGTGAGGATCACAAATCCTAGGAGAGGAATCGGGCTATGGAATCGAGTGAAAAGGATGTCGGGTGCGATCGGAAAAAATCCGAGAAGAAGCGCTGGCGACGCGATTGCAGACCCGACCCGGCTAGGAGGAGAAGTTGACCAGGGTCAATAATCCTACGTGGCCTAATCAGATATCAGAATTTACAAAAATAAAAGGAAATTAAATATAAAATCTTAAAAATTTTAAAATACAAAGTGTATAAAAATGTTTATTATTTTACAAACTATTTTTCTGTGATTTTTAATTATTTTTATGAAAAAAATTAAATAGTTTATATACAGTTTTAAGTGTTATATATAGGTATATTATACATATGTATTATGTATATGCATTTTATTTTATTATTTTAATAAAAAAAAATTTATATTTTATTTATCTACAAAATAAGTTAAGGAATACAAAATGACTTTTATTTGATTTTTATAATTTAATTAGGTTGTAAAATAAATAGGTAATATATATATACAAGTGTCTTTTGTATAAGCGGTTGTTGGATTTTATTTTTATTTTTATTTTTATTTTATTTTTCTGATTTGTATTTTATTTCTATTATATAACTATGACTATATACAAGTGTAAAATAATAAGATGATTTTCACAAAAAAGTGGAATAAATATAAATAATTTTATTTACAGGTATATGTAATATATACAAGGCACACTATCTCTCCCTACTTGTTTCTTGTCGATCAGATCAATGCTTGACCTTCTCTTTGGGGTTTAGACCAATATGTTATTCTAAATACATCTTTATTTTTATTTTCTCTTTATTCTTTTATTTTGGAAAATAGACGCTAATTATGAGATATTAACAATGACATGTATAATGTTAATTTATTGTATTTACAAGTATTTATAGATGATTTTGCTAAAAGATAAAGCTAATATAAAAGAATAATGAATGAGAATCGTAGATTCATCAGAACTCCATGGGTCTTCTATAATAACTTGATGAGTTAAGCAATGTTACTCATAACAAAGCAATATTAGTTGCACAAGGGTTTAACCAAGAAGAGGGTATTGACTTTGATGAAACCTATGGACCTATTGCTAGACTGGAATCAATTCGATTACTTTTGATGTATGCTAGTTTTGTGGTTTTAATCTGTTCCTTATGGATGTTAAGAGTGTGTTTTTGAATGATTAAAGAGGAAGTCTATATTAGACAACGTTCTAGTTTTTCTTCAATAGCTCTTCTAGACCATGTCTTTTATCTTAAGAAAGTGCTCTAGGATCTGAGACAAGTACCTCATGCTTGGCACGATCTCTTCTTAATATTTTTGATAACTTCTAATTTTAAGATTGGACTAGTTGTCTTGCACTTTTTAGTAAGAAAACTAAAAGGATTTGTTAATTTTTCAAATTTGTGATTATGACATTACTTATTGATAGTAACGAAAACTATGTCAAGTATTTTGTGTGAAAGGAGGTGTGTACCCCAGGTCCGGCGACCCTTGTCGTCGAGCTCCGTCGCAGGCGTAGCCCGAGCCTCTAGAGGCGACGCTCCATCGAGGCGAAGACCACCGGAGATCCAGCATCTCCTCTACAGTCGATTCCAGTCATCAGGTATCACTTTTAGGCTTCATTTCATCATTTAGATTCGATTCCCCCCATTTCAGCTCCGTCAGCTCCGCCTCGGTGGCCGGAGCCCCATCACTTTATCCCATCCATACCGATAGATCCCTCGACCCATCGCCACCTTCTTTCCACGATCTGATCACCTCGAGCTGGGCTATCTGAGCCTAGATCGAATCGGGTTCCTTCCGCCGCCTCCGCCGGAACATCCCTCCATCCATCCACGCCGCTTCCCTTTGTTATTCTGCAAATAACCCATGCCGGAGTGTTCCTCCGAGCACGAGCATCTTCTTGCAGGTGAATAAGCACAGGAAACCTCCCTTGGCTGCGTTTTCCACCCTTCGCCGGAGTCACCCAGCTCCCTCCTCCCTCGCCGGAGGATCCGGCCGTTGGGTGCTCAATCGGACGCCACCAACCGACGCAGATCGTCATCGAGAGCAGAAACCCCCTCTCTGATCTTCCGTCGGACGTTTGGATCGCCTCCAGATCGCCGGAGAAGCTCGTCCAAGAGTTCATCCAGTCTACCCCTCTACCGTCGGATCAACCTCCACCGATAATTATCATCCTAGTCGTCCGTGCCCTGCTCCTGTCAGGCCGTTAGATCCATGATCTGACGGCCACAGCGCCCCACGTTCTCCCTCGTGCCAGGACCGTTGGATCTTCCAGGAGGCGTCTTCAGGACTGTGCACACGCTAGCCATTCATCGCCCGACATGTCACCCTCACGCGCCCCGCACGCGCTGTGGCTGGGTAACTTGCGCCCGACTCCCTGCATTTTATTTTGGCTCCTGTTTAGTCTATTAAATAAACTCGCACACTTGGTTAATTTGCATATCTGGACCTATACTTTCTTGTATTTTTTTTAGTCCCTGTTTTGTGGAGACACGTGCTTCGACACGTGATTTTGTGGAACTTTTGCAGTATTGATCCTATAGTTCTTGGCTGTTACAGTTTATTTTTTTATAAATAGGATTTACACTTTAGTCCCTGTGAATGTGAATCACGTGTGTGTCGCGTGCTTATTTGGGCTATTTGCAATTTAGGCCCTGTGGTTTTTATAAGCGTTATCTATTTGGCCCCAAAACTATGTTTCTTTGCACTTAGATCCATGTGTGTTGTGGCTTTTGTATTGATTGAATAAAATATCAAATTAATTCCAAATCAAGTGAAATTTGGATACATGGCTCCTGCCACTGTGTAAAAATTTCACTAAATTTTTGGGACATTTTTATTATTGTTTGTTATTTAAAAAAAATCAAAAACCTTCGTTTTTCCTAATGTTTGAAAAAGAAAATCAACTAAAAATCTAAAAACTCATCTAAAAATTAAAAAAAAATAGGACTTGTTTGTTTTAGTGTTTTTTTGCTTCAGACCAATTGTTGTTGAATTTGGATTTACAAAACCCATAAAAAATATAAAACCCTAAAAATCTTATAAAAAATGTTAAAAATTCTTTAAAAATCAAAAAAAAAATCCAATTTTGGTTTCTGTAGTTTAGTTTTTATTTTTACTTTTTATAAAAATTACCTTCAGATTTTTATAGCTAATTATCTATTTTTAATTAGCCTTTCAAATCTGACTTCACATTTATTCATTGTTTTTGCCTTTTTTGATTTTGATAAAATCAACTAAAAAATATAAAATTCTTAAAAAATCACCAAAACACTTAAAAATATAAAAAACATAAAAATAATTTATTTGAATTTTCTGAGTTGTTTTGAGTTTTTAATAAATTGTGGTTTGTGTGCTTTTTCTTTTCTTCTTACATTTTCTTCATATATCAAAAATACAAAAAAAATTAAAAATATATAAAAAACCACTAAAAATCCCCTTTTTTATTTTAATTTTTTTTCGACTACTTCGTAGGCCGGTCCGACCAAATCGTGCTCCTTGAGTTCGACCCTGGTTGCTATACTAGGTTAAATAAATAGCGAGGACCGCTCTTTGTTTTTATTGACTTATTTCTGATTTGGTGGTCTTATCTTCTTGTTGACTGATCTCCGAGATCCAGGTCGCAACGACCCGTGTTTTTCATCACCCCCCTATACTTAACTTTGCTAGTCCCTTAGCAAACACTTATTTGAAAAAGAAGCGTAAAAGAAAAGAAAAAGAAAAAGAAGGGAAAATGAATGAATCAATGCTGCTAATTAAACTTGCCTTCATTAAATTGAAGTATGGAGCTCAGTCACATCTTTGGATTATTAATGTGTCGGAAATTTTATTTGGACTTAGGTTTAAGACTTGACAGCCTCTATGTTCCACTAATCTATAGTCAAGACCCCTCAATAATCCAGATCAGAACAAGTCTTCATACACAAACCCTGAAGATCATGAATCTTTCCTTGTACAGTGTAAATGAGGTATAGCTCTCTACTTCAGAAGTAGCAAAATGACCACCCTCCTCAACAAGGTAACTCTAATGCCATAGTTTGGCCACTCTTTCCTCGAGGAGCGGGGTATTCCCTTCTAAGTTCAAGTTCAACCGGCTCAAGAAGAGGGGGAAGAAGAGAATGGACCATGGCCAGTGTAGCCATGTACCTCTGGGAGCTCAACCAGTGTAGCGAAGTCTCCCTGCTGCAAGCTTCATAAGATGCAACATGAGTCTCAAGATTTGCTTATTGCACTATATACACTTCGGTGGGATTATTATTTTCTATCAGACCCACCACTTTTTTTGGAGTTTTCTTTTCTTTTTGTAATTTTTTATGTGCAACCCACAATTCCTGTCGTTAGACCTCATGGCAACCAGACCAAGTTGAGACGCACGTCCTTCACTATAAGAAGAAGAGAGGTTCTGCCTAGAAGTACTACCCTCATATGCTACCCCAAGTCAAGGAAGACTGCCTCCTCACCACCTCATCCGTATAGAGCTCGGTGTAAAGTGCGGGTCCAAGTATTGGCTATATGAGTCATGTGTGTGTTGTTAAGTGCTCTACTTAGGATCATCGAGATGACATATGATCATAGCCTAGTGGACTCAAAGTATTAAGTCACCATGGACCTGATACGTCTCAACCCTAAGCCCTATAAGGTTCCTCTTAGAATTAGGTGGATTAAGATCTTAACCAAGCTCCTTTTTTCAATTTAATTCCAGGCTACTTAAATGTCAACTATGATCCAGGAAAAACTATACAAGTATATACAAAGATGTAATTTACAAAATATTTACACATGTACACATTTTTTGAAAAATGTTTTGAAAACACGGATGTATGCATGAATGCAAATTTTACAAAATATTTACACACATTTACACGAGGTTTTTGCAAACTTTTGATTTTCAAAATATTTTACAAAAATTTTGTATATATACATAATTTTGATATCAAAATATTTATAAGTTATTTACACAAAAGATTTTTACAAACATTTTTACAAAAATAATTTGTACAACTAGCTATGTATGTGCAATAAATGAATTTTATTTACAAGGAAAAAATTTTAATTTTTATGGATTTTTGGGTTTTAGCCATTTTATTTATTAACACACACACAATGTATGAGTTATGGTTAAAGTAAATATGAAATATATACACACCCCCTATACTTAGCTCGAACGATGTCATCAGAGTCAAGAGCGATGAAGAAGACATAACTCGTGCTTAGTATAGGGAAGTGAAAACAAAGACGAATGAAAGAATAGAAATGCAAGAGATCTTGGGTTTTCCCCGTATACTTAGGATCAAGTAATCCTAAGTATAGCAGGTTGTACACAAAGGGAAATCCGAGTGAGAACGTACAGGGTCTACCTCCCCTATACTTAGGGTAAAATAACCCTAAGTATAGGCAGCAAACAGAGGTAGAAATGAATCAAAAGAAACTCAAAAGTCTCACATCCCCCCATACTTAGGGTAAAGTGCACCCTAAGTATAGCAACGTTGAAGATGTAAATGGGGTGTTGGACTGAAGAATAGTGTGATATGGACAACTAGATCTGTACAAGTCGAAGGAACAGTGATAATCAGGCGTGAGATGCAATAGATGTGAGTCTAGAGACCATATCTCAGGCAAAATGAATCGAGGCAACATCAACGACCAGCGGCTCATGATCTAGATATGGCTTGAGCCGCTGCCCGTTAACACGAAAGGTACTCTCAAAAGACAATTCAGATATATCAATACTCCCATTGTCGTGTACCTTTCTAACCAATTAGGGTCCCTTCCATTTGCTATGTAGCTTCCCTGGAAATAATCTCAACCTGGCATCGAACAACCATACTCATTGTCCTGGCTCAAACTGCTTGTGGCTGATATGAGAATCATGCCACTCCTTCACTCTCTCCTTGTACTATAGGCTGCTCGAAAAGGCTGCATCATGAATCTCCTCCAGGGCTGCTAACTCTGCCCTCCTCTGATCTCCTACACTCACTGGATCCATAATAATGTCTGTGACTGCCTAGAGTGACCTATGTCTATGCTCAACAGGTAAATGGCAGGGCTTGCCATAAACGAGGTGAAAGGGAGACGTACCCAACGGTGTCTTGAAGGACGTCCGATATGCCCACAAGACCGAGTCCAAAAGCTGTGACCCATCCTTTCAGTTAGGGCGGATGACCTTCTGTAATATAGTCTTGATCTCCCAGTTCGACACTTCAGCAAGACCATTGGTCTGAAGATGGTATGGTGTGGCTACTCGATGGTCTATGCTGAACTCGCTAGCAAGGGCCTTTACCTTGTCATTGATGAAATGAGACCCCCCGTCAGATATCAACACTCGAGGTACCCCAAACCGTGAAATGATATTCTTCCTCAAAAATCTGCAAACAGTCCTAGCATCTGCGGTTCGGGCGGGGACGGCCTCAACCCAACGACTAACATAATCCACGACCAACAAAATGTACTTAAATCCCTGACTCCTAGGGAATGGACCCATGAAATCGATGCCCCGTGCGTCAAAAACCTCACAGAAGTGAATGGGCTGCATCGGCATCATATCATGTCGTCCACAAGTGCCCATCCTCTGACAGTCAGTACACCTCTTCACGAACTCATCAGAGTCCTTGAAGAGGGTAGGCCACCATAGGCCGGATTGGAGCACTTTCTATGTCGTTATCCTCCTAAAGTGATGTCCTCTTGCCTCAAGCTAGTGGCAGTAAGTGAGGACGTTGTGGTGCTCCTCCTGAGGAATGCACCTATGCTAGACATTGTCCCCTCCTTCATGATAAAGGACGGGATCCTCCCAGTGGTAGAACTTGGCCTTCGCGAGGAAGGTCTCAAGTCTCTGGATGGGCCAATCTTGTGGAACCTTCTTGGCAACAAGAAAGTTCACAATATCAGCGTACCATGGGAGAGAGGCGATAGCAAGGATCGTCTCATCTGGGAAGGTCTCACAAATAGGCTCGAACTGCTCAGAATCCTTAAGATACTCCAATCAGGAGAGATGATCCGCCACCACATTCTTGACTCCAGGTTTGTCCTTAATCTCTACATCAAACTCCTGGAGAAGAAGGATACATCTGGTCAATCTGGCTTTGGCATCCTTCTTTGCCATGAGGTACCTGATGGCGGTATGATCAGTGAAGATGGTCACTCTAGATCCAATGATGTAAGATCTGAACTTTTCTAGGGCGAACACTACGGTTAGCATCTCCTTCTCAGTGACTGTGTAGTTCCTCTGAGATGCATCCAAAGTCCGGCTAGCGTAGTGAATAGCAAAGGGGACTCCGTCCCTCCTCTGTCCCAGCACGGCCCCTACGGCAAAATCGGAGGCATCCGTCATGATCTCAAATGGGAGAGACCAATCAGGCGGCTGAAGGACAGGAGCCTCTGCAAATAGAATATTGAGAGTCTCAAATGACGCTAGACACTTATCATCCACAATGAACTCGGTGTCTTTCATCAACAGATCAGTCAACGGTCGGGCAATCCGGATGAAATCATGAATGAATCGTCCGTAGAAATCGGCGTGCCCAGAAAAGACCGTAACTGCTGCAAGTTAGACGGTGGACTAAGTTTCCTAATGATATCCACCTTGGTCGGATCAACCTCCATGCCCCTGTTAGAGATGATATGGCCAAGCATCGTCCCTTGAGTAACCATGAAGTGACTCTTCTCCCAGGAAAGCACCAGATGCACCTCAATACATCGTTGGAGGATGCGGTCTAAGTAGTCAAGAGAGGAATCGAATCCGTCGCTGTAGACTAAAAAGTCGTCCATGAAGAACTCCAAGCACTCCCCTACCATGTCCGAAAAGATGGACAACATGCACCTCTGGAATGTCGCCGAAGCATTGCACTATCCAAAGGGCATCCGTCTGAAAGCATATGCCCCGAAGGGACAGGTAAAGGTAGTCTTCTCCTGGTCCTCTGGCGCAATCGCCACCTGGTTGTATCTGGAGTACCCATCCAAGAAACAGTAATGGCTCTTCCCTTCCAGTCTCTCAATAATCTGATCAATAAAGGGCAGGGGGAAATGATCCTTCTTGGTGGTCGGGTTAAATCGTCTGTAGTCCACACAGACCCGCTAAGAAGTGGGTACCCGGGTAGCGATCAAACTCACTGACAACTGTAGTGATGCTCGTCTTCTTGGGCACCACATGCAATGGACTGACCCACTTGGAGTCGGAGATGGGGTAGATAAAATCAGTGCTCCACCATTTCGAGATCTCCTTCATGACAACATCTCGAAGGTTCGGGTTCAGCCGCTGTTGGAACTCACGCGACGGCTTCGCGTCCTCCTCGAGATAGATATGGTAGGAGCACATGGCCAGACTTATCCCATGGAGATTGGCTACACTCCATCCTATCACCTTGCGGTTCTTTTCAAGAACCCCCATCAGACGGGATTCCTGCTCTCCAGTCAAATCTGTTGAGATAATGACTGGGTACATCTCATGCTCACCCACAAGGAACCTATACTTAAGCGATGAAGGAAGCGGCTTCAGCTCTGGACAACACTGTGCTGGTGGATCTGTCCTCTGAAAGGTCTGAGTGAATGCGGCCAAATCTGCTGGGAGAATGAGAACTCTCTCTCACAATATGAATCAGGCGAAGGCTGCTCTGCTGGTGTGTCTCTGCTCTGTGTGGAATCAGCCTCCTCCCTAGCTGTCGGCTCTAGGGAAGTCAGACACGGTATCAAGTCATCGAACTCAGCCCAGTCGAAATTAGACTCCGAGGGATCTATATCAGAATCTCAAAAATCTGCCTCACGATCGAGAACCAGCTCTGTTACCTGAGATGTATCCTAGACCAGGGGTGCGCTATCCAAGCTCTCCTCTGCTATCATATGTGCATCAGCAAACTCTAAAGGTGAGATGATGGCATGTGCTACTGGGTCTGCCCAAACTGCCTCGTCAACTGTGATCACAAAGTCGCAGTCCTGGTGGATGTCTCACCCTGCCTCTGACATCTGCTTTGAATCTGATGTCAGCTCGGAGAAAGCTTAATCTCTAGCTCTAATCTCCTCGATCGTCTCTATTTGTATACTATTGCCCTCGACGCGAAAATATACCTTCCCGCTATCATGATCGGATACGGCATTGGCTGTGGCCAAGAACGGGCATCCTAAAATGATGGGGGTATCGGTCACGGACTCTGGGATCTCCATGTCCAACACAACGAAGTCCACGAGGAATTTCAGGCCCTGAATTGTGACAACAACGTCCTTCAGCAACCCCTTCGGCCTCTTGACAGATCGATCAGCAAACTGAAGGACCGTCATGCTCTGTCGTAGAGGGCCCAACTCGAAGCGTTCGAGTAGGGCTGCCGGAAGTAGGTTGATCAAAGACCCGCTGTCTAATAGAGTACGATCGAACCTCTGCTCCTGAATGTGGCATCTGACATACGGGGCTCCTGCATCTGGCCTCTTGGCTAGCAGACGGTTCTGAATCACGAAGCATGTGGCACAAGTGAGCACATGGATCTCTGACTGGTGGTTCCTCCTCTTCCTCCGATCTATGGTCCTGTCTCTGAGTGATCTCTAGAAGAGAGGGATGTGCTCCAAGGCCTCTTGTAGAGTCAGTTGTATCTGAAATCTGTCCATCATGTGCTGGATGAACTCTATCTGGTGGGACTTTTTTGGGTCTTTTTTGGTCCCCTTAGCTAAGCGGAGTGCTTTGGGGAAGGGGACTGCTGGGTCCTTCTCAGATGAAAGACGAGGAGAGGGTCTGGGCTGCTCAAGCACGATAGAATCCACACATACATCATCATGCAACACAGGTGGATCAGAAAAAATCAAACCCTTTCCTTTATTCACATAAACGTCCTGAGGTACATGATTAGAAGGAAAAATAACAGGACTAGCCGTAGAAGTAATGGTGGCCTCAGCACCACCCTCGGCATCTGGATCCGCGGCATCAGTACCGCGCTCTAGCTCGGCAACAAGTCTGGTGGCATCAGTACCCCCTCCTCTATCAGGTGAAACGACAGCCTTAGTACCGTCAGCTGGATCAACATCCGTGGTGGTGTCAGTACCACCGTCATCATCTCTGGCGGCATCAGCACCGCTCTCCTCTCGCCTGGTGCTCCTGTCGTAGCGTCGAGTCGTCTCTCAGATGAGGCACCTCCTGCTGGCATCCTACCGCTCCTAAGTGTAACAAAGTCGGCATCAAACAGATATGCATAAATGTCACCAAGTGAATCAGTAGGAGTGGTAGACTCTGTGAACTCTATCTTCTCAGACTTCCTCTTCAGGCTATTAGGGTTCAGCTCGATCTGGGCAGGGATGGCGGACTTCCCTCTCACTATCTCCCTCATCTCCTGACGGAACTTGTCC
Source organism: Ottelia alismoides (assembly GCA_037367405.1). NCBI lineage: Eukaryota > Viridiplantae > Streptophyta > Magnoliopsida > Alismatales > Hydrocharitaceae > Ottelia > Ottelia alismoides. The sequence continues at coordinate 203,471 of JAZKJV010007892.1, read as the reverse complement.
ATCTCCCGTCGAAAGGTAGCCTACTACTCGGACATGAGGCGGGCTAAATCATCCAAGGCGGGGTTCTCATAGGTCGGCCCATGAGAACCTTATAAGTAGCCTCACTGGTAGTGAGTCTGTTGCTGCTGCTGGTGAGGGTGAGAGGGGTACTGGTGATGATTCTGCTGCTGAGGCTGCTCTCCCCTCCAAGGGTGTCCATGCTGATAGGGACGAGGACCATACTGCTGGTAGGGGATGACTGCAGCTGCTGCTGAACTGGAGGCAGCTGCTGCTGGTGCTGCTCACGCTGCTGGCCGTACTGGCCACCCTGAACTGGAGGCTGCTGTTGGGAACTGGTGCCTCCGGCCGACCAGCGAAATCTAGGATGGTCTCGTCATATACCGGGCTGGGGTCGGTCGTACCAAATCCCGTTGACATCCATCAACGGCTCCTGCTCGTACGAGGGCGGGGGTAGTACTGCCAGGGGCTGATCTGGATGGTAAACCACCATCTGAGTGTCCTGGGATGGTGGTGGCTGGTAAGACTGCGGTGGTTGCTGGTACGACTCCACCTGGACATGGTGAACCTGTCTAGGCTGACTGGAGTGCAGGGACGAGCTACCACTGTTGCTCGGATCTCCTCGTGACCTGAGACAGGGCTGAGAAGCCGTCTGTGCCTCTTGGAGACACATGACCTGTGTCTTCAGGTCACTCAGCGTCTGTGCCATCTGGTCGATCTGCGTCATGCCCTGGCACTGCTTCTTCTCGATCAGCTCGATCTGGTCCAGCTTCTCGCTGATGATGCCCATGTCTGCAGCTGTAGACTCGGCCTGTGCGGCTACCGCGGACGAAGTGGAAGGACCGGCATCGACCCGTGCTATCCTCTGAAACTGCACGGTCTATGGCTGGGGGCGTCCCTAGGTGCAGAGTCAGGTGTGGGACATCATGGTGTAGTTCTCGGCCATCTCCTCATAGATGGCTCAGACCTGATCCTCATCCTTGGTGAAGTAGGAACCGCCACAAGAAGCATTCACCAGGCCCTGCAGCTCTGGTGTCAATCTGCAAAAGAAGCTCTGAACCAGGTTCGGCTTCAAAATGTCATGGTGTGGGCATCTTTCTGTGAGCTATCTAAACGTCTCCTATGCCTCATGGAACTGCTCATTGGGGAGCATGGAGAAGTTACTGATCAGGGCCCTCGCAGCATTGGTCCGCCCGAGTGGATAGTACTTGTTCAAGTACTCGGTGCGGAGCTGCTCCCAGGTATAAACAATCCTCCCCAAATGCTTCAGCCAGTTGGCTGCTCTATCAACTAGGGATAAGGGGAAGGCAATCATCCGTACAGTGTCCTCGTCCACCTGCCGATCGTGGACAGTGTTGCAGATCATCTCAAACTCCTGGAGGTGGAGATGAGGCTCCTCAGTCACGAGCCCGTGGAAACGGGGTAGAAGCTGTATCATCTGCGAGGGGAACTTGAAGTCCCCCACGATCACCGGAAGAACAATCCATCTGTGGGTAAGAATCGATCCGGGGTTGTTGCAACTCCCGCATCGGTCTTGCTCCTGTTGCTGCTGCAGGCTGGGCTGGCTCATCGGGCTGATCTGGTATCTCTCGCCTGTCTCCTACGGGCCTGCGCTGCTCACGGTCGGCTCTCATCCACTCCATCTCTCTCCTCATATCTACCGTGAAAGCTCCCTGATTCCTGATCTGCTGTTGCATCATCTCGAGGGAAGCTATCAAGGTGTTGTTGATGGCACCCTGGTCCAGGACATAGGTCTGCTCTACTCGTGGGCTCCGGTGCGGTCATCACTGCTGTCGCCCATGGTCTCTGCAAAGGCAAAAGACCCAAGCTTAGGTGCCGAAATATAATCTCTCTGCTGCTCTATCTAATCGGGCACCTCTGGACTGTCAGAATAAAGGTGGTCGGGGGGAACAGGATGGAAGCGAACTCGGGTTCGGAGAGTGGGTCTCGGCTCTCACGAACCGACCTTGATGAACAGGCCGGAGTGCTCGTAAGCGGTGCAGCCAGAGGCTGCCTAAGGGACCTCCGACCCATCATCGTGATCTGGCGTATCGGGCGGATGGGATCTGGAAAGCAAACAGGATCAGGCAAACAAACCCCTAATTCACCAACGCGACGCAAGCTGATGACCGTAAGAGTTCGGTCTTTTATCTTGTCTTTTTTATTTTGGTGATAATACAGTCTAATAGAGCGATTAAGCGAGCTGTTGGGAATCCAACGCCCCTAGGAGACTGTCTCGATCCTGAACTAGATCTTTCCCAGCCAGTACAAGCCGCGGACCGTTCACTGGCTACCCGATCGGCTCGCTCTGTTAAGGATATTGCGGCCCGCTATACTGGAGACCGGAGTAATCCTTACTGGAGAACGACTAGCCCAGAAGCAATAGTCTGAAAAGGGGTCGGATGTGGCTCTACCTAGTGTACGGGCTACTCTCTCGCCCAATCAAACCATACAAGGTGGGGGTTGCTTTCCCAATACAATTTTTTTTGGTGAAGTGATTTTTAGGTCCAATTTGCTTTAGCAGTCCCAAATTTTATGGTTTTTCTTTTTTTAGATATTTTTCAAGCAAACAAATGCCTTATGAATTTTTCAAGTTCTCCTGATTATTTAAGTCCAGAAAATGGGAGGAGAAGACGAAAAAGCCAATGCGTGATGAAATCAATGATGCATGCTGAGTAAGAAAGGCGTACCTGACTCCAACACTCTACATGCAGGGTGATCCACGCATAAAAATGAAGACAAAAAATAAATTATCTATATGATGCACGAGAAAATCAGCCTTAGACGAAGCAATTTCTACACAGGAAGAACAAATGGCTAACGGGTCAACGGGAGGGGTCAGAATCCGGTCCTTGATGCCAATCGGTGTCCGCCACAACGGATCCTACCAGTGTTGTATACGGCCTCTAGCGGCACGTGACCCCTCAAGTGACCAGGTTAGCCTTGTCTTTATTAATTTTAATTAGGTCCAATTACGATCTAATAGGAGCAGGCAGATAATTAGGGTTTGGATCCTAATCAATTACGTCACAACCAGTAGAAAATCCTAAGATAAGGACAAAACCACGTAAATCAGATAAGAAGTAATAAAAAGCGAAAATTCAAAAACGGCGTAAATCATGGTGAGGTCCCCCGAGCACACCGGTGCTCGGCGAAACAGACCCCGCAATCACAAGTCTTTGAGAGTCTGGTTGTCCCTGTATTATTACAACAATCAAATAATCTGACTGAAAAGTAAAACTATCGTAAAGTAGTCCTTTCCTCTCCTGCTCAAATTCTCGCTCTCTCTTGCGGCTCCGTACAGAAGGGAGCTGCCTCTGGCTTTCACGGTTGCTTCAGCGTTCCGAAAAAAGCTGCCTCGATCCTCAGGCCCTAGCAAGAAGTAAAACAAGATTGGGTCAGAAATAGTTATTATAAAAACTAAGCAAGATGGAATAAAATCAAATGCAAACTATATACAAAAAATGAAAATAAAAACAAATAAAATAAAACAAACAAGAACAAAAATAAAATAAAAATAAAACAAAAGAAACCGAATAAGTCACGGAAAGCCACGAAAGAAAAGAAAAGCCGTAAGAAAAATAGCGGAATTGAAAACCGAACAAAAACAAAATACAAAAAGACTACTAAGACGTGATCCCCACCGACGGTGCCATTTTGTTGACCGAAAATATCCACAGAGACCCGGGTGAAGGTATAAAAACACGGGTCATTGCGACCTGGATCTCGGATATCAGTCAACAAGAAGATAAGACCACCAAATCAGAAAATAAGTCAATAAAATCAAAGAGCGGTCCTCGCTATTTATTTAACCTCGTATAGCTACCAGGGTCGAACTCAAGGAGCACGGTTTGGCCGGATCAGCCTAGGAAGTAGTCGAAAATAAAATGAAAATAAAAAAAAGGATTTTTGGTGGATTTTTATATTTTTTTAAAATTTTTCTGTATTTTTGATATATGAAGAAAATGTAAGAAGAAAAGAAAAAGCACGCAAACCACAATTTATTAAACACTCAAAACAACTCAGAAAATTCAAATAAAATTTTTTATTATGTTTTTTTATATTTTTAAGTGTTTTTGGTGATTTTTTCAGAATTTTATAATATTTAGTTGATTTATAAAAATCGAAAAAGGCAAAAACAGTGAATAAATGTGCAGTCAGATTTGAAAGGCTAATTAAAAATAGATAATTAGCCTATAAAAATCTGAAGGCAATTTTTATGAAAAGTAAAAATAAAAACTAAACTACATAAACCAAAATTGCATTTTTTATTTTTATAGAGTTTTTAAAAATTTTTATAAGGTTTTTAGGGTTTTATATTTTTTATGGGTTTTGTAAATCCAAATTCAACAGAAATTGGTCTGAAGCAAAAACACTAAAACAAACAAGTCCTAATATTTTGTAATTTTTAGATGAGTTTTTAGGTTTTTAGTTGATTTTCTTTTTAATATAGAAGCAAAAATGAAGGTTTTTTATTTTTAAAAAATAACAAACAATAATAAAAATGTCCCAAAAACTTAGTGCAATTTTTACACACTGGCAGGAGCCACGTATCCAAATTTCACTCGATTTGGAATTAACTTGATATTTTATTCAATCAATACAAAAGCCACATCACACAGGGACCTAAGTGCAATGAAACATAGTTCTTGGGCCAAATAGATAACACTTATAAAAACCACAGGGCCTAAATTGCAAATAGCCCAAATAAGCACGTGGCACACACGTGATTCACATTCACAGGGACTAAAGTGTAAATCCTATTTATAAAAATATAAACTGTAATAGCCAAGAACTATAGGATCAATACTGCAAAAGTTCCACAAAATCACGTGTAGAAGCACGTGTATCCACAAAGCAAGGACTAAAATGCAAATACAAGAAAGCATAGGTCCAGATATGCAAATTAACCAAGTGTGCGATTTTATTTAATAGACAAAATAGGAACCAAAATAAAATGCAAGGAGACGGGCGCAAGTTACCCAGCCACAACGCGCGCGGGGCGCGTAAGAGTGACGTGTCGGGCGGTGAATGGTTGGCGTGTGCACGGTCCTGATGACGCCTCCTGGAAGATCCAACGGTCCTGGCATGAGGGAGAACGTGGGGCGCACGTGGTCGTCAGATCATGGATCTAATGGCCTGACAGGAGCAGGGCACGGACGGTTAGGATGATAACTGGCGGTGGAGGTTGATCCAACGGTAGAGGGGTAGACTGGAAGAACTCCTCCTGGGCGAGCTTCTCCGGCAATCCGGGGGTGGTCCAAACGTCCGATGGAAGATCAGAGAGGGGGTGTGTGCTCTCAATGACGATACGCATCGGTTGGTGGCGTCCGATTGAGCTCCAAATGGTCGGATCCTCCGATGAGGAACCCAATTCAATCTAGGCTCAGATAGCACAGCTCGAGGTGATCAGATCCTAGAAAGAAGGTGGCGATGGGTCGAGGGATCTATCAGTACGGATGGGATAAATTGATGGGGCTCCGGCCACTAAGGCGGAGCTGGCGGAGCTGGCGGAGCTGAAATGGGGGAATCGAATCTAAATGATGAAATGAAGCCTAAAAGTGATACCTGATGACTGGAATCGACTGAGGAGGAGATGCTGGATCTCCGGTGGTATTCGCCTCGATGGAGCGTCACCTCCAGAGGCTCGGACTATGCCTGTAGTGGAGCTCGATGACAAGGGTCACCGGACCTGGGGTACACACCTCCAATCGCTCTCTCAAACACCCTCCGCACTCGCTGTCACTCGAGGAAGAAGATGGAGGTCACAGGGATCGAAGATGGCGGCCTAAGGTGTGTGAAATGGAAGAGGAAGAGGAATCTATATACTGGTAGGGATCCGGCAAAAATGGAGTCGGGAGGCAATTGTGATGCATGGATCCCTAGGAAGATTCCCGAGCGTGAATCTCGGATATGTGATCTGCAAATGGAGCCCGGGGTTTGGGTGAATGGCGATCAGATCAGTCCAGGGTAATTGAGCGAAGTCGGGTCAGGACGCAGATCCGCCTGGAAGTGGTCCTGGGGGGAGAGCTGACCGGGGGTCAACAATCCCCCATGGACCAATGAGAAAAATTCATTGGAAAAAGATTTAAAAAATCAAAATAAATTAAAAAAAGACTTTATTTAAAAATATTTACAAAATAAAAAATGTTTATTTATTTTCAAAGTATTTTTTAGTGATTTTTATTTATTTTTATGAAAAATAAATTATGTATTTACATTATATTATTATTATGTACATGTATAAATACCTATGTATTTTTGAATTTTATTTTTATTATTTTATTTATGTATAAATATTCCAATTTTATATTTTATTTATTTACATCATAAAATATGGAATATAAAAAGATTTTTATTTGATTTTTATTAAGTATTTACAAGGGTGAAATAAGTACATCTTTTATTTTATATACATGGTATATGTATACTGATGAGAGAGAATTTATTTCTTTTTATTTTTATTTTTATTTTTCCCATTTTTATTTTATTTTTATAAATATATACAAAATAAATGGAACACATAAATATTTTTATTTTTAGAAAATAAAATATTTACACAAAGAGGGGTATTTACACCATGTTGAGTTACCCTTTCTCTCTCTACTTATTTTATTTTGCGGTCAGGCCCTTGTGGAGCCTTCCCTTGGGTTCAGGTCACTCAATATTTATTCTAAATATTTCCCTCTTTTTCTGTATTTCTTTATTCTTTATTTTTGCACAAAAACATGCTAATTAAACAATGCATGCTATTTGATAAATTATTCTATTTACAAACATATACATGGTGTTTTGCAAAGGTTTTTAGCTAAAATAAAAGAATAAAGAGTGATGAATGAGGATTCATCAGGAATACAAAATGACTTTTATTTGATTTTTATAATTTAATTAAGGTTGTAAAATAAATAGGTAATATATATATACAAGTGTCTTTTGTACAAGCGTTTGTTGGATTTTATTTTTATTTTGTTTTTCTAATTTTTATTTTATTTCTATTATATTACTAGGACTATATACAAGTGTAAAATAATAAGTTGATATTCACAAAAAGTGGAATAAATATAAATAATTATATTTACAGGTATATGTAATATATACAAGGCACACTATCTCTCCCTACTTATTTCTTGTCGATCAGATCAATGCTTGACCTTCTCTTTGGGGTTTAGGCCAGTCTGTTATTCTAAATACATCTTTCTTTTTATTTTCTCTTTATTCTTTTATTTTGGAAAATAGATGCTAATTATGAGATATTAACAATGACATATATAATGTTAATTTATTGTATTTACAGGTATTTATAGATGATTTTGCTAAAAGATAAAGCTAAAATAAAAGAATAAAGAATGAGAACCGTAGATTCATCAGAACTCCATGAGTCTTCTATAATAACTTGATGAGTCAAGCAATGTTACTCATAACAAAGCAATATTAGTTGCACAAGGGTTTAACCAAGAAGAGGGTATTGACTTTGATGAAACCTAAGGACCAATTGCTAGACTGGAATCAATTCGATTACTTTTGATTTATACTAGTTTTGTGGTTTTAGTCTGTTCCATATGGATGTTAAGAGTGTGTTTTTGAATGTTTATAGAGGAAGTCTATATTAGACAACGTTCTAGTTTTTCTTCAACATCTCTTCTAGACCATGTCTTTTATCTCAAGAAAGTGCTCTAGGATCTGAGACAAGTGCCTCATGCTTGGCACGATCTCTTCTTAATATGTTTGATAACTTCTAGTTTTAAGATTGGACTAGTTGTCCTGCACTTTTTAGTAAGAAAACTAAAAGGATTTGTTAATTGTTCAAATTTGTGATGATGATATTACTTATTGCTGGTAACTAAAAACTATGTCAAGTATTTCGTATGCAAATGCATGATGAATTTGAGATGAGTATAATGGGTGAACTAAAGTACTTCTTAGGAATTCAAATTGATCAGCTTTATAATGGAGTTTTGAGCCAAGACAAGTATACTCAAAACTTTATAAAGAAATGAAGTCCAAGTATGTTTAAAGGAAAGACTAATCCCATGAGTATTGCAGTCCATATAGACACAAAGAAGCAAGTAAATTAGTTAATGTAAAGCAATATCAAGGTATATTCAGATCTTTGTTGTGTTTTACTACTGCTAGACTATATATTCTATTTGCAACTTGCCTCTATAATCATTTTCAAATAAACCCTAAAGAATCTCATTTATATGATGTTAAAACAATTTGTAGATATTTGCTTGATACCAGAGATTTGTGTGTTTAACCATAAAGGCACTTCTTCTAATTTACACACATTTATCGACGTGGATTATGTCGGTATTTAGGTAAACTCCAAGAGTACTAGTGTAACATGTCACCTTGTCAGTACTGCTCTAATTTCATAGTTTTTAAAGAAATAAAACTACATGTCATTGTCTACTACATAAGTTTACATTTGTATCACTTTAGCATGCACTCAAATACTTTTGATGACGAAAACTATTTTAGATTTTGATAATTCATTTGATAATTTTTCTCGGAATCTCATTAATTACTCTCGAACAAAATTTATGGAATTTAGACGACACTTTTTAAGAAATAATGTAATAAAAGTTGATATTAGTCTAGAGTGTGTTGATTGTAAAAATAAACTTCTTGATATTTTCATAAAACCTCTATATTAAGAAAGATTTAATATCATTTAAAGAAAATTGGGTATTTTCATATTAAAAGATTTGTGATTTCACATATAAATAGTGAACCAAAGTGTTCTTGAAATAAAACAAGGTTAAAGTGTTATGATATCTAAAAGAACAAGGAATCGACCAAGCTCTTCGAGGTGTCTAGAAAGGTTAATCCTATATTGTCCTCTTCTGGTGTGAGTTTAGGGATTGCGACACCACTAGAAGGGAGTGAATAGTGGTATGAGGAAGATATATTTTTTGTGAAATAATCATCAAGAACATAATATTTAGAACAATCAAGCCAATCAGCACACTGCATAGTATTTTAGCATGGAAATCCTCCTAGGTGAAAATCATGACTTGAGTTTCCTAACTCAAGATTTCCCAGCTAGCTGATATAACCAATTGATTCACTACAAAGCCTAAGATATTTACATGAATATCTCAACTGTTTCCAAAGTGTTAAGGTTCACAATCTTGGATAAGACACAAAGATAAACACTACAAATCACACATTGTACTCCTTGTAGAAGAACATACAAGCATCAACTTTATTCTACTTTCACTTGAATGACAGAGACTACGAGTCAAAGTACTTCCTGCAAATTTGAGTATTAAGTTCCAACTTGTTCCTGCAGAAGATGTTAATAACAGAAACAGATATAATTTGCAATAATATTTTTTGTAACAACATTTTTTCACAAATATCAAGAATAATTCTCAATTTAAAGAGCAATGACATCAAGGATATTCAACCGAATATGAATGGATATATATACACAAATATAAGCACAATAATTATATCACAAATAGTACTAGTGAATAAGCAATATAATTCTAGAATACATATTGTTGGGCTTGAGAAGCATGCCAAAAGTATTCGGACAACTATAAGAAACTTGAGTGCTCGCAAGCATCAAACTTCGATGAATTAATAGCAATGATGAAAAGCTATCTTTAAAAGAAATTCTCATCAAAATAATCAAATGAATCAAAGAACGTAAGAGAGAATACTCGAATAAACACGCAAAGAGAGCTTCTAGCTTTTGTGGAGAGAATAGGAGTGAATAATCGAGATCAACCACCAAGGAATACTACAGATGAGTTTCCTAAGAAAAGTTGATAAATAATTTCAAAAAAGGGTCATACACTAGAAAAGAAAATAATAAAGGTATTAAATGCCAGTTTATTACCACAAACACATCGATATCTTGAACAATTTTGATGCAGTGGGTTGTTAAAAAAATTTAAGATATCTAAATATCATTTAATTATTTGTTATATGATTCATTGACATAGATATCAAGTTTTTATGTAGGAAGAATTATGATTATCTAAAGAATGTTAATCATCATGCATCGGAAAAAGAATTGGATATTCTTCATATCATCAATTTTCTAAATTAGTTCATGAAAAAATTACTACTTTCAAAATCCTACATATTTTTATATTGGTTAAAATCCTAATAAATTGTTAGTTTTATCTAGATTAAAAAGAAAGGGAAAAGGGATCGAATTTCAGAATATATTAAAGACCTTTCTTATGAACCTCCTGACATTGGAATTAATTTTGGTAGATACATCACAAACGGATATAGATTTCATATCAAAGAAAAGGAAAGAGTAGGACACACAGAAAAATAGTGGGGCTAGTGTAGATGTAATTACAGATTTCTCATCACATTATGCTACTGATAATCTATCTAATGGAATTATGTCTTTTTACGGTCTACTTACAAACATCATTGAAATCAATTATTTTGAGCAACTGAAATTTATTTTGTTTCAAAGTGAATGGATTGATGTTTGTTCCAAAGGAAAATGGGAGGTTGATGAGTATGGGATAATATGTGTTAAAATTGCATAATTATGTCATAAGAATGATTCATTTATTTTGGCATCTCAAGCTAGATAAGTATTTTATATGCACTCTCTCGAGCAAATTTAATGGCACTTTATAGTTAGAATAAAATCTGGAGAGTTGTTTGATTTAGAAGAAAATGGTATTGATGATGTTTCTAAGGAGCGCTTGGACAATGGTGCAACTGATGAGACATATCTATTTAGTCATATGATAATGGCAATGATTTGGTTGACTTCGATTTGATAAGGATGGATATAGATGGCATGTCATTCATGAAAGACTTTATGAACAACATTGTCATTGAGCAATACTTAGATTAGACGAAAGAAAGTGAAGAAGACATTAAAATTTTAAAGTTATTCAAGCTAACTTACGTTAATTTTGTAAAAAGTTTAATACAAAATTATTTTTAAGTTTATATAAATTCTCTCACCATCTCATTATTTTCCTTTCTTATTAATTTTTTATATTTAATGTTTACAAGATGTCATGGGCTACTAAACCTTTTATAACTAGCTTCGATAAAGAAGATGCACATCGACTTCAATCAATATCACAAGTGCTTCCTCTAGTGGAACATCAATAAATAATTAGGAGCCTTAAATATTCGTAAAATAAAGTCAAATTGAGTTCAAAAGTACGTATCTTTAGAGTTGGGTCTAAGGAAAAATATCAATAGTAAACAAGTTTCAGAAGTTGATTTATTAAAAAACAAGTTGTGAATGATGATATTACTAAGGATTACTCCTACAACCATGAAAACAGAAGAGCTTCACTTAGAAGAACACAATCTATAGGAGCTCATTGTGAAGAAGTTGGATCATCAAGATATGCATCTTTATTACCAAACTCGATAAGCAATTCTGAATTTGGCTTGGAGAAAACTTCAATATTCTTCTTCCATTAGGTCATTACCGTTGTGCCTACGTTATTGTTTTCTGCGATTATTGTTAAATTTAATATGTATTTTTATCTTGAAGCTTAAGAACATCCTAATATTTTCATTGAATCTCCTTTAGCATGTCATAATCAAGATAATTAATTATCTAAAGGTATGATTTTTAATTGAACTTCTTTTCTAACATTAGTTCTATAGGACTAAAGAGAATATGTTTGTACATGTTATATTCTTTTGAATTGTTCTTTAATTTAGCTTGCAACATGCTATAATTTTCAATAATATTAGTAAGTCTAAAGGGCGACAAGTCACACTATCTGCCTTAAATTATGGAATGCTAAAGATGGAAAAAGGATTTTCATAGAGAAAAATGAACTTAATCAACCCATTGGAGGTTCTCAAAATGATTTGTCAACATTTTTGGGAACCACTGCAAGACACGGTATTTAGCACCCTCAAACTACAAAGTGGCATCCATAAACTAAAAAACTTTGATGTTGATGCATGATGAGTACAAATTAAAAATGCTAGAATTTGTGAAGATATATATATATATTCATTTAATACGTAAAGTTGATTTATATACTGATTACTTACATTTTATAGAGTAAATTTGAGTTTGAGGAGGAGATAGCAAAAGTAATTATGGATTTGATCGTAAAAAGCTAATGATGTTTCAAAAATTTAACTTGAAATCAACTTATTACTAATTGAGTTCATCTTTTAAGGAAAGAAATGCAAATTGAGATCCCCGATTTATAAAAAAAATCAATAGAAATTTAGTTGACTATTGGGATACATAATCATCCAAGCTAATGAAGTATTTGCATTGATGGTCCTTGAGTTTAATTTTGATATATTGATTTTTTTATTATTCATATTTATATAATTGTAGAAATTATGTGACATTAATAGAAAATAGGAAAAAGCTCAAGATAAGTCATATTGCTGGAATAAGGAGTTTTCCCTGCCTATGAGATAAAGTATGTATGGCATATGTTGTTTTACTAGATTTTCGTTAAACAAGTAGAAGTGTTAGAAGTAATTATGTTTTTGATAAATTGTTAGATAGATAATATAAAGGAAGGAAGATATGAAATTGAGTTTTTTAGGCATATGCACATGAAGAAAGATGGTAAACTTGTGGATACAGCTTCGGATGAGATAATGGTAACTTTTATTTTATTAAAAATTTCAAGATCATATTTTTATTCGTTCACACATTTTCATTATTTTTCAGAAGCAATTTGAAAAAGAAATTGAAAATATGAGAAATTATGAAGATATGAATAATATAGATGAGGCCTACAAAAAATTGTAGGAAATGATGGAGCTATATCATGTAGTAAATGTTGGAGCCAAATAAATGTTGAAGTTCAATTACAAAAGAAATTTGCTTATAGATCTAAAAAATAAAAAATAATACTTGGTATTATAAAGTAAAGAGATTCAAATACTTAATGAAAGTCAAATTAATCTACAACAATTGCTTCAATCATTCGATACTTCTTAAGCAGATTGCTTAAGGCCTATAGAAACTGAACATTTAATACCAAACCATAAGTATATTATCCATTAGTTTATTATGTATATCTTAATATTAACTTGCGTTCTTAGAAGACTTGTGGTGGCATGGTACTTGAGACAAATTTCAACCAATAATCATCTGTAGAAGAAGATGTATGCTATGATATTTTCTAAAAGTGAATTTTTTAACTTTTTGTGATTTTAACTCAAATTTAATCAAATGAAATTATTACTTTGGAAGTAATAAATGTGGATAACTCCAACATTATATAAATGGTTAACCTGCACAGTCTAAAACTCTAAAGCAAATGGTGTAAATTATTTGTTTAGGCAATTCGACTTCAATTATTACACATATAATAGTTTTCCCATAAGTTGGAGATGTAAATATTTTTAATGAGACATCACTTTTTTCCATTGGTGATATATAGATCTTAAATAATTTAGTGAATTGAAAAAAGATTTAATTGACTTTAAATCTTGAAGTAGGTATTCCTTTTGGTTTTTCAGGAAAAACATTTAGCTCTTGGACAATTAAGAATTACAATATGTACAGAAAAAGTTGGAGATATTATACTTGGCTCTTTTGGGTAGAGGGAATTTATTTAGTAGTTGCTTGAAAAGATGATGAAGCTTTGATTCGACCATCTAGACAACATGAGAAAATAGGAGATGCAATTGGTACAATTATTTCATGGACAAAGTTGATGATTTTAAGTTAATTAAACTTTTGAACATCGATGATACCTTTACACCACTATAATTAATATTATTTTTATTAAAATTATTAGCCTTATCACATTAATTTCATCTAAATTTTAAAGTTTTCAAGAACGGTTGAGGGGTAGAAGAAAAACATGGAATTATGCTAGAACAACATCAACATTTCATTAATTGAACTCCCCATAAGATTTATTTATTTCATATCTGAATAGAAAAATATTTTTTATTTTTAATGATGAACATTTATATGATTTCCAATACTTTCTTTAAATGTATATCATGTTTGAAATAATGGGAGTACCTTATATGGTTGTTATGCTTAATTTTGATGGAGTTCAATTCTAATTGCAATTATTAACTTTTATTATTATGATTCTCCATAATTATCACAATGCTTACATTATAGGATGATAGGTACAGTTGATGAGCACATATACTCATGGATATTGTTATAAGTACGATCAAAGAAGAGTCTATTTAGTTTAAATATAATAAAAAAATTTCTGTTGAAAGTAATAGTGAAGATTTATGTTTTGAAGTTGTTAAAATACTACCAATAACAGAGACGAATGAAGTTATGATTTTGTAAGAAAATTAATTGCAATGAAGTCAAGCACAAAAACTGTTAACTATATGTTTGACTATTGTTAAGTCTACAGAACAATTATATAACATTTATGTATGATCAAACATCTCCATTCAATAATAACTTGATATTGAGAACATTTATTTCTTTGATATTGAGAATGGCGCCGTTGCCGAGGAGCACGGCTTAGTAGTTATTTTTCAGCTTTACTTGTCTCTCTATATTATAATTATTTTCTGACAATCGTTTGTTTGAATTTTTGTACGAGGAACCGCTTGGAGGACGATTTGGAGTCTTTTGGAGGACCCGCACACGAGGAAGAGCAGGGACGAGCAGAAGATAGTTATTTTATTTTACTTTAGATACGTGTTGGATTCTTGGACATTTCAGGGTTTGTATCGCCAAGTGTCGATGCACTTGGGGGACCTCACTGTTGTTTTCATGTTTTTTGATTTCACCGCCATACTTTTTATTTGATTCTCGTGGATTTGGCCCCTAGACTTTGGATTTTTATTGATTGTGACGTAATTAGCTAAAGCCCAACACTTAATTGTTTTTCTGTTCCTATAGATCGTAATTGGACCTAGCTAAAAATAAATTAAAAAAAAGTTAACTTAATCGTTTAGAGGCCGCGTGCCGCTAGAGGTCGTGTACAACGCTGGAAGGATCCGTTGTGGCAGACATCGATCGACATCTGAGATCGGACTCAGGCCTCTCTCTCTGATTAGTAAGCTATTTGTTCTTCATGATCATTAGAATTGCTCGTCTAAGGCCGATTTCCTCGTGCATCATATAGTTTGTTTACTTTCAATCTTTAAACTTTATGTGCGGATCATATTACATGTAGACTGCTGGAGACAGGTATGCATTTCTACCTATGCATGCATCATTGGATTTCATTGCGCATTGGCTTTTCCGATTTCCCCCTTGATTTCACTCACATATTCAAACAGGAAATTGGACACTCGGTAGACGTTATTTTTAAAAAAAATCCAAAAAAAGAGAAAAACAAAAATTAAAAATTGGGACGGCTAATTGAACTTGACTCTTAAAACTAAACGTAATTGATTCATCATTGTTTTGGGAGAGAAACCCCCTCATTGTTTGTGCTTTTAATTGCTCGCGTACACACTAAGAAGTACTACCCAAATCCCATTAAGCATCCTGAGTGTTTGTACAACTTTTGTTTGATCGCCTAACTCTAAAAATTTACAAGAAAATTGACCACATCTTCACGGTCTTCACATTGTGTTGAGTAGGTGAATTGGGGGTTTGCATTGTGTTTGCATGTGATTAGTGTGAGTTGGTTACGATCATCTTCTCTAGATCATTAGCAGTCACCTTCTATCTCCCTTCTTACCTTCATTCCATCTCTACTATCCCACCCTCCCTCCCTTCATTTCCCTCTCTTCATGATGGGCCAAACTCCATTTCAGTTGGATTTTGCAGTTGCTTCATTTCACTCCCATCATTCTCGCCCATTCTCTTGTGAGGTCAGAACTCCGACCGACATCCCATCTTCTTCCTACCTACCTTCTTATTTTGGGCATGATCTCCTAAGAGAAGACACACGAAGAGTTCAGATTGACAAGATATGAGACACGAGTGATCACCTTGCTGAGATGAGAGTACATTCCATAGGAGATCACATGGAGCAGTTACGAGTTTTAGACGACTTCTATCCTGGGATGATGGATGAGTTCCCAGATCATGAAGCACGGTCTGCTTCTACATTGAGTCCCTTCATTATGGATTTAGAGTTCATTTATCTACTGCTGAAGTTTTCAGGGGGAGTGCATGAGGAGCCATGTATTCATATATCTGAGTTTGAGGATTTTTGTGGATCATGAGCATACCTAGATATCACTTCTGAAGAGCTGATGCCGACGATCTTCCCTTTCTCACTTCATACTAGAGCTTTGAGATGGCATAGAGAGATGGGGAGGAAGATTGCTAACCTTCGGATGTTGTTTTTGCAGAGATTTTATCCCTATCATAGAGCATAGTTGATGCGGTCTTGTATTCGAGATTTTTCAGATGACCCCCAGGAGCCATTGAGAGATTCATGGATTAAGTTTGTTGACCTATTGAGGAGATTTCTATATCACGGAATCTCAAGGTTTGACCTTGTTTAGATCTCCATGAGGGGGATGACTGCAAAGCAGGTTGCATTAGTCATTACCTCGAGTGGTGGTTCACACCACAGTCCCGACATGGATTTATTTGAGACCATCTTGAGAGCACTTTCAGACATTCTATATTCATCAGATGATTTATTCGGGACAACATATGAGGGATATATAAGTTGAGTGTGTGGCACTTCATGCCGATATAGACAGCGCACATCAATCCAAGGATGTGGATTTTACTACATTTCATATGATGGACGTGTTGACCACCACTTTGAATTCCCAAAGCCGAACATCGGTCAAGTTCCCGTTGGTTTTACAGCTAGAGTTTGAGCCAGTTCCGCATTTTCACGTCGAAGATTCTTGGATTCTAGATCTGCTAGAAACCCAAGAAAAAGAGGAGGAGCCCACATTCCAGCCGTCCTTTCAATCATTTCAGTGTCCATGTCCAGCTGATTCAGTGTCCATTCTTCAGAAGATCCTCTCAGATTCAGATACACATTTGGATCCATCTCAGCATAGAGAGCTTTATGAGGGACACTATTTTTATTTGAGAAACCTCAATAGTCCTATCTTTGAGCCATGTGTCCTCCCATTTGATGAGGTTGTTACATTTTTGGAGGACCTGATATTTGGCAGCATAAATCCCCAGTTCGATTTTGATTCCTTTGTCCTCACTGATGATTTTGCATTACACCCTGAGGGTTATTTGCGGGAAGATGCCACGTACCCTACCTACTCGGTTTCACTTTCTGGGAGCGTATCCGACCTGTCGGATCACGAGACCGAGTCTTCTGATGTTTCTAATCATAATTCTGAGTTTTCTCACCTCGACAACACCTGCGAGGATGATCCGATCTTTGAGATATTCGATGATGTTATCAGCTTTCTTAGTGTGTCTCCTGATCATGACCTTCCATACCTTTTTCAGATGGTGATTAGCGTGGAGGATTCCTAATTGATCCTTCCTTCTCCACGTTCGATTTCTTCGGCTCCATCCAGTCACTCTATTCAGACCTTGAGCCGATGATTGTTTTTATGCTACCGGAGCCCGATTTCATTCTCCCATATCTTTACCCGGTAGCAGACACCTGCATGATTGTTTACTTGAGTGTCATAGCTTACACTGTTGACCTCTTCATTGTTCCCCTACCGAGACTACGATGATAGTTTGGTATGCACCTCACAAATGCCTTCCTTAACCTCGATACTGCATTGTCCTAGCCTTTGCACCCAGCTAGGGGCATAAACTCTAGCGCTTGTTGAGAGGCACCTCAACATTGTCTTACTTGTATAGATCCATTCTTTCCATATCATTCATTCTTTCTGTCTATCTTAATCTCATGATTATGCTACATTTAGGGTGCACTTTACCCTAAGTATAGGGAGGTGTCAGACTTGTGATATCCATTTGATTCTATTACCTATGTTTTGCTACCTATACTTAGTGATATTTTACCCTAAGTATAGGGGAGATAGTATCTGTACATCCTATCACTTGGTAGTCCCCTTGTGTATAGTCCTCTATACTTAGGATTTCTTGATCCTAAGTATACGAGGATCGCCGACTTCTTTTGATATTATTCTAATATTCGTCATTGTATCATAACCCTTCTTTTCACTTTTCTATACTTAGCATGAGTTATGTCTTCCTTTGCCACTCTCTGATCACTATGAGGACATAGTTCGAGCTAAGTATAGGAGATGTCGTATATATTGTATATATACTTTAGCAATAACTCGTACTTTCGTATTTTTAATATGCCTAAATAATTGTATAAATACATGTAAAATTCAATAAAATCAACTAATAAAAAGATGCAGATACTTTCTCAAAATTCTTTTTGTATATACTGATTAATAAGTCAGGTTAAAATATTTTGAAAAATGTTCTGAAAGTAGTTTTAAACTCTATTTGAGAATCTATTGAAAATTATAATGTTTTGAAAAATGTTTTCAACCTTTGTGAAAATATTTTGGCTTGTAAAAATTTTTCTTTTCTTTGTTTGAAATAAAAATATTTTGTAAAACTAACTGCAAATGTTTTGAAAATGGTTGAAAATTTATTTTGAAAAAAATATATAAATACTGTTTGAAAAATATTTGCAAAATTATTTTCAAATGTTTGTAAATGTTTGTAAAATTGGTTGAAAAAATAATTTGGACTATAGTTTTCAAAATTATTTGTAAAATTATTTTCAAATAAGTTTGAGAAATATATGCATCACACAAAAAATGAAAAAAAATCTAACTATATATATACTTGTATAAATTACATATCTACCTAATTCCTGTAAATAATTAACTCACTCCCGTGTATTGTGTATCGTATCTACTAACCCTAAGCCTTATTAAAAAAATCATTGTATATACTTGTATATAGTACTAACCCTTTTTCGTAAAAAAAATGCTAAAAAACTATAAAACCCAAATGTCTATAAAAATTTGCATAAAAACGCTCTTTTTACATGTGCATCATTTTTCTAAAAATCCATAAAAAGTTCAAAATTAGGAAATTGTTTCACAAAAAGATTTTACTTTCTTGCATTATACATATTTTCTTGCATTTGCATGTGCATTTTTCTATATAATTTTAACACTTAGACTAAGTCTGGAATAAAATTGAAGAATGGAGCTTAGTTGGACCTTAATCTACTTAATTTCAGAGGAACCTTATAAGAACTGGAGTTAAGACTTTTCATGTCCTAGTGACTTAATATGAGTCCATAAGACTATATTCATATGTCATCTTGATTTCTCTAAGTAGAATATTTAACAACACACGCATGATTCTTTCATACCGTGGCTTATCTTGGACAAGCACTCTACACGTAGCTCTTCATGGAGGAGGTAGTGAGGGGGCAGAATCTTTTAGCTTGGGGTAGCATACGAGGGTAGTACATCTAGGAGGAACCTCTCGTCCTCCTCTAGGGAGGGAAGTGCATCTCAACCTGGTCCGGCTATGTTTATGTCTAAAGACAGGATGTTGTGGGGTTACAATAATGCTTCAAAAGAGGGATAGTCTACTGGCTCAAGAGGAAAAACTCCTTATGTTCATGATGCACCTTATATATGTTTTCAAAAAAAGGAAAAGAAAAAAAAATGTAGAATCTCCAAAAGAGGATAGGCCTGATTGAAAAGTAAAATGCCTGCGGGAGTGTATATACAAGTGAAAAAAAAGGAATAAGAGCTTCAAAGTCAAATTTTTGTAAGCTTGCAGTGGATGACTTGGCTACAATGGTCATGCATCCAAGGATAGGTAGCTACATTCGTTACCGTTCATTCTCTTCTCCATCCCCTCTTCTTGAGTTGGTTGTACTTGAACTTAGAAGGGAATATCCCTGCTCCTCGAGGAAAGAGTTGCTAGATCGGGGGACTAGAGTTACCTTGTTGAGAGAGGTAGTTTCTTTACTACTTTTGAGATGAGAATACTTCACTTACACCGTACAAGTAAAGATTCATAGTCATAAGAATCTGTGTATGTGGACTTGTTCTAACCTGACTGTTGAGGACACTTGAATAGGAGTCTTGTGGAACTTAGAGGATGTTGGGTTTTAAATCCATTTCCCATTAAGGTTCCGCCACACTAATAATCCAAAGGTCCGATGGAGCTTCATACTACAATTTAAGGAAGATAGGTTTAAAAGTCAACATTGTTCTAATTTCTTTCCCTTTTCTTTTCTTTATTTTTGTTTTCACTTATTTTCCAAATAAGTGTTTGCAATGGGACTAGCAAAGGTAAAGTATAGGGGAATGATGAATCCATGATTCATCACCTTTATTCTTTTATTTTATCTTTATTTCCGCAGTTAAATACCTGTAAATATCCACTAATTTCATGAAATTAGCATTTTACATTCTTTTGTTAGATATGCATTTTTAACACTCTTCATATTCAAAATAAAAGAATAAAGAAGAAAAGAAAAATAAAATAAAATAAAGGATGTATTTATGAAATAAATGCTTATTGACCTGAACCCCGAGAGAAGGTCAAGACTTGACCTGATCGACCAGAAATAAAGTAGGGGGAGATATGTTCTTTAATTCAAAAATCCAAAAATGATTTGTAAATTTTTCCCTATATAATTGTACAAAACTTACACTATTTAATTTATAAATAAATTGACCTCAAATTAAATATTTTTCTAAACAAAAGTTGTAATAAAAAGGTTTTGTAAATAATAAAAATAATTGCAAAGTAAAACCTTGTACAGATTAAAAATATCCACACTTATAAAAAGCTGTAAAATGACAATTGAAAGATCAATTCTGGCTCCATATGAATCAAATTGAATCAAACTCGCATCCATTATACTCTAAATTTCATTATCTTTAAAATGGTTGTGGATTTATAAGTTTTGGAGTTACGGTTGAAAAGTCAGTTTTCTGAGGTGGTTTGTGTAGTTTCACCACTTACTTATTGTATATATATTTATTCATATTTATTTTTTTACATAGTTTAAATAATTATAAATATTCTCTTCATTATTAAAAATAAAAGTAAAAATTAAAAAATTAAAAAAATATTTAAAATAAATTCCTTAGTTGTATATGTGTATATTGTACTATATGTATATATTACTTGTACACAACTAACTTCCTTACATAAAAATCACCAAAAAATTAATATCTAACATTAGTTAATTATATTAATATAATTATGAAAAATAGATTTTTTTATTTAATATAGTCATTTATTTGATTTGAAAACCTACCTTGAATATAAGACTTGATTTTATGCCTTAAATAACCATCATTAAGGTGGCTAATTAATTTTTGTAAATTAATTATTTTAGTTGCTTTATTTAATTACGAATTCTGATATTAATTTATGTTTAAATTAGGAATTTATTTTATTTATTTAACTAACCACTAAATACTTTCCTTTTTTTAATTATTTCCTTTTTTATTTTTCTTTTCCTTTTTATTGAGCTCCTCCTCCCCCTTTCTCATTTTGATCAATCTTTGGTAAGGAGCCTCAATCCCGAAAATTTCATCGGTAGATAGAGGTGCCCAACCCCCGAGCCATCCGGTAACAACGATCGATTGTCGTCGAGGCTATCACGGAGCCCGCCTCCCTCAAGTTAGATCTAATTTTTATCTCATTTCTTTAGAATAATCGTAGTACAATTTTTATTTTCAACTTCATTATAGATTTTAGATCCATAGTTTTCATCGCCATTTTTTATCCAATCTCACATTCGGCATCTGATCCGACACTGATTTTTATCTAATTTTCTGATCCCTACATTTGCTTTTCTACCTCACGCAAACAGTCGCCTCCGATCTCGCATGGTGACCGTATCTCCGGATCTATCTCCTGCTTCGCCGGATCTGCACCCGCTAACATTTTTCCGTGTTCGAAATTTCTTAGATTGAGTCGCTGTGCTCGTATCCTCATTTGTTTATAAAAAAATTAAAAAATTCAAATGTTTTTATCTCTAACATTTGTTGCAAAAAAAATAAAAAAATCATATATAATTTCTCTTTTTAACATTTATTTTGCAGGAATTTACAGAAAAAAATTAAAAAATTATATAAAAAATTGTATAATATATATATATATATATCTTTGCATTTTCTGTAAAAAAATAAAAAAAATATTTATTATGGTTTACAAAAGAATTACATATAAAAAATTAAAAAAAAATAAAAAAGGGGGCACGTGCGGACCACTGCGCCTCCCTCTCCAGCGGTGCCCTTCCACCGACTGCGCCCTTCCCTTGCTCCATTGTGGCAACACTCAGCCACCGCCGCCCACCTCCAGCGACCGTGTGGCCCTCCGTTGCCCAGCAGATCGGCGCCCTTGTCGCGCCCATCTCCCACTTCACCCAGCGGTGCGGTCCGATCATCACGGCCATCTTCGCCGCCCGACCTCTCTATTCCCCTTCTCCAACGCCCGCGACATGCCTTCACCTGTGCGGCCGCCTGCACGGATCGCCCCTACCGCGCTTGTCGCCTCTGAACGCCTAGGCAGTGCTACTACACCTGCCTCCGCAGCGCCCGCCACCGCCAGGGGTGCTCTACTCTAGTAGGCACCGCAGCACCACCACCAAACCTCCAGTCCACAACTGCATCATGACGCCATCGCCTCCTATCCACTGCCACCTTATTGTGCTCGTCGCTGCTCGTCTGGGAGGAAGAACAAGGGGCGGTGCCTGTTTGGCTTGCTTGAAAAGAAACTTTGGCTGAGAAGAAAACAGAACCTAAAGGACAGCAATAGAAAAATTGGAGATATTACATCCGACCCCTTAGAAGTTTCCAAATTTGCAAAGACACCCCCGCCTCCATATAGTCACATGCGTTGCACGCTTATTTTATGTAAATTACGAATTGTCCTGTGCTTTTATTTCCTGTAAATATTTGATGCAAATATTATAAATAATCGCAATTCAGTCATTGTTTTCCATACTTGTAATTTGCATGTTTTCCTTATCAGAATAAATACTATTTGTGATCCAAAAAATCTACAAAAAATTGTATATACTATTGATTTGTTCCTCTTCATTGTATAAAAATTCCATCCCATTTTATTTTTATTTGATATTATTAAAAATTAAATAATATCACATTTTTCACTGTCTGAAATTGGATAATTCATAAAAGTTTGAATATTATCTGAAAAGTTCAAAAAAATTAGATTAGGTGTATTTAATTGTCTTTTCTTTTCTATCCAAATTTCATGCAATAATTATCTATAAAAACCCTAAAATTGCAAAATATCAAAAATCTTAAAAAATTGTAGAAAATTCTAGAAAAATCCAAAATAGTGATTCTAATTCTTGTGTGTAGATATTTATTTATATTTTATCATAAAAATAATTCCCATGAGTTTTGAGCTTTTAAATTAATTTTAAATTGCAAATTACTCCAGGTTGTGCACTGTTTGTCATTTTTGCCACTATTTGATTTCTAGAAAAATATAAAAATATCTGAAAATTCCATAAAAATTACCAAAAATATTTTAAAGCATATAAAACAAAAAAACAGTTTCTCTAGATTTTTTGGAGTATTTTTGATATAATTGAACAATACAAAAAGAGTGTGTGCATACTCCACTGCTAGCGGAGGGCACCCCTGGCGGTAGCGGGCGTCGCGGAGGTAATTGGAGTAGCACAACCCAAGCAGCCAGAGATGACGGGCATGGTGGAAGTGATCCACGCAAGCGACCGCGCAGGCAAAGGCCCACTCTGGGTGATGGAGAAGGGGAATGGCGAGGTCGGGTGGCGAAGATGGCTGCGGCGATCGGGCTGCGCAGCCGGGCGAAGTGGGCGATGGGAGCGGCGGGGGCGCCGATCTGCTGGGAGACGGAGGGTCGTGCGGCCGCTGGAGGTAGGCGACGGCGGATGAGTGCTGCCGCAGTGGAGCGGGGGAAGGGCGTGGCCGGTGGACGAGTGTCGTTGGAGAGGGAGGTGTGGTGGTCTGGGCGTGCCCCTATTTATTTTTTTAAATTTTTTTATATGTATTCCTTTTGTAAATAGAAATAAATAAAAAAACTTTTTTATTTTTTTACAGAAAATGCAAACATATATATATACTTTTAATGTAATTTTTTATTTTTTCTAAAAATTCCTGCAAAAAAATGTTAGAAACAGAAATTGTATATGATTTTTTTATTTTTTATTCCTGCAATACAAATGTTAGAGATAAAAACAATTGAATTTTTTAAATATTTTTATAAATAAATGAGGATACGAGCACGACAGCTCAATCCAAGAAAATTCGAACACAGAAAAATGTAAGCAGGTGCGGATCTGGCGAAGCGGGAGATAGATCCGGAGATCTGATTACCATGTGTGACCGGAGGCGAGTGTTTGTGTGAGGTAGAAAAGCAAATGTAGGGATCGGAAAATGAGATGGAAATCGGTGTCGGATAGAACGTCAAATGTGAGATCGGATAAAAAATGGTGATGAAAAATATGGGTCTAAAATCTATAACGAAGTTGAAAAAAAATTGTGCTACGATTATTCTAAAGAAACGAGATAAAAATTGGATCTAACCTGAGGGAGGTGGGCGCCGTGATGGCCTCGATGACAACTGATCCACTATCACCAGACGGCTCGGGGGCTGGGCTCCTCTATCGATCGACGGAATTTTTAGGATTGAGGCTCCTTCTATACCAAAAATTGATCAAAATGAAAAACAGGGAGGAGGAGCTCAATAAAAAGGAAAAGAAAAATAAAAAAGGAAATAATTACAAAAAAGGAAAGTATTTAGTGGTTAATTAATAAATAAAATAAATTAATATTATTGGGGCCTGACGGAAAAAGGCGAAAAAAGCGTGAAAATCCTACGAGTACGAGTAGTCTCCGTCAACGAAGACGAGGATGAAGGAAGGGTGTCGATTAGCCTCACTGTCTTAGATATCAAGATATATAGTTGGACTCGACTTGGCTCAGCGCCTTAGATATTTAGCTGGGAACTATGTAGTTGCTTTATCTAGTCCGTTTTTCATGGTGAGACCAGGAAATAAACTAAAAACAAAATTCATAATTAAATAAAATATTTAAAATAATTAATTTACAAAAATTAATTAGCCACCTTAATGGTGGTTATTTAAGGCATAAAATCAAATCTTATATAGAAGGTAGGTTTTCAAATCAAATAAATGAATAAATTAAATAAATAAATCCAATTTTCATAATTATATTAATTTAGTTAATTAATGTTAGATATTAAAATTTTTTGGTGATTTTTATGTAAGGAAATTAGTTGTATACAAGTAATATATAAATATAGTTCAATATACACATATACAAATAAGGAAATTATTTGTAAATTATTTCTTTTAATTTTATTATTTTAAATTTTATTTTTTTTAATTTTGAAGAGAATATTTACAATTGTTTACACTATTATAAAAATAAATATGAATAATATATATACAATAAGTAAGTGGTGAAACTGCACAAACCACCCCAGAAAATCAATTTTTCAACGTAACACCAAAAATTATGAATCACAACTATTTTAAAGATAATTAAATTTAGAGTACAATGGAAGTGAGTTTGATTCAATTTGAGTTCATATGGAGCCAGAATTGATCTTTCAAATGTCATTTTACGACTTTTTCTGAGTGTGGATACTGTTAATCTGTACATGGTTCTACTTTGTATTTATTTTTATTATTTACAAAACATCTTTATTTATAACTTTTGTTTAGAAAAATATTAAATTTGAGGTCAATTTATATAAAAATAAAATAGTGTAAGTTTTTTACAAATATACAGGGAAAATTTACAAATTATTTTTAGATTTTTAAATTAAAGACCCTATCTCCCCCTACTTTATTCCTGGTCGATCAGGTCAAGTCTTGATCTTCTCTCGGGATTCGGGTCAGTCTGTATTTATTTCATAAATACATCCTGTATTTTCTTTTCTTTTTCTTCTCTTCTTTATTCTTTTATTTTGAATATAAAGAGTGTTAAAAATGCATATCTAACAAATGCATACAAAATGCTAATTTCATGAAATTAGTGGATATTTATAGGTATTTAACTTAGGAAATAAAGCTAAAAGAAAAGAATAAAGGTGATGAATAGTGGATTCATCAAGAACATCTCCATTCAATTCTATAAGTCTCTAAAATATTAACAATGGTGATTGAAGAAGATAGTGAGTGACAATTGTCTAATTTCCAAAATTTATTTTAGTTACGTAAAATCTGTTTAAGTAATGATAATATTTTTAGCTAAATGTTAATTATTACAGATTAATCAAGCTTGTGAAGGATGTATACAATTGAATATGTAAAAGTGCTCCTATTTTTATATTTTTCCCTAATTTTCTTTTCTTATATTGTCGGCCTATTGAAATAAATAGGATTGACACCATGTTTACTTCCTATTTTCAGTTAGTATGTACAAGTGCAACCTTCCTTTTCTTCTTGAAATATGGATTTTGTAAAGGAATTAAGCTCGAAATAAGTCCGTTGAGTAGATGAATGTCGGATGAAACAATTTCCTACAATAACTACGATCCAATTAGTTAACAATATTTCAAGCAATGTAGCATCCAATTGGAATAAGTTTATAGGCTAATTTTTTCAGTCGTTTTTTATTTACGTGGTAAGATCTGAAGGGAGGTGCCATTGCCTCGCACATCACAGAAGCATGGAACCGAATCGTATCCAATAAAAACAAAACTTGTCATAGAAGTAACTACAGCGACGGTTTAAAAATATTTACGGAGCCACATGGATTGGGAACTATTACCAATCTATTCCATCATGATTACACGAGCATAGAATGTAATTTTTTAAGCATGATTATGATCTTCAAGCCTCTAAGAGAAGATACCTCCTATCTCAAATCCAATATGGTGATAACAACACTTGTCAGTGTAGAGAAGAACCATGTGAGTCCCACAATTCAAAGAGAGAATCTGAGTAGCAAAGCTCCTGATTTCATCATACGATATCCTTTTCCTTCTTCAAGAGCACGCGACATCGAAGAAACGAAACCTCCACGAAAGATCTATCGAATCAATCTAGCAGTACGACAGTAGGGCAACGGCTATCTTGATCTCCACAAAAATAGGGCACAGATAAGCACGGTGGAGATGGAGAGAGACAAATAGTTTATGTGTATATAGAGATAGAGACTAGATGAATTTTCAACTCTTGAAAGTACTCTTCTTGTGTTATAACTTCAGAAGGCCGGACTACCTTCTCTACTATAACTGATTGGATGGTTAATTAGGATGCATCCTAATAATAATCAGTGGTTAATATTACATGTGGTTCCAACCACAATTAAGAATAGGAGTAGATTAATAAATTATCAATTCATATTCAAAATTTAATCTTGAGACAAAATAAATGTCCAATAAATTAAAATAGGAGAGAGAGGCTCTCTTTATAAGAAGGGATGACCATAATCATGTCTCTCGCCATAGTCTTCCTCCCATTATTAGGAGTGGTGCTTCATATCTTTCCTACTACCATTTGGTGTATCAATTAAAACACTTCATTTATTAAATTATTTTATCAACTAATTCTCGCCAAATAATTCTAAATTGTTTGTGACAATTGCAAATAGGTCATTGATACTATGAATCATATATACATTCAAAATTAAATATAAATCACATTTAAATTTAATTTTTCAATGTGAATTAAATCACATTAAAATTAAAAATTCTTAATTATATTTACAGTTAAGTCTCAACAGGATATTATGGATCTCGTCCATACTATCCATTGTTATTGTGCATAGTGTTATCCGCATTAATCTTATCCAAGATAATTAAATCTAATTTAGTTGTCTGAAATGTCTCTCTTTACATATCCAAATAATGTAAATTGTATTCATATTATACTTTATAATTATATGTAATTTTATTATCATTATTTCTCTTTATTTTTCAATGCTCAGATTATTATCTTATGGAACAATCCCCAAACTCGTTCAAGGATAGTATGCATTCTCCTCAGATACTTGGAGATAAGGACATGGTGATTGCACAAGCCATGTATAGTGACTTGGAATATGAGATGTAATCTCATTTCCAGATCTAGAGGACCTCTCAAAGATGTATACCCAATCATCTCATTACATCTGAATCCAATTCAGATCAATGTCCAACATTTGGATTAAGATTGGATAACTAGATACTGAGTGGAGTCCCTAAAACACAAATCAATCGCATCACTCCCTCGAAATGGAAATGTCATGGTACACATTCATTTAAGAATACATCACCCTCGAGTATTCCTAATTCTCGTGCATCCTACATATTGCAAGATTGTGATTAATCCTTAGTTTAAATCCCATCTGAATTATCTCCTCTAATTTATCTTTAAGTTTCTCATTTGGTCATTGGGAGTTGGTACCAATCGTGTGCTTTCCAAAATTATATATCATACCTACAAATCATGTCCTGCTTCCAATGCAAGATTTTTTCTCGTAGTGAGGTCATCGAGCTTCTGGCTTATCTCTACCAGGCTTTTTACTAATTAGACCAAGTAGTCTAGAGTGAGGTTCACAGGATCCGCCTCAAGTTCAGTGTTCTAACCATGTTGGTAGTGGTAATTCAGTAGAGTCTACGAATGGGAAAACTGAGTTATACTGAGGAGGATGTTGGTAACGTTGAGGAGGAGGAGGGTACTGATTATTATGACCAGCGGCATAATTGTGATGCGGTTGATACTGGCAATACGTGGGTTTCTAGTACTGATAACAACTATACCAGCACAGGTCGAGGCCAACCCCAATAACTTCAAGCAAAAAGAGCTGGTAGTTTGTGATGTGCCATCCAATCCTACAGAGTCGGGTATTTTCGATTTTGTGTTGTCTCATGTAGTGACTCTTAGGAGCAATAGGACATTGTAGCCGTCTTCCGCACAGAAGGGGAAGAATAAAAAGCATCTTCTGGCGAGTCATTATTTTCTGCATCAACTGGAACAACAGCAGACCCCGGTAAGGAAGAAGATGATGGAGAAACAACACCTGTCCACCACCACCCTCATCAAAAATTAAAAAAAATCAACAAAACGATGGAATTTGGTTTGTCCCAATATCTCAAGAATGTGCTCATGTCTTCCTGTTCAGTAGTAAACCTATATGATCCCATTGAGAGATCGTATTATTCATATGTCTGTATGTACACTAGTATATCAGTGCATAGTCCTTGACTAGGTCATCAACCTAATGGGTTGCCAAATGTACATATTTAGATATATAGTAACACATCTATCTAGGGTCAGAACATGTGTGCATATACATGCTAGTATATGAAAGATCTTAGTTATCTTGATCTCGCTAAATCAACTCTTAGACTTAACTTATCTGACACCTATGAATCTTTATTCCTATGTAGAAGACCTACATCCAGAGGTCAGATGGATGTCAACCTTTGGAGTAAGAATCTTCATCTCCTTGTAAGGCTGGAGATCTTTTCATGATAATCGATTGATGGTGGATTGAGTCTTCAATCTAACTCTTTAGATATTGAACGCACCACCAGTCTTATTGATCCAACCATTGGATCAATATGATATTATGATAGCCAAGGTACATAATCCTATCTATACTATGGGACCCATTAAGAAGTGCATTCATATGGATAAATCTAATTTCAGAAAGGGACTAAAAATCAATAAAATTTTATTGATACATTATTAAAATAATATTTATTGTAGAAATGGTTCGTCATGAGCTCACATGTCTAACAATCTCCCACTAGGCCTCAAAACCAATAAGGTAAATATTCAAACACATACTCATTACATGATGGTTGAAAAACTTTTATGATAACGGTTTGGTTAGGGGATTAACAATATTATCGATAGAGGTAACCTTGGTGATTATGATGCCATCATGTTTTGTATCTCCCGAGTGACATGATATTTTATATCAACATGCTTGATTTTTTACTATCATATGGGTTCCTTTGCATGAGTTATGGTTCACATGTTATTGTAGAGCAAAGTAATGGGAACATATGAGGATATAATACCCATCTCCAAGATGAAGTTGTGCAACCATATCACCTCTTTTGCAGCACCCAATGCAGTAATATTCTCAGCTTCTGTTGTTGAATCATCTGTGGTGTCATGCTTCTAGCTTCTCCGGCTAACAGTACCATCATTCAACGGGAATGTGAATCCTAAAGTAGGCTTTCAATTATCTATGTCATCTTGAAAGTCTGAATTAGTGTATCCCAAGAATTAAATATCACTATCTACATAGATCAAGATGTAATCATGTGTCATTAGATACTTGAAAATATTATTCACTGCATTCCAATATTATTCTCCATAGCAGGATTAGCAATGGTTACCACTCCCACTGCATGGCAGATATCTGGCCTTGTACACATCGTGGTATACATTAAACTTCACAAAGTTGATGCATAAGGACATCTAGCCATGCCTTTCCTCAACAATTTAAGGCGTCATCCTTTTAGATAGGAGGAGACCCTGGGTTAAGGGAAGGAAAGGAATTCTCCGTAGGGAACCTTCCCAAGATTTCTTAATGTATCCATGTTGTGAGAATGTCAAAAAAACTCCTCTCTATTTTAAACAATTTTAGACCCAAGATGCAAGAGGCATCTCCATCTTTCATCTCGAATATATGGGATAGCAAGAACTTAACACTAACCATCATTTTTATATCATTCACAATGATAAGGATGCCATCTATGTAAAGCACAATGAATACAATCACACTCCCACTGAGATTCTTGTATACACATCGCTTATTAAAATTCTGAACGAAATCATAACTCTTTATGATTTCATCAAATCTAATGTTCCAGCTATGAGAAGCTCGTTTGAGCCCATATATGATTTTTTTCAGCTTTCACGCTTTGTCTTCCTCAACTAGGAAGCCTTGAGGCTACTCCATAGAGATATCCTCTTTGACGTATCCGTTGAGGAATACACCCTTGACGTCCATCAGCCAAATGTCATAATTAAGATGTGTATCTATATATAGCAGTGTCCTAATGGACTTAAGCATGACCACAGGAGAGATTGTCTCATCATCGTCAGTGCCTTCTCTCTATGCATAGACCTTGGCCACAAGCCATGTCTTGAACATCTCTACCTTCCCATTAGGTCCTCTTTTTCTTTTGAAGATCTATTTACACCCAATAGGGTTTACTTTATTAGGTGGTTCCTCTAGGGTCCATTTACCTTTCTTGTGCATGGAATCTATTTCAGACTTCATAACTAGCATCAATCTATACATATCATGATCTATAAGTGCTTCATCATATGAAGTCATATCATTACCTTTCAGTGGTCTAACTACCTCGATCTCTTTCGAAAAGGTATGGGTGTTTCATCTTCAATTATCTCTTTAGTTTTTAGTTCAGGAATCTTATTGTCCTCTGAGGATTCTATGAGTTCCTTTACTTCATTTTTTAATCTTTTAAGGAATTCATCTTCCAAAATTTTCATAGCTCTAGAGATGAATGCTTTTCGAGTCTCAGGGTCATAAAGTTGGTATCCAAAACTATCCTTGGCATACCCAATGAAGTTGCACTCTCCTAGTGCTACTTTCTATCTTTCTTGCATCCACATTCTTGGCATGGACCAGGCAACCCCAAATCCTTATGTGTCTAACACTGGGATTGATTCCAAACCAACGTTCATGAGGGGTTTTTAGTATGAATTTTCTTGGATACTTATCAACAATATACATTGTAGTCTCTATTGCATATCTCCAGAAACTAAGATATAATTGTGCTTTATTCACCATTGACTTGACCAAATCCATTATGATCAAGTCCATTATTTCAACAATATCATTCAATTGGGGAGTTCTAGGAGGAGCGATATTAGATAAAGCCCCTCTCTCTTTAAGATATTCATTAAATTTATCTGAAAGGTACTCACCACCTTAATCAGATCGAACTCGTTTTATCTTCTTATTGGTTTAGTTCTCAACCAAATTCATGGTTTTTTTGAACTTTTCAAAGGGTTTGAATTTGTAATGGAAAGGGAAGACAAACTCATATCACGAATGATTATCAATAAATGTCACATAATATCAATATCTATTTTGAGTCACAGTACTAAAGAGAACACATACATCAGTATATTTAAGGTCAAGTATACCTTCGCATCGAGTGCCCTATTTCAAAAGGGTGCTATTGTTACTTTACCTTGAATATAATGTTTGGGGATAGAAAATCCTTTGATGCTATAAATAGATAAATGATCAAAAGCCTTTGATGATATAAATAGATAAATGACCAAGCCTTTGATGCTAGACCATGGTTAAGTGGTCTCCATCACCTCTAGATCTCTTAGGGCTCTTATCAGTGGTAGTATCATTCATGGCATAGTCGTTAATGTACAATTCATAAAGTCCACCATGAATATATACATTTCTACCTAATTAGATACTTATATTATGTTCCTTCTAACATCCGTAACATAGAGACATTCTCTAAGTACTAGGACTCTTCCACTAGATAATGATAGGTTGTACGTTCCCACGACGACTGATGCAACTATTGTATCAGATCCCATTTGGATGAATATCTCTCCTTCATCAAGTTTTCTGATCTCTGAGAATAGATGGAACAAATTACATACATGAAAAGAAGTACCAGAATCAATGACCCACTACCTTCTCATCCTACGAGAAAGTTAATTTCAATGACGAAAGTCCATTCCCTTATCCAACTTTCAAAACAAGAGATATACTTATTGTTTATCTCTAGCAAGATATGGGATCTCTCTTCTACTTTTTTCATACCCCAATTCCATGGGAACACACAACTCCGGTAAAGGAAGCGAGAACTTTTTCATCTTTGCAAGTCCAACTTGCATTCCCAATTTGGTCTTTGACATTCGAGCCCAATACCCCTAAGGTGATGTTGACTCATTGCCAATTGAATCAACTATAAAAAAGAATAGTACTCTATGAATAATATAATACCATCTCAATTATATGACGAACAATATTGGGGGCACTATACATACAACATGTTTCTTTCGAGAAGCGAAGATCTTGATCTTGTGTGCTTGTACATAAGAGCAATGACTTTGTATAGGCATCTCCGCATATAATCCATTGCAACGCTAACCTTTTCCTTGACGGGAGAGACCATGGAAGTCATCATATGATCCTTCATTTCCCATTCAAATTATTGATTGGTCATTTCGAATCAAATTCTCATGATCATTCCTTCCATGGGTAATATAGCCATCCTTATAATACTAGTCTAATTAAATTAACAAATAATTCTTTCTTGATGTAATTTTATTATATAGTATATGCCCTCACAAGTACATATTATTCCAATTTTAGTTGTTAAAGTATATAATGACTTCATCATAATATCCTTCTTTGAAACATATCAAGTTATAAGCTCATATATGTTGAGAGGGAGCATTCCTTTTCATAGAAGGTATTAATTAATCAACCAAGTTAGCATACCCAACCTAGTCACCCTCACCATTCCAATTCAGGACAACATAATTGGATCAAATTCTATTAATGATTTTATTGATCTTTCAATTGTGCATTACAACATATAATAATCAATCAAAATTTTGGAATTAAAATAATTTTAGACACGGCAAATTTCCAGTCTATATCAAGCAATAATTTATTTTTGCATCCAAATTATTCAGCTATAATTATTGTAGTTTAATTTGATATGTCATGAAACAATCAATCTATCAAAGTTGTTGGCAATCAAATATTTCTTAAATATTTAATTCAACATCTAATCAAGGAAAATATCATACTTCCATGTTTTAATTTGATTGAAGAAAACAAAAATAAAATTTCAATTAGATGATCTCATCTTCCATCCATAGTCTACTATATCTAATATCTAGGGTTATCGAACTCAAATAGTGCGAAATAATTTCATGCAGCTTGCTGGTTTAATTTAGTATATATATATATAATGTTTTCAACATGTTTTGTAATAGAAAAAGAGTAACTTAAAATTCATATTATCAGTTACAAAATCCTTGCGAAAACAAAACCATGCGGTAACTTTCTATATCCAAATTTTCACCCAATTGTCTCCAACTATTAGCACGATTTTTGCAATCATACCTACACATTATAAACATTATTTTAAGTCCCAGAACACGTTCATAATAGGGGATAATAGCAACAACATCAAATGTTCCCTAAGATAATTTGGAATTACAAAAGATGTGAAAATAACAAGTTCCCATGCAACCCAACATCCGAGCCTTTTTCTTTCTTAGGATTTCGATCATATCCAAGACCTCCAACTAAGGCTTTTATACCATGTGAAGAGGGGATACATTGCCTTGCGTATATCGGAAGTGTGACTATTTGATCCTATCTGAAAAAATAGGATTTTTCATATAGGTCACGGTGGCATTGAAAATTAAAAAATGATGGAACTACATGTATTGGAAACTATTCTCAATATGTTCCATCCTTATAACATGATTATAGAACATGCCTCTTCATGCATGATTGCGATCTCCAAGTCTCTAAATGAATAGACCTCTTGTCTCAAGTCCGATCTAATGGAGACATTACTTTTAGGCCCGGAGATGAACCATGGGATTCACATAATCCAAAGAGAGAACTATTAGCCACGTGAGCCCTAGACAAACTATTTCTACAATGAAGTTATTGTCATATGTTGATATATCAATAAAGATTACTAGTTTATTTCACTCCTTGTCTGAGATTAAATGAGTGAATCCATGTATAAGGTCCCTACGTACAAGTAGGTTTATGTACCATGGACATCTTAATAATCATACAGTTGTCGATTCAAATGTTGAATCATAGAGGCTAGTGCTTGGATGATATTTGAGAAGTTAGATTGATGACTCATTAAGCATCATCAAGTGATTGTTAAGAAAGGATTTCAAGCCTAAGAAGGAGATGTCAATCTTTCTCTAAATGTTGTTATCTGACCGACCTCTTGATGCAAGTCCTCCACATAGGAATAGAGATTCAGAAGTGTTAAATAAGTTAGGTCAAAGATTTAACTTAACGAGATTGAGATAATCAAGATCTATGTCGTATATTGTCACGATATAGGCACGCATCCTTTGACCGGAGACAGATGTATTACTATATTTCCGAGTATGTACATTATGGGGTCTATTAGGTTGATGACCTAATCAGGGTCTATACACCGACGAGCTGGTATGCACAGAGGGCATATGAGTAATACGATCTCTCGAAGGATCATACATGTTCACCACTAAACTGGAAGGCATGAGCTCACTCATGAGATATTGGGACAAAATTCCATGAATGGTCATATTACTTTGGAAGCGTCATCCAATTTATAGGTATGATATATACTTTTGGAAAGTATATGATCCATACCAACTCCCAATGATCAAATGAGAAACTTAATGATAAAACTCTGAAGGAGACAATACAAATCTGATCTAAACCTTCGGGTTTATTCTAGATCTTCCAATATGCAAGATGTACGGGTATTAGGAATACTCGAGGATGATGTGACCGTAAATGATCGTATAACCGTGGCACTTTCATTCCGAGGGAGTGATGAAACAGGTTTGGATTTTAGTGACTCTTCTCAGTAGATTAGTAATTTGATCTTAGTCAAAATGTTAGATATTGATCTGAATGAGATTCGGATGCAATGAGAAGATTAGATTTATAGTATGAATTAATCAAACATCTTTGAGAGATTTTCGAGATCTAGATTTGAGATATGATCTCAATATCTAAGTCACTATGCATAGAATGTACAATCGTCATGTCCTAATCTCCAAGTATCCGCGGAGAAAGCATGTTATTTTTGAAAGAGTTCGACAATAATGTAAATATGATTCATGTTATTTGGACACATGAGAATAGTCATCTTAGAGATTAAATGTGATTTAATTATCAAATATATGATTAGTGTGGATATATTATCCATAATATTTATGGATATTATAATATATGATTTATAATATATTAGGAAGAGATTTATTTATAAACATAATTTACAAATTGAATGTTAACGTGAATAGGATTCACATTAAATAATTAATTATAAATTCAATTTACATTTTATATTGGATTGTTGAATACGATTCATCATTATCAATGACATGATTGAAATTTTCAAAAGATAGTTTGGAGTTGTCTTGGTGAATATTTATGCAATAAATGTTGTTGTACAATAATGTGGATTATTGGAAGGAGATAATCACCTTCCATATTGAGAGTAGTTGTCCGTCTTTAATTAGTCAAAGTGGGCATCCACTCTAGGAAGGAGATAATCACCTTTCATAATGGGAGTAGACATCCACCTTGAATTAGTCAAGGTGGACACAACAATTGAATTTATCTTAAAAGGATATATTTAATTTATTTTAAATTAATTAGTTGTTGCAAATTGAAGAAATATTAATCATGGCCGTTGATTTGGAATTAGGAGTGCATCTCCACTATCCAACATATTATAAAAGAAAGTGTAGGACTTTCCCTTTCCTCTACACAACTTCAACCATTGAGTCAAAAGTAACTTCTCTCTCTCATTCTCATAAACGTGTAACCTCTCTCTCTCTCACATTCACAAAATTGAGGTCATCTATCATATTGTCATAGAGAGCCTTGTCATCGTCGCCACGTTGTTGTGCTACTAAATTGACTGTTGGTGAGGAAGACTATGGATTTTGTGAGATGAAATCAAGAGGTTCCTCACTCGGATCTTCAACACGGATTGTGGGAAGCATGTGTCTCATCCATGTGCCCGCAAGTGCATCCTACGTCGGATAGGACTTGAGAGAGGAGATCTCTTACTTTAGAGGCAAACGATTGCAAACACGCTCCAAGAGGTATTTCTATTACTTGTTTTTTATATTAATGAAATGATTTGAGAAGTATTCTCAAATCATTTGGTTTCATCATTTATTTTTATTTTTTGAATTCAGATGCCCCTTTCAACTAGTATGATTTGTTACCCTAGGTCGTATTCGATATGATTTTCAAGTTTTCATGATGCACTAAGGCCTAGACCTAGCCTTCGAGAACCTGAGTAGCAAAGCTCCTGATTTCATCCTGCAAAATCGTTCTTCTTCTTCAAGAGCATGAGACATCGAAGAAGCATAACCTCAAAGAGAGATCAATCGAATCGATCTAGCAATATGATGGCACGGTGACGACCGTCATGATCTTCACAAACCCTAAGATAGGCTTGTGTTATAACCGGAGAATGCTAGATTACCTTCTCTTTTATAACACATTTGATTGTTAGGATGCATTCTTAATAATAATCAATGGTCAAGATTACATGTGGTTCCAAGAACAATTAGGAGTTGAGAAATAAATTATCAACTCATATTCCAAATTTAATCTTGAGACAAAATCGATCTCCAATGAATTAAAATAGGAGAGATAGATAGAGGTTCTCTCTATAAGGGGCACAGTCACCATGGTGGTACTACCATGGCCATTCACCCCTTATTAGGAGTAGAGCTTCATCTCTATCATTTTACTACTTGGTGTAATCTACAGTAAACCAAATCTTTATTCTTTGAATTATTTTGACAGCTAATTATCACCAAATAATTCTGAATTATTTATGACAATTGCAACTGGGTCTTTAGCAATTATAAATCATATTCGTGCATCTAAAAATAAATGTAAATCGCATTGACATTTAATTGCTCAACGTGAATCTAGATCAAATTTAGTATTAAATTTGTAAATCCTGTTCACAATTACGTTTCAATGAGATATTGTGGATCTCACCTAAACTATCCATGATTATTGTAGATAGTGTTATCCGCATTAATCTTATCTAAGACAATTAAATCCTATTTAATTGTATGGATGTCTCTTTATACATGTCCAAATAATATGAATCATATTCATATTATTCCTGAGAATTCTATTTAATTTAATTGTCATTATTTCTTATTATTTTTCAATGCTTGGATTATTGTCTTATGGAAAAATCCTTGAACTCTTTCAAGGATAGTGTACCTTCTCCTTAGATACTTGGAGATAAGGATCATATGATTGTATATGACATGTCTAGTGACTTGGAATTTGCAATCTAATATCATTTCTAGATCTAGAGTACCTCTCAGAGATGTCTAATCATGTCAAACATGATACCCAATCTTCTCGTTGCATCTGAGTTCAATTTAGATCAATATCCAACATTTGGACTAAAATTGGATAACTAGACTATTGAGTGGAGTTCTTAAAATCCAAACTTGTTTCATCACTTCCTCCAAATGGAAGCATCATGGCATACAATTGTTTAAGATCATATCACCCTTAAATATTCCTAATACTTGTACATACTAGAAGACCTGATTGATCCCATTTGAAGTGTCTCCTTCAGGATTTTATCTTTAAGTTTTCAATTGATTAGTGGGAGATGGTATCGATCATATGCTTTCTAAAAGCATATATCGTACCTACTAATATTGTCTTGCTTCTAAAGTAGAACAACCATCGATGGAATTTATGTGTCCCAATATCTCATGAGTGTCTTGCATTCTTGAGCTCATGTCTTCCATTTTTGTACTGAACATGTATGATCCCGATCGAGAGATTGTATTACTCATATGTCCTATGCACACCAGCACATTAATTTATAGACCTTGATTAAGTCAACCTAATGGTTTATCAAGTGTACATATTTCAATTAAAATACCCAGAAATGTACTTAACATATAGACATATAACATACATGTCTCCGGTCGAGGGATGTGTGCCTATACGTGACAATATACGGCATAGATCTTAGTTATATCAATCATGATAAGTCAACTCTTTGACTTAACTCATCTAATACCTACAAATCTCTATTTCAATATAGGGGACCTGCATCAAGAGGTCGGTCGGATGTCATCCATTGGAGTAAGGATTCTTGTCTCTTTCTCATGCTAGAGATCATTTCTTGATAATCACTTGGTGGTGCGGTTGAGTCCTTAATCTAACACTTTAGATATTCAACCAAGCACCATCCTCCATTGTCCAAATATTGGATCAATAACTGTATGATATCAAGATGGTCAAAGGTACATAACCCTATTTGTACTAAAGGGCCCATTAAGAAGTGCATTCATATAGATATATAATCTCACAAAGGGGATGAAAATAACTAATTTTTATAACAATATTATTATTATTATTTATTGTAGAAATATTTCACACAGAGCTCACATGTCTAACAAGAACACAAAGATAGAAAATGAGAAGCACACTCGCTAACTCAACTCAAGCCTACACTCAATCTAATGTAGTGTCCTACTTGTGTGTATTTATATGTTTTTATATTTTTAATCCATTTTTATTTGATTTTTCGAATTTTAAATTATTTTTTGAATTTTATTTATATCTATAATAAATATATTAAACATGTACAATATTATATAGTTTACTTTTTTATTAGTCTAATGTTTAATTCCTTCTTAACGTTTAAAATTTATTTATTTTTAATAACTAAATAATGTTTTCTGATATATATATCGAAAATATAAAAGAAAATTGTTTTAAATCTCTATAAAAGTGATGAAATTTTGAATTGGGATTTTTATATTTTGAAAAATATTTTGGAGATTTTTTAGACAAAGGGAAAAAAAGAAAATAAATAAAATAAATTTTGAAAATACATTAAAGGCAAAATAAGTGAAGCTTTAAAATTAGGGATTGGATGAATCAACCATCCAATTAGAAACTTACACTATATATGATCGGATCAGATAGCAATCATAGGATAGGTTGAATTACATGTTAAATAACTCCATGCTACACGCAATATGAGACAAGAAGCCATGTGCCCCCTCTTTATGAGCTTCATTTAAACATCTTTTGAAATCAATCATAATGGTTACCCTTGAATCGCATAATATTGATTATATGAGTAAAAAAGGTGGGCTGAGAATAGGGTATTAAAAACAAGTATTGTTACGATCTCAGGATGCATTGTCAGACAATAGATAAACTGAGAAAATGCTATGGAGAATGAGGAGTTGAGTTGTGAGATCAGGTTCTGGTAATAGGAGTTTCGCCTTTGATTCTATTCGGGCGTTCTGAAGGAATCACGTTTGAGCAGCCACCCTCATACACCCCACCCCCCCTGACTGTCATAGCGCCCCCTCCTACCCATATGCTGATTTTTCCTCTGGTTCTCCTCGCTTCTTCGACTTGGAACTCGGAAAGAGTGACTCTTTTTCCTCCTAACCACCCCCTCAAAAATGATTGGTTGCTGGGGCAGATGAGACATAAATCGAGAGTCTCGAGCGGTGATGGTCTCATGCGTCAAAGGTCAGCACTTATGGTTAGACTGCCTCTGCTCCTTGCTCTGGTCAAATCGCATAGGATCCCTTTCTGATCTGAAGTGAAGGGCCGTGACTAGTTACCGTACTGGTATTCATACTCTAAATTCCACAATCACAGCTCTGGATAACATAAGCTCGATACGTCACCTCCTTTCCTGAGACCTAGCCCTACGAGACGGAGAGAGTAGCCAACTCTAACTATATATCCGGGCGTAGCAAACTTCAAAAGCAAATAGAATACATATAGAATGACGAGAGCATATTCTAAACTCTATTAGCTCTATTTAAACACGAAAAAGCTACTTGATGATTTTTTATTAATTAAAGAAACTTTCAGTTAGTATTTCAAATAGATCAATGAAATATGAAAGAAATGATGGATGAAATAATCGTCAATCAATATCAAATGATGAGAGCATATTCGCCATCTATATATCTGCTGAAAAAAGTAGTTGTCCTCTTCTCGATTCCTTTTATGCTAGATTTGATGATGTTGTTGTTGGACATGCGAGCCCACGGTGAGACATTATGCAATAAATGTTATTGCAAATATCATCCTCTGATTTGAAATGAAGAATAGATAATTTTCATAATAGGTCCCTTAGTACAATTAGGGTTATGTACCATGGCCATCTTGATGATCATATAGTTATTGATTCAATTATTGAATCATAGAGGTTGGTGCTTGGATGAACATCTAAAGAGTTGGATTGAGGAATCATCAAGCACCGTCAAATGATTGTTGAGAGATGATCTCCAGCCTGAGTAGGAGATGGCAATCCTTTCTTATTTAAGATGATATCTGACCGACCTCTTGATGCAAGTCCTCTACATGGGAATAGAGATTCGGAGGTGTCAGATTAGTTAGGTCAAAAAGTTAACTTAACGAGATTGATATAACCAAAGTCCTATGACGTATGCTGTCACGATATAAGCATGCATCCTCTGACCGGAGACAGATGTGTTACTATATGTCTGAGTATGTATATTTGGCAGACCAATAGGTTGATAACCTAATCAAGGTCTATACACCGGCGCGCTAGTGTGCATACAAGGGCATATGAGTAATACGGTCTCTCAAAGGGATCATACAGGTTCAGTTACTGAACCGGAAGACATGAGCTCACTCATGAGATATTGGGAGAATCACATTCCGTGCACGGTCGTCTCGCTTTGGAAGCTTGACTGAATTTGTAGGTTTGATATATGCTTTTGGAAAGTATATGATCAACACCTGGGTATGCAATATACTTTTGGAAAGTATATGATCGATATCAACTCCCAATGATCTAATGAGAAACATGATGATAAAACTCTGAAGTAGACAGTGTAAAATTGATCTTATACTTTACGTTTATTATGGGTCTTCCAGTATGCAGGATGTATAGTTATTGGGAAAACCTGAGGGTGATGTGATCATAAACGATTGTATAACCATGACGCTTCCATTCCTAGGGAGTGATGAAACGGGTCTGGATTTTAGTGACTCCTCTCAATAGAGAAGTAATCTGATCTTGGTCCAAATATTAGACATTGATCTGAATGTGATTCAGATGCAATGAGAATATTATATTTACGGTCTTGATTAAATCAAGCATCTATGGGAGGCTCGAGATCTGGATTTGAGATGTGATCTCAATATCCAAGTCACTATACGTGGAACAATACAATCGCCCTGTCCTTATCTCCAAGTATTCGCGGAGAAAGCGCATTATCCTTGAAAGAGTTCAGGATAATTTCATTGTTGATATATGTATCCAAGCATTGAGTAAATTGGTAATTAAATGTGATTTAATTATCATGATTAATATGAATTCGATTCATATTATAAACAGAATTATCTTAGATAATTAAATGTGATTTGATTATCAAAGATGTAAATAATGTGAATGCGATTCATATTATTTGGGCACATGAGAATATAGATCCAAGATGATTAAATGTGATTTAATTATCATGGATATTGAATAATGTGGATAGCACTATCCATATTAATCATATATATTATAAATGTGATTTATAATATAAAGGAGAGATCTATTTGTAATTTACAT
The DNA here is from genome assembly GCA_037367405.1 of Ottelia alismoides. Taxonomy (NCBI): domain Eukaryota; kingdom Viridiplantae; phylum Streptophyta; class Magnoliopsida; order Alismatales; family Hydrocharitaceae; genus Ottelia; species Ottelia alismoides. Next base: position 161,308 of record JAZKJV010007892.1, on the reverse strand, counting down.
TTGTTAATTAAATGTTGATGTGAATTGGATTCATTTTGAACATTTAATTGAAAATGTAATTCACATTTTATTTTGGGTTGTGAATGTGATTCACAAATTTTTAATGGCAAGATTGCAATGTTCACAAAATAGATTGGATTAATTTTTGTGAAATAATTTGCAACAAAAGTTGTTGCAAATATTGGAGAGAATCATGAGATAATGTAATCTCATGTAATAGGAGAGAGACGACCACCTTCCATATAGGAAGAGTAGACAGCCACAATTCCTATAAGGAATGTGGTGGTCGTCCACCCTCCTTATGGAAGGAGGCTTGCCTCCTTCCTATTTCTCTAATGGAGATTGGTTTGATATAAATAAAATTATATTCAATATATATATATATTTGATTTTATTAAATTAATTGTTGGTTATTTTTACCAACACAAATCTTGGCCATTAAAAGAAATACAAATCAATGTGAGCCATTGGATTTGTGTTGTCCATGGATTAAGATCCATGGATCCCAAAATAATATAAAAGGAGAGGTACCCCCTTTGCTCTTTTTTCACAATGAGAACATAAGTCTATTTTTCTCTTTCTCTCTCTACATGCCTACTCTCTCTCTCATATGGTCGTCCACCATAGATGCCCTAGAGAGAGTCTCTATCTCCACAGCGTCGTCATTATGATGTCCAATCGTTTGCTCGTGGATCTCCATCTCCTTTGGTGCGCCTCGCTCATGAAGAAGATGTCAGATCTCCTGTGTCGAGATCAGGAGATCCGCCGCTTGGGTCATCAACATGGATTGTGATAAGCATGTGTTTTATCAACACGCTCGCAAACGTCTTCTCCGTCGGATCGGACTTATGACAAGAGGTCTCTTCGTTTAGAGATTCGATCGCAATCATGCTTCAAGGGGTAATCCTATTACTTGTTTGTGGTTTAGACGAATCGATCCGAGAAGTGTTCTTGGATCATGTGGTTTCGTCACATGAAAATTTTTAATTCCCGCTGTCTTGAGTAACTAGTGCGACTAGTCGCTCCCGATCCCATACGATGTGATTCTCATGCTTCCTTGATGCGCTTAAGGATCTCCCCATATCCTTCTAGTGGTATCATAGACTTAGTTCGGAGGTTTCGGATACGATCCATAAACCTAGGACGACTTGGGTTCGTTAGGGTTTGCGAAAAATTTTATCGCATTTCATTTTCGCATCTCTATTTAGTGCTTATTTTCGGCCCTGTTTAAATTGTTTAAACACGAAAATAAAACTTATATTTTGTTCCCCATTAAATAATGAAACCGTGAGATCTGAGTTTGCGTGATTTCGAATCTATTTGCTATAGTTATGATTAAATTAGTGAACATGTACCCACTATTTTGGGGACTGTGAATCATGACGTAACTAAAGAGTTAATTACGGATTTGAAACGCCTTGAAATGCGTGCAAATCACTTAGATTCTGTTGTAAATCAATTTGGCAAATTTTAGAAACTTACTTTGCTTAATTTGGATTTAAATTGATTGAGATATGCTAATTTTAGTAAGTGAGGGTCACTGCTGGAAATTACTTTCCTAATCAACAATCATGTGATTGTCATTTAATCAATTAGTGAAATTAAATGATTTAATTTCCTATAATAATTATGGAAAAATATTTGTGAAATATCTGATGATAATTATTTCCTTAAATGACATTGCCTTAACCAATAAATGATTAGATATGATCTAGATCACAATTGCACATACAATCTACTTTCCAACAAACATGTTGCTTGAATAGGATTTGAGATTTATTTAGCAAATCTCATCATAATGTTAATAAAAAATGTTTTGATTATTATTATATGGTATATTTTCGGTTGAAAAACCGATGATCATCTCAAGTACAAAGTGATCTATTTTGCATTATCCTTTCCTGAGGCGGATATGGTGTCTAGTCGGGGAGCGTTAGGGTAGCAGGTTGCACCGTGTGCGGTCTGTCCCACTCCCGCCAGTACTGGCGATGACAGCGGGTAGGGTTGTATAATGCTTAAGAAATCATGATGTATTTTTAATTATAAAAATTCAGAATAATACGTATTTGAGATAATATCGTAATTCAAGTAACAATAAAATATTTGTTGGATATTAATTGGATCATAATTTATTATGATTAGATTAATTGGAATCCAATTAAAATTAAACACTCTAATTTTAATAGAGATGTTATTTCCCTTGGAAGAATTAATCATAATGAATATGATTCATGATAATTAATTTGAATTTGAATATGATATAGAGGATCACATAAGTGACATCCATGCTCTCCCGTCAAGGCGAAGAGTTCCGTCGTCAAATATTGTATGTAGGAGATGCCTGTCCGAAGTGACAACTCCTGCATATAGTCCATTCGGATCGGGCTCTTCGCTTCTCGAAAGAGTAAGGACGTATGCGTAGTGACTTCAATATCAGGTCCTCATATTATTGGGGCGATATTGGATTGCGCATAGCGAGTTGTATTCCTGTTGACGGTTGGTTCAATTAATGATGGATCAACATCACCTTAGAGGTGGTGGGCCCAGGTGTTAAAAACTGAATTTGGAGATGCAAGTTGGACTTGCAAGGCGGAATGTGTTCCCGCTTCTTTTTATCCGAGTTACAAGTTCTCATATTATTGGGATGTGAAAAAGATAAGGAAGGAGATCACAGATCTTGCTTGAGATATATTGGTAAGTATATCTCTTATATTGAAAGTGATTAAGGGAATGAACTTTCAATTTTGACAAGGCAAGACAACTTTGATATAAAAATTCCTAAATCAAAGTAAAATGTGTGCGTATATATGTATGTATATTTATACAAATTTCTTATTTCAGATAATCCTTCATTAAACCCACTCAATAATATACTAAATAATAACCAGTAAAATATCATGGATTATATCCATGGTCAAGATATTGTACTTGCTGTTGAACACATAATGTATGTGGTTTGTGCAAGTTTCCTCATAATAACGAGGAATGACAATTATAATAGATAATAGGACTTCAACCCTTTAGTTTGTATGTCTCCATAGTCTTGATCTCTCATCGAATGTACTTTGGAAGTGACGTGTCGATAATGATCGTAATTGTCAAATAATCCATAGAAAATTCTAAGAAAATGTTCTGGCATACATATGTCCTCTCGACATTTAATCATGAATAACATGGTTCTCTGTATCACGCAGAATGGTGTCTCTATAAGAGATGTTGTATTCAAATTGTTTGAGTACCTACCTGAACCAATGTTTTAAGAGTTTAGATGGATGTAGATGAAGGATATGGAGAAATCCTCAAGCGCATCACGGAAGCGTGAGCGTCGTATCGTATACGACGAAGAACGACTAGTCGTACTAGTTGTTCAATGCAGCGGAATTTAAAATTTTTATTCGATGAAACCACATGATCCAAGAACAATTCTCGGATCGTTTCATCTATAACCACAACAAGTATAATGCAATACCTCTTGAAGCATGGTTGATCGAGTCTCTAAGAGAAGAGACCTCCTGTCTCAAGTCCGATCGTCGGAGAGATTGCTTGCTAGCACGGGGATGAACCGCGTAGTCCTCGCAATCCAAGAAGTTTATCCAAGCGCGGTTGCTCTTGATCTCGTCGCACGAGATCGAATGTCTCCTTCGTGAGCGAAGCACTCCAAGTAGACGAAGAACCGCAGAGCATCGAAGCGGCAGCACGATGGCGCGGGTGTCGACAATTCTCTCCACCAAGGGTATGGTGGACGACCACCAAGAAGAGGGTGAGAGAGGTCAGTCGAGTATGGAGAAAGAGAGAGAGAGAAGAGTGCTACAATAGCATGTAAAGAGAGAGCCAAGTATGCCTCTCTATTTATAGGGTTTTGGGATCCATGGATCTCAATCCATGTGACATAAAAAATCAATGGATGAGATTGATTTATGTCAATCCAATGGTCAAGATTGTTGTTGGTAAAAACCAACAACTTGTGATTTAATTATGATAAAATATATTTGATAAATCAAATAAATATTAATACCAAATTTAAATCAATCAAATAAGGAGAGAGAAGGCAAAGGAGATATTTCTCCCCATATGGAAGAGGGGACGGCCACCAATTTCCCAAGGGAATTGGGTGTCGCCCCTCCTATTCCTAATGGGGAGTGCAATCTCATGATTCCCATGAGATTGCACATCTCCTTGATTTTCTCTCTACTTATTTTCCAACAACAATTTGTTGGTATTTTAATTCATAAAAATAATTCTCAATTAATTTTGGGAATATTGCAATCTTGACATTGGAATATTGTGAATCATATTCACAACCCAAAACAAAATGTAATTTACATTTTCAATTAATTAGACAATGTGTATCCAATACACATTAATAATTAATCTACTAATATAAATTATATTTAACTCTCTCTAATATATTATAAATCACATTTATAACATATTATGAATAATTGGATATTACTATCCACATTATTCTTATCCATAATAATTAAATCACATTTAATTATATTGGATAATTCTTCATATATCCTGATATTTAAATCACATTTAATTATCAACTTCTCTTTGCTTAGATCTTATGGAATTATTCTTAAACCATTTAAGAACAATGCTATTTCTCCTCAGATACTTGGAGATAAGGACAGGGCGATTGTATTGTTCCACGTATAGTGACTTGGATATTGAGATCACATCTCAAATCCAGATCCCATGGACCTCTCATAGATGTTTGATTAAATCAAGACCGTAAACCTAACCTTCTCATTGCATCTGAATCTCATTCAGATCAATGTCCAGTACATGGACTAAGACTAGGTCACTTCTCTAATGAGAGGAGTCACTAAAATCCAGACATGTTTCATCACTCCCTCGGAATGGAAGCGTCATGGTTATACAATCGTTTATGATCAAATCATCCTTCAGGTATTCCCAATACCTGCACATCCTGCATACTGGAAGACTCATGATCATCATGAAGATATAGATCACTTTTACACTGTCTTCTTCATAGTCTGATCATTAAGTTTCTCAATCTTGGTTCTTGGGATGTGGTACAGATCATATGCTTTCACAAAGCATATATCTTTCCTTCAAATTCATATCATGCTTCTAAAGCATGATGACCATGCATGGAATTTGGTCAATCCCAATACCTCATGAGTGAGCTCATGTCTCCCGGTTCATAAGTGAACCTGTATGATCCCTTTGAGAGATCGTATTACTCATATGCCCTTACATGCACACCAGCTCGCCGGTGTATAGACCTTGATTAGGTCATCAACCTATTGGTCTGCCAAATGTACATACTCAGACATATAGCAATACATCTGTCTCTGGTCAGAGGATGTTTGCCTGTGATGTGACAGCATTCATCATAGGTCTTTGGTTATCTCGATCTCGTTAAGTCAACTCATTGACTCAACTAATCTGATACCTCCGAATCAATATTCCTATGCAGAGGACCTGCATCAAGAGGTCGATCAGATATCAGTCTATTGAGATGGGATTGCCATCTCCCACTCAGACTGGAGATCACTACTTGTCAATCATTGATGATGCTTGATGAGTCCTCTATCTAACTCCTTAGATATTCATCCAAGCACCAGCCTCTATGATTCAATCAATGAATCAACAACTGTATGATTATCAAGTTGACCATGGTACATAACCCTTATTGTACAGAGGGACCTTATAGTGCATTCATTCATTCAATATCAGAAAGGGAGTGAAATAAAATCAATAACTTTTATTGATAACTCATTTATTACAATAACATTTATTGTAGGAATGGTTCGCCTCGGGCTCACATTGCTAACAGTAGATATGATGAGTGTCATCATTCTACTGTCTATACTCTAGTCATTCATGAAGCTTCAGAATATTCATATTGTATGAATTGAATGAAGCATGTACAAATGTTGAAATGCTCTTATATTGAAATCTTTTGAATTCAGCATAAGAGATCCTTCGTCTTAAGCAATGGTTGTTTATAGATAAAGGGAGCGCAGTGGAAGCATGGGTTGGACCCAGGTAAGAAGGAAAGTCAAAGAGTTGACCGTACTTCTGTCACTTCCATATGACATACAAGTAGTTGGATGAATGCCAATACTGCAGTAAGCTGATGTATAGATAGTATGAGTATCAAGTCTATCTAGAATCCTTAGAGAAGGAATCGAATAGTACATCAGAATAATCTACATCTAATCATTGAAATTGACTTACTTATTTGATAAGATAAAGTCTAATAATTGTATATCAATCTTCTAATGACACTTGCAATTGGTTGCATATGTATTAGAATATTAGAAATTTGATCTTAAGGTTTAATGGTCATCCATGTTGGAATTGATGCAATTGTTGCAACAATTTCTACTGGATCAATAGACTTCTTATTTTCAGTGGGAGAGCCCTTAGTCTCAGAGAATGTATCTATGACCTAGATATTAGAATACACTCATTGTTTATTTCTTAATATTAGAAATAAACTTGAATTCTGTAATAGATCTATCATAAAGAGTTATGATGGAGATATTTCATGTAGTAATCTAAATTCTAGTGGACTCTACTAAATTAGAAAATTAATGAATGGTTCATTGACATTTCTAATACTGAAATTAAACCTTAAAAGATCAATAGAAGGATGAAGATCATTTGAAAATGATCCGGCATCAAGCCTTGGATATCTAGTAAGAGATGAAACTTTAGAATGTCTAAAATTTCAAATCTTACATACTTATGAATATTGTATTCAAAGTAGAAAATGTCCAAAGCACCCTTCTCTGGGAATGGTGTAAGATGTCAATGTATTCAAGATCTTATACATATTAATGTATGTGAATCATCTATATCAGAATAAACATTATGGATATGTGATATCTATTGAAGATTATTTGTGATATGAGATTTCTTCTCTTCACTAAGAAACCTTTGAAATGTTCATAGAGTTCACAATTTTGATTTAGAACCAATGTTTGAAGGAAGATTAAATGAATTTGATCTAATCTAGGTAGTCAGTACCTATTAGATGAATTCATGGAATACCTTATATAGATATGAATATCATTTCTATTTCTCTCCTCCTAATAAACCTAAACTCAATAGGAGTTGTAGGGAGATACAATTGAATCGTGTGTGACATGATATGATCAATGATGAATATTAGCATAATTATCTATTAGTTTCCAAGATATATATGTAGTAGAGACTATAATATATATCCTTAATAAGGTTCCATGCAAGTAAGCTGGAATTTGGCACTAGAGAGTGCTACTTCATTAGGAAAATAAAGGATGGTATTGGATACCTACTTTATGACCTTGAGATTCTTAAAGGATTTCATATCTGAGAATGTGATTCTTAGATGATGAAACTCTTGAGAATCAGGACGAAAATGAAGTAAAGGAACTCATTTAGTCGTGAGAAGATAATGAGTCTCCTAAAATTGGAAACTAAAAGGACAATTAAAGATGAAACACTAATACCTCTTCAAATAAGTTTGAAGATTGATTCCATGTGTCAGTTGAATCTGACAATGATCTAACATCATGTGATGAAGCTTTTGAAGATCATAGCATAAAAAGATGGATGTTAGAAATAAAGTCTAAAGTAGACTTCATATACAAATATTGTATATGGACCCTCGAGGATCCAACTATATGGGTAAGACCCATTAAGGTGTAAATAGACCTTCAATAGAAAGAGGTAACCTGATGAGTAGGTAGAGACCTTCAAAGCACGGTTCGTAGCCATGAGCTGCACACTGAAGAGAAGACGGCGCTTGTGATGAGACTTGCTCTCCAGTGACCTTGCTTTAACCCATCAGAATATTGCTAACCATAGCTTCACAACTTAACTTTGACATCTTCAAGATGGAAGTCAATATTGCAATTCTCTATGAATACCTCTCTGAGGATATTCATCTGAAGTAGCCCCAGGGCTTCGTGGTTGAGGAAAGCAAGATGTGCAAGCTAAAGAACTCCATCTTTGGACTCAAATAAGCTTCTTCTAGTTGGAACATAAGATTTGATAAAATTATAAATGTTATGATTTCAGATAGAATTTTGATGAACCGTGTGAAGCGTAGTGGGAGTGTCATTGTGTTCATCATGCTTAATATAGATAATATCCTAATCATTTAAAATGATATAAGGATGATAATAATAAGTGTTTTATAATCTGGTTGTTCCATACCTCGAGATATGATCTCAAGGATACCTCTTAGATCTTAGTTCTGAAGTTGTTCAGAAGCAAAGAGAAGAGGGTATTGGGACCGTCACATTAATGGTACACCTTGGACATTTCCATTTTATGGAAAATTCCAAGAAAGGCTTCTTTCCCTCAAGATATGGTACTGACCTATCTAAAGGGATAACACCTCAAAGAGTTGAGGATGTGAATGCTAAAACTGCTAGCCCTTGTGCATCAGTTCCGAGAAGCCGTGTGTATGCTAGATGTGTACAAAAGCCAGATGTCTGCCATGCAGTGGGAGTAGTAAATTGTTACTGACCCTACTGTGGTGATAAAACACTTGATTGCAGTAATAACAATATCTTTAAAGATGACAAAACTTTTGAGATAGTGATCTCAAAGTCTTATCTTCAAAAAATTAAGACTTCATAGATAGTGATCTGAAAGGTCTTAACTGCGGATACCTTAGGAGATAGAGATCTCCATGAATAAGGTTATTCTGATAAGGATAATAGAAATTACAAACCGGTTATAATAATTATTGAGGTATAGTGTTAAGGACACTGTGACTGACATGATTGAGTATTGGTTGCATAAGATGCAACATTTCGCATTAAATGCGAGAAGTGTTACTCAGAGATATGCTAGTGCCATAAAAGGACTTGGCGTAGTCTCTCGAGAAAAGAGTGATTGATCAGCTTACCTAGCTATTTTTCTAAATAGCCTATGATTGTCACATGAGTGCGGGTTTAAATGATTAGCCCATTAATGGCTCTTTAGGCTAGTGGGAGATTGTTGGACATGCGAGCCCACAGCGAGCCATTATGCAATAAATGTTATTGCAAATATCATTCCCTAATCTAAAATGAAGAATAGATAATTTGCATAATAGGTCCCTCAGTACAATTAGGGTTATGTACCATGGCCATCTTGATGATCATACAGTTGTTAATTCAAATATTGAATCATAGAGGTTGGTGCTTGGATGAACATCTAAAGAGTTGGATTGAGGACTCATCAAGCACCGTCAAATGATGTTGAGAGATGATCTCCCGCCTGAGTAGGAGATGGAAATCCTTTCTCATTTAGGCTGATATCTGACTGACCTTTTGATGCAGGTCCTCTGCATGGGAATAGAGATTCGGAGGTGTCAGATTAGTTAGGTCAAAGAGTTGACTTAACGAGATTGAGATAACCAAAGTCCTATGATGTATGCTGTCACGATATAGGCACGTATCCTTTGACGGGAGACAGATGTGTTACTATATGTCTGAGTATGTACATTTGGCAAACCAATAGGTTGATGATCTAATCAAGGTCTATACACCGGTGCGCTGGTGTGCATATAAGGGAATATGAGTAATACGATCTCTCAAAGGGATCATACAGGTTCAGTTACTAAACTGGAAAACATGAGCTCACTCATGAGATATTGGGGAGAATCAAATTCCATGCACGATCGTCTCGCTTTGGAAGCTTCACTGAATTTGTAGATTTGATATATGCTTTTGGAAAGTATATCATCAATAGCTGGGTATGCTATATACTTTTGGAAAGTATATGATCGATACCAACTCTCAATGATCGAATGAGAAACTTGATGATAAAACTCTAAAGTAGACAATATAAAATTGATCTTATACTTCAGGTTTATTCTGGATCTTCCAGTATGCAGGATGTATAGGTATTGGAAATACCTGAGGGTGATGTGATCGTAAACAAGTGTATAACCATTACGCTTCCATTCCTAGGGAGTGATGAAACGGGTCTGGATTTTAGTGACTCCTCTCAGTAGAGAAGTAATATGATCTTGGTCCAAATATTGGGCATTGATCTGAATGTGATTCAGATGCAATGACAAGATTAGATTTACGGTCTTGAATTAATCAAGCATCTATGGGAGGCCCGAGATCTGGATTTGAGATGTGATCTCAATATCCAAGTCAATATACGTAGAACAATACAATCGCCATGTCCTTATCTCCAAGTATTCGCGGAGAAAGCGCATTATCCTTGAAAGAGTTCTGGATAATTTCGTTGTTGATATATGTATCCAAGCATTGAGTAAATTGGTAATTAAATGTGATTTAATTATCATGATTAATATGAATTCGATTCATATTTTAAAGAGAGTTATCTTAGATAATTAAATGTGATTTGATTATCAAAGATGTAAATAATGTGAATGTGATTCATATTATTTGGGCACATGATAATAGAGATCCAAGATGATTAAATGTGATTTAATTATCATGGATATTGAATAATATGGATAGCACTATCCATATTAATCATATATATTATAAATGTGATTTATAATATATAAGAGAGCTATTTGTAATTTACATTTGTTAATTAAATGTTGATGTGAATTGGATTCACTTTGAACAATTAATTGAAAATATAATTTTCATTTTATTTTGAGTTGTGAATGTGATTCACAAATTTCTAATGGCAAGATTTCAATGTTCACAAAATAGATTGGATTTATTTTTGTGAATTAATTTGCAACAAAAGTTGTTGCAAATATTGGAGAGAATCATGAGATAATTTAATCTCATGTAATAGGAGAGAGACATCCACCTTCCATATAGGAAGAGTAGACGGCCACAATTCCTATAAGGAATGTCGTGGCCGTCCACCCTCCTTATGGAAGGAGACTTATCTCCTTCCTATTTCTCTAATGGAGGTTGATTTGATATAAATCAAATTATACTCAATATATATTTGATTTTATTAAATTAATTGTTGTTGGTTTTTACCAGCACAAATCTTGGCCATTAAAAGAAACACAAATCAATATGAGCTATTGGATTTGTGTTGTCCATCGATTGAGATCCATGGATCCCAAAATATTATAAAAGGAGATGCACCCCCTTTGCTCTTCTTTACACAATGAGAATATAAGTCTCTCTTTCTCTTTCTCTCTCTACACGCCTACTCTCTCTCTCCCTCTCATTTGGCCGTCCACCATGGATGCCCTAGAGAGAGTCTCCATCGCCGCAGCGTCATCGTTATGTTGCCCGATCGTTTGCTCGAGGATCTCCGTCTCCTTTGGTGTGCCTCGCTCGTGAAGAAGGCGTCGGATCTTGTGTGTCGAGATCAGGAGATCCGCCACTTAGATCATCAACTTGGATTGCGAGAAGCACGTGTTTCATCAACACGCTCGTAAGCGTCTCCTCTGTCGGATCGGACTTGAGACAGGAGGTCTCTTCGTTTAGATATTCGATCGCAACCACGCTTAAAGAGGTAATCCTATTACTTGTTTGTGATTTAGATGAAATGATCCGAGAAGTGTTCTTGGATCATGTGATTTCGTCACATGAAAATTTTTAATTTCCGCTGCCTCGAGCAACTAGTGCGACTAGCCGCTCCCGATCGCATACGATGCGATCCTCACGCTTCCGTGATGCGCTTAAGGATCTCCCCGTATCCTTCCTTTACATGAAAATGTCACTACCACAAATTTAATCTATAACTACCTTTATTTTAAGTCTCTCACTAGATCTTCTATTGTTAAATATATAGTAATGAAAATTAGTCATTGCTAAATGATATTTTTAGGCTAAAATGTGGGGATGAAAGTAATTTACATTTGTTATATCATTAGAAACGTGTTATATAGAAATGCTTATCTGTTATCACTTTTCAAAATTCAAGCTAATATTCTCTAATATTTTGTTGAAAATTTAGCGACGACTATGATTAAATATTGAAAAATAGTAACATATAAGCTTTAAGCTACTTCCGTATACACAAATGTATATTTCCCACAATTACATGATTCTTTTGTTGTTTATGAGCACTGAAAAAATATGCTTGCGTTGAATGTTTATTTTATAGAGGGATTTTTACCTCAGTAATTCTATAATCTTTTTCAATTACCTCCACGATCTTTGAAACAACATTATTCCCCCGTCGACCTCGTAAACTTACTAATCCTTACTCCACAGACCCTAGGGTTAACTCTCATCCATTTAATCGATAAACATAATCGGATTCCGTTTAAAATAGGTGTATATTACCATATTTCTTAGCAAAATTTACAGAAGATGCTCTCCTTCCCGAACACCACCCCCTCCCCGCGTGATTTCCGACCCCTCCCCTTGTGTCGCCTGACCTCCACCCCTCCTCTTGTACCGTCGAACCTCCCACCGTCCTCCCCCGTGCCACCCAACCTCCACCCCTCCTCCCACATCACCTAACCTCCCCCCTCCTTCCCCCACCCCCACCCTTGTGTTGCTCGAAGGTTCAAAGGAACATGTGGTAGACTCGGCAGAGCAGCCCAGCCCAGCATGGTGATGCGGATTTCATCCGCATCTAAGGGTCGAAGGAAAAGAAGGTGGTGAGCGATGCGACGAGCATTCACCGGAGTGTGAGACCCCGAGGATAAGTTCTTCATGACGGTGATCTGATGCAAGTCTCGGGCTTGAAGCCCTGTTGTGTTGTTCACGTAGTTGGAGCCGAAGCTCCTAATGGGTCCTCGTCTTTGTCAGTGCTCGAAGCTCCGATGATGGGTTTTTCCTTTGTAGTGGGTCTGCTATCCCTTAAAATCGATCGTTGCTTGGTTGCAGTTATGGGAGGCGAAGCAATCCCGACGGTTGCCACTAGGAGGTCAGTCGCTGGTGGTTGTCAGTAAGGGAGGAGAATAGGCAGCAGATCTGGAGAATAGGCCCCCATAACGAAGTAATTCTAGAGGAAGCCATCGAGGGTGGAGGCGGTGGCGTCCTTGGCAGGGAGGAGGCAGGAGGGGTCGTTGAGCTCGGGGCGACGGGTGGGGATTTGGAAGGCATGGGCGAGGGCGGCACGGCAGAGGGAGATGCGGGAGTAACAGATGAGGGAGCAGTGGGATTGGGTGTTGTAGTGAGCGACAAGGTCGATGCGGAGGTCACGGTGGAGGGGGTGGATGGGAGGGGACTAGAGGTCGAGAAGGGCCTGGAGGAGTAACCGCCTCTCCGACATCACCCTCCTCCTCCATGTCCGACGTGAGGGTGCCATCCTCCCCCTCGACCTCCGCCTCCATGACCTCCGTCTCCCTGACCTCCCCCTCCTCCTCAACGTCCGATGTGAGGGGCCCTCCTCCTCCCCGGCCTCCCCTTCCTCCTCTCGTTCTGCCGCAGTGGCGCCCTACTCCTCCTCCTTGACCTCTGCCTCTTCCTCCATGTCCGCTACCCTCCAGGTCTTGCAGAGCTTCCGATTTGACTTGGTAAAAGAAGACGATGAAGAGGAGGTGGGGAGACAGAAGGAGAGAGAGATTGAAGATCCATCGTATGATTGTGTTTGATTAGATAAACTCAAGTTTAACCCAAGTAATTGACTCCAATAAAGTTGAAGTTGGCGGTAGGATCCGTGGGGGTAAGGTGGAGCAAGTTTACGAAGTCGAAGGGAAATTAAGTTGTTTCAAAGGTCGTGTAGATAATTGACAAGTATTATATGGTTCCTAGGGTAGAAATCCCTTTTATATATCATGTATACATATGTAAACATGTTTACAAGTAAGGTATGTAACTGTGTGCATGTTTGAGGTGCAAACGAGATATGAGCTACAAGAATAAAGCTAAGTTGAATCAAAAAGCGGTAGAATGCATAATCATCACAGCCGCATGCCATGAGACATTTTAAAAATAGCACATCGATGCCTTATGTTTTGCGTGCCCCCCCCCCCCCCCCCCCCCACAAAAAAAAGTGCCTTTCTGGAAAAAAAAAGTTTTCATGCATAGTTAGTTGCATCGCTTCCTTGCACTTTGAAAGAATTCAAACTCACCAAACAGCAATGGGGAAGCAGCTGAAGCTCCTCATTCTTTCACTTTGCTTCATACTTCGCCGGCCGGTTGCTTCGCCTCATGCGATAAGTGACGGGCAATCTCTGCTCCTGTTTCGGAGGGAGATCGCGGTGGATCCGCACGGATCGTTGTCGAATTGGCGACCGGATCGTGGTATGTGCGAATGGCGCGGGATCACTTGCATCAACGGGAGAGTTACCCAGCTCAATTTGAGCGAATGCGAGCTCTCAGGGGATCTGGCATTCGATTCACTGAATTCTCTCCACATGCTGAGAGTTCTCGATCTCTCGGTGAATACATTGTCGTTCAACGTCTCATCGAATCTAGCTCGGCTCCCTCACGGTCTCGAGCGGATCGATTTATCTGCGTCCGGGCTAGTAGGCTCCATTCCAGTTGGCTTGACCATGAATTATCCAAATCTGACATACCTGAATCTATCCCACAACAACATCTCAGGTTACATTCCGAACAATTTGCTGGGCGTCTCCAGAAATCTTCAAGTTCTCGATCTCTCATTCAACAACCTCTCCGGCGAGATCTCTGGTGTGGATTTTGCGGGATTCTGCAGTGAACTGGTGGAATTGAATCTTGCGGGGAATCGCATCACCGGTGTTGTGCCGCCGCTGATTTCGAGCTGCGTCAACTTGAGAAATTTGAATCTCTCAGCCAATGGATTCATCGGTGATATACCGAGATCGCTCGGTGAATTGAGCGTACTGGAGAGGCTCGACATTTCTGGCAATCACCTCAGCTCGACCATACCAACGGAGATCGGGAACATGTGTGATTCTCTGGTGGAGCTCAGGCTATCTGGCAACAACATCTCCGGCCCAATTCCCGGTTCATTAGTATCATGTTCGAAGTTACGGTTGATCGATTTGTCGAGCAACCAGATCGGCGGCCCGTTACCGGCCGATATGTTCAGAAATCTCACTTCACTGGAAATCCTTCTCCTGAACAACAACTTCATATCCGGTGCATTGCCGGATTCTTTATCATACTCCAGACATATAAAGATCGCCGAATTCAGCTCGAACAATTTCACTGGTAAGATCCCGACAGGCATCTGCCCCGGTGCCGCATCGCTTGAGGAGTTCCGTGCACCGGACAATGCCATCACAGGCGAGATCCCGTATCAATTCGCGTACTGTCCAAAGCTGAAGGTGATTGATCTCAGCATAAACTACCTGAACGGCACGATCCCACGGGAATTCGGACGGCTTGAGGATCTGGAGCAACTCACGGCATGGTTCAACGGCTTGCACGGCACGATCCCACGGGAACTGGGGCAGTGCCGGAAGCTGAAGAACCTCATCCTGAACAACAATCTCATCAGTGGGGAGATCCCAACTGAGTTGCTGCTGAATTGCGGCAATCTGGAATGGATCTCTCTAACCAGCAACGAGATCACCGGCCGGCTACCGCGCGAGCTGGGGCATCTCTCACGGCTGGCGGTTCTACAGCTCGGGAACAACAGCCTCACAGGCGAGATACCGACCGAGCTCAGCAACTGCACCAGCCTGGTGTGGCTCGATCTCAGCAGCAACAAGCTAACTGGTGAGATCCCGCCACGGTTAGGCAGGCAATTGGGCGCAAGTGCACCGAGCGGGATTCTCTCTGGTAATTCAAAATACTTCAAGTCTTACAATGTATTATCAACCTAAGTTTTATCGATCTGCGACTAAGTTTGGGGTGTTGCAGGAAATACGTTGGCGTTCGTTCGCAACGTGGGAAACTCGTGCAAACGGGTAGGTGGGCTTCTAGAATTCGCCGGAATCCGGCCGGAGAGGCTACTGCAGGTACCGAATTTGAAGTCGTGCGACTTCACGCGTCTATATTCGGGCTCCGCATTGAGCGATTGGACGCACTTTCAGACTCTGGAATATCTGGATCTCTCCGACAATGAACTCCGCGGAAGCATACCGGAAGAATTTGGTGATATGATTGTCCTCCAGGTCCTCGATCTGGCTCACAATCGACTATCGGGCGAGATACCGCCCTCCCTTGGCCGGTTAAGAAACCTCGGCGTGTTCGACGCGTCGCACAATGCGCTAAACGGGACCATCCCGGAGTCCTTCTCCAACCTCTCCTTCCTAGTTCAAGTTGATGTCTCGAGCAACGGTCTCACAGGGGAGATACCGACTAGAGGTCAGCTCAGCACGCTTCCCGCATCGCAATTCGCCGACAATCCCGGGCTCTGCGGGGTCCCATTGCCACCTTGCGTGCAATTCCATGTCGATCTCAGCTCGCACATTGAGGCTGCTGCGGTGTCGAGATCTTGGGCCAGCGTAATTGTGAAGGGAATTGCTGTGGTATTATCAGTGGCTTCAGTGTCAATTTGTATGACAATTGTGTGGGCAATGAGGAGGAGAAAGGAAGCTAAGGGGGTGAGGATGCTGAGCAGCCTCCACGCGCCGCAGTCCGCGACGACATGGGCGATCGAGAAGGAGAAAGAGGCATTGAGCATCAATGTGGCGACGTTTCAGAGGCAGCTCAAGAAACTGACCTTCTCACAGCTCATCGAGGCCACGAACGGCTTCTCCGCTGCTAGCCTCATCGGTTACGGGGGATTCGGTGAGGTGTTCAAGGCCACACTCAAGGACGGTTCGTGTGTAGCAATAAAGAAGCTCATCCGGTTGAGCAACCAAGGAGACCGCGAATTCGTCGCGGAGATGGAGACATTGGGCAAGATCAAGCATAGTAACCTAGTCCCATTGCTCGGGTATTGCAAGGTAGGAGAAGAGAGGCTCCTGGTGTACCGGTACATGAAGCACGGTAGCCTCGAAGACATGCTACATGGCCGCAATCGCAATACTGAGTCGGTTATGCCGTGGAACGCAAGGAAGAAGGTCGCGCTAGGAGCGGCAAAGGGCCTATGCTTCCTACACCACAATTGCATCCCTCACATCATCCACCGCGATATGAAGTCGAGCAATGTGCTCCTAGATGATGAGATGGAGGCTCGGGTGTCGGACTTCGGGATGGCGAGGCTCATAAGCGCGTTGGATACGCACTTGAGTGTGAGCAATCTGGCTGGTACTCCGGGGTATGTGCCCCTTGAGTACTACCAGAGCTTTCGGTGCACCACCAAGGGCGATGTATACTCGTTCGGCGTTGTGATGCTCGAGATTTTAACCGGGAAGAAGCCCACCGATAAGGAGGACTTCGGCGACACGAATCTGGTAGGTTGGGTCAGGATCCAAGTGAAGGAAGGGAAGATCAAGGAGGTAATCGATCCAGAGATCCTCTCGACGAGTGACGACAACGAGATCACCGAGGTGCTTAGGTGTCTCGGGATCGCGATGCGGTGCACGGACGATGTGCCGTCGAGGAGGCCCAACATGTTGGAGGTTGTATCCATGCTTAAGGAGCTCAAGCCCGTGGAAGCTCGTGGGAGATGAGATCATGCATTCTATGCTCTTTCCTCTCATTCGACTGCTTTGTAGTTTGTACGCTCAGTTCGATTTACTTGTGGCTTTTCATATCTGAAGTATAAAAGTCGGTATCTTCTTGTGGTTTCAGATGTCCAGTTTTATAGGAAAGTAGCATTTCTCTTATGAGGACGCGTCAATGTGCAATAAAGTCATTTGCGAGAAATTGCATTTAATGTCCCAAAGTTGAAGTAAATATTGAAAATGATCATCATAACTTTCTTTACATTTTAGTCAGGGATTTTTTAATATTGTAGCACGTAGTTATAGGCGTTCTTCTGTTTTTATGGTTAATCAATTTCCTATTGGTCTAGTCGATTTAGGTAGATCATATACTTAAGATATAAGTCTGCAGGTAACACTTCAACCTCTAAACATAGACTCATGTCTAAAATACTTCATTGTGGGCTATAAGTGGTGGGGATTACTATTTGACAACTTGTGCTTGAGCATTCTGGTGGCTGTCAATGCGTCCGATTGGGCCCGGATCCAACAAGTTGTCACAGTCAACTTTCCTCGTTAATGAATCAGGGACATAAAACTGTGACATTACCAATGGTACCAAAATCAATTTCCTCTAGTAGTGGAAAGAGCGACCAAAGTGCTGGAACTACCTCTATAAAAAGATATGAGGAAAAGGCCCACAACGTGCAGCCACCACTGTCAATGGGAATAAGTAATGGGTCATGTCTCCAACCCTGTTCGCTTGAGTTGCTCAACCGCCCCGCCTCTTGCCCGTCATGACGCGCAAGTCAAAACGGGAGGGGGTTTCAAAGGGGGACCTTTCTGGGCTAACTATTTTGAAGCAAAAAACCTTCTTAGGGCAAGGTCTATTCTAGGGTCCAGGAGTCTTTTTTCGAATCGTGAACAGACTTTGGCATGCTAATGACTTATAGATGGGAGGGTAGATGACAGCACCTTTTTCTCCCCCACAGGAGAGGCCTCTCTTCTTCTTCTTGCATGAACCTCCATCTGGCAGCGGACGTTTTCTTGTATATACAGATGCATCTGGTACTGGACTTGGGTGTGTCTTCTATCTCAGTCCAGCTGCCTTGGGCCCTGGAAGCGAAGGGACTCGACACCCCCACACTTTTTCCTCTTCGTCTTTTCTTTCACTTTTGCTGAGAATGTGTAAATATAAGTGGGGGAAGTTTTAGTACCTCAACCCCCAAACATAGTTCTACATCTAATACTCACAAAATGTGGGTATGAGTTATAAGTTGTGAGGATTGTTACGTGATAACTTGGACTTAAGTATCTTGGGTGGATGTCAACGGATCCCATTGGGTTCGAATCCAACAAATTATCATGGCTAATTTTCCTCGTTAATGGACTGTAGATCTAAGCCCAGAATGTTACATTGCAAGACAAGCAACCTAAATGCAAGAATTTGAGAGAATAATATTAGAAAGCGCTTCAAGTCAGGGGATAGTTTTGAGGATAATCATGTGGTATTAAAGGTGCTTAACGGGGGATGATTATTAGAAAGTTTTTGCTATTGTATGACTTTCGCGGAATATAAGGGGTCGAGGAAGCATGAGATGAATGGAAGAAAAAGAAAAGGAGGAAGGAGATGATGAAAATCCATCGTGGAATGCTCCTCTAGTTAGTTAACCCAAGGCATTCATCCAAGTAAAGCTAAATTTAATGGCAGGGTTCATAGGGTAAGACGGAGCAAGTTTACGGGGTCGAGGGAGGAATTACGATTTCAAAGGTCGTAGAGGTCATTTGCAAAGTTTATAGGGTCTGTGGCGTAAAAATACCTATCTTTTTTTATTTGTTGGGAATAAATATATAGTTATTGAATGATGTTCCACCAAATAGAGGTGCAACTCACCAATCAAAACGAACCCTCGCCAACAAGATTCAAGACCAAAAGATCCATGTATCATGCGAACCCCTTTAGACATTTGAATCATGGTTTAAGAGAGCATTTGGACGTCCAATGGAGTGTAAATCAATCTTCTCCTTCCTCCCATAATCCTCTACCTCCCATAAGAGAGCATTTTGATGTCATTTTTGCTATAAGAGCGGGGGGACAAAGATATTATTGGTTTTGAGTTGTGATGAATCCGTGATTCATCGCCTTTATTCTTTCATTTTGATTAAAATCCTTGATAAATTATATGTAAATATCCGTTAATTTCTACTAATTATCACTCTAACCACAATTATTAATATTATATAATTAACACTTATTTTATCCAAAATAAAAAGAATAAATATAAAAAGAAAAATAAAAGAAAAGAAGGATGTATATAAAATATATAAATATTGATCCTAACCCCGAGACCAAATCAATATTGACTGGGTCGATAAAAGGAATTAGTAGGGGGAGATAAGGATCATAACCGATAAAAAATATCAAAAAAATAAAGACCAAAAATATAAATTATCCATTTTATACATTATAAATACTTCACCTATTTTATTTATCATCAAAAGCACTTCAAATCAAAACACTCCTTTTACAAAAGTTGTTCACAAAAATACATATTATTTTATAAAAATAAATATTTCATCATAAAAATAAAATAACAGTAAAAGCCACAAAAGTCGACTTCTAAGGTTCATATCTATTTATAGAAAAATTCAAATTGACCAAACTCACTTTTATAATCCGTTTTGTAAATAGTACTATTTATTAAAAATATCAGAAAAATATTCGGTTAAAACCAGTGAATTTTGTTTTTTTGGACCATGTTGTATATATGTACTATATGTAGAATATTCCCTGATTTTTAAATAAATAACCATAAAGCCGATTAATTTAATTTTTTTCTTAAAATCTTATAAAATTGTATATAAAAATATAAAAATATAATTAAGCCAAAATACCAATAAACCCTGAAGCCTCGAAGCCGCTACTTTTTTCTTTCGGACCTCATAACTCGGTCGTATTAACTCCGAATTAAGCAAACTCGATCCCAAAAAATTATATTTTTCAATTATCTACAAAATAACACTAATTTCCCGAAAATCGGAGTTAATGTGAAAAACGTGGTTTTCAGATCCGTATTGATATATTGTAAAATAAACCGTAACTTATATTATTTATTTAAATTATTTAATTAATTAATTAATTAATTAATTTAATTAATTACTTAATTACATACTTAATTATTTAATTAATACTTAATTACCTTATTAATCATATTTAATTATTATTATTTATTTAATTACAAAATTAATACTTATTTAATAATTATTTAATTACCTTATTATTATTAATTAGTTACTTTAAATAATTGATTTAATTTTATTTATTCCCTTTTCTCTCTCCCTTTTCTTTTCTTTTCTCTCTCTTACTTTCCTCTTTTCTCTCCTCTTCTTCCTCCATCTTCTTCTTTTTCCTCCCACCTCCTCTTCTCCTCTTCCTCTCCTACCACCGGCCATCAACTGCCTCAACGGCCGTCCGTTGGCTAGCCATTCGACCAACCGTCGGGCTCCCGTCACCACCGCCGATGACGGCATCCTACCTCCTCTTTAAATAGGGCCGACTCCCCCATTTAGAGAGGGATCCGCCATTCTTCAACTTTTCTCCTTCGAGATCCGAGCGAGAGATAGAGAGAGGAGTGTAGCGAGGGTGACAGCCTCCATCGACCCTTCTATTGAGCGAGGAAGGAGAGGATCAGCGTGATCATCGTCGGAGTAGAGCTCCGCTCCTCTGTGTGTCATCCTCCGCGACAGCCACCGACGCATCGAGGCGAGGATCCAGGAGGTTCACACCTCCATTCCCAGGCATTCCTTCATCGTAACCCGTAGACCAGGTAACTTCTGTAGTCTAACCTCTTCTACATTCCTCTCTTCTCAAATCCTCATATCGTTCTCAGTTTTCCTTTTCAATCTGGCTCGATTGCGACCGATTTTCATCTCATCCCGTTAATTTCCGTTTCTCAGCACATCTACTCATATTCTGATAATCTCATATCATTTAGATATGAGCTTCATATATCCGATTCCTCCATTCCGTCTAGGATCGAACCTCCGTCCACTTCCATTTGGTTATGCATGTAATATTTGAGCCAAGGATCGCATCCTCGAGCCTTAGTTTACAACATGCTGGTTCATAGGTTCTGAGAATCGCGTAAGGATCGTTCTCCGCTTGAGAAACAACAGCTTCACCTTTTCTGAAACATAATGATCGCAAGGAAGTGAGAAACAAGTGACTTGATCAATATCATAGAGAAGCAATCAACGATCATCGGAAGGACATTGCCAATCATCAACGCGAATCACCTGGAGGGAAACCTTCTGCTGGCCTCACGATCTACTGAACAACCAACGCTGCTGGGAGTGAACCGGGTCAAGAGAAGAGCGCCACCACTTCACAGGTACACGGATTTGCTCCACCGCTGACTGTGTTGATCGTCAACCTGAAGTTTCATCAGCAGCTCCGGGCATTACCGTCAACCTGCGAAGCACCACTGTCTACTCGATCAAATCGCCTGAACTCTACCTAGAGCGGTCGTCGAAGATAGAAGTTCCCGATTTGGAGCTTTTGATACTTACCCTCGGATTCGATCTGATCACAGGGTCCAACGCCATCCACGCGTCACAACCATATCGAGGCACCGCCCTACCGCTTCCCGGGCTCATGTGCGCCTCGCGTGAGCCAACAGATATTTGTGAAATTTGCGATTCAGGGCCCGAACTGCTTGATATTCCAAACAGGTCCCTTCCAGGTGTTGATCACGTGAAGATCACATGATCTCTATGAATTTTATGAACTTACCCCCGCTCTTCATCTGAATTCTGAGCAGGCCCAATTCCAGTTATGGTCACACGAGCCAGCACGTGATAGCCTGCGCATTTTTGCGTGGAAGCCCCTCCAAGCTCTGCATGTTATTCACGTGCCCCATAATTTCCAATATATATACTACTACCCCTATATACAATATAATATACTATACAAAATAAATTCATAATAAATAAAATAAAAAATATAAAAATCAAATAAAAATACTTATTAGTCCCGTATTTTACACCATTTATAATATTAAATCGATTTTGAACATTAAGAATATTTTCTACTTCTAATAAATGTTTTGAAAATACAAAAATATAACAAACACATAAAATTCATAAAAATATAAAAATACCTCTAAATTTCTACAAAAATCACCTTTAGTATATTTTACAGTATTTTACATAATAAATACAAAATAAAATAAAAAATTAATAAAATTAAAATCAAATAAAAAATATAAAAATTCACAAAACATCAAAAAAAATCATAACAAACTCAATAAAAATCCCCTAAAACGCACAACCTATCATTTTGAAGATAATTTCATATACTTTTCAATAAAAATAAAATAAAAATCTTTTGTTGCTGTTTGGTACATTAAAATTTCAAAATACGTTTTAGTTTTCAAGATTTATGTAACTTTTCACCTTAAAAATAAATCAAACTTCGTAAAAATATTAAAAACTTTTTTTTAAAAAAATCCATAAAAACAGAAAATAATAATACATAAAAATAATAAAATAAAATTCTTTTTTAAAATTAGAAAATATTTTCTAATAATAAAAAAATTATAAAATAACGGCTTTTCTATTTCATTTTCAATCGAGCTAATCCGGCGGGTTCATCAGGCCAAGCTTTCCCCACTCAAACATGATAATTAGGGGTCTAGTCTAGTCCACCACCAAGAATCCGCTTGATTCCGATGTGAGCCTCAAAGGAAAAATATTGCTTACGGGAGTACTTAAAAATTATAAAAACAATATAAAATTTCTTAAAAATCAAATAAAAATTCAAAAAATTTCTTAAAAATAAAATAAAAAAATTAAGAAACTCTGTACCTTAGTTTGTCTATAGTTTAACCCTAGTTTAAAACAGTTTGCCTCCATGAGTTCGACACTCCCGTACTTGACACTATACATCTTGTTTAGGAGTATATATAAAAGAAGAAGATTAATTCACCTTAATCTTTTCTGCTAGAACTCACCTGGTCGATACAACGACCAAAATTTTCTCCGTTTCCTCATACACTTTCACACGTCATGATCATACACTTTCACAAGTCAGGATTAATGTGGAGAAGTTTAGATCATGAAGCGTACACGACAAGCTTACATAGTCTACTTTCCCCCCTCTTTTTGCATATGTTATTGCTATGATTATGTCATGATCATTTTCACGAGAAAAGAAAATAAAAATACACATATGATATACAAATCCTTTTGTACCTATACACCATAAAACACAAGTATGCATCTATTATGTATGGTCAAACCACAAAACAATTATTATACTTTCAAACTATATTTTTAAAATTGAGTTAATAATTCAACTGAGATGTTAAATTTTGATAAACTTTCAATTTAAGTATTTTTTAAATCAATCAACAAGGTTGGATTTTCAAATAGATTGTTATTTTTTATATTTTTCAAATATTTTTAGATTAAAAAGTTCATATTTAAAAGAAAAGAACAAAATTTACTTCATTTATAAAGAGAATAAAACATAATCGGAAAATTAAATGAGCTCGAATCTCATTTTATATCAAATAATACTTAAAATTTTAATATTAGAGAATTTAGGAGAATTATTTTTTACATAACAAAAAAAGCAGATTTTTGAACCCTGATTAACGAAGTCGCAACTTCACTGCTTTACCAATTGATCATTGAGTAACTAGTGTTATTACTTACCCCCAAGATATATAATAGTTCCACCTCCTACAAGAGGTCTAAGATCTTCCTACATTGAAAGCGTACCAATGTATTATCCTTGTACTGGGACACCAAGATCTAACACCATAACCAACCTCTTACTTTTTTTTGAGAAGAAAGAGGGTGAAATCCCTAGCTGAGATTCACCGCCAAAAAGTAGTCATTATAGTAGTCATTATATTAATTGATAAAAAGATATATTACCTTGAGGACCAGAATCGATAAAGGGAAAGACATCTTGGGATTACATTTTCTGGATAGAACCTCTGATTTTTAATAATAACATCATTCCTTCCTCCCCAGATGGCCCAAAGAACCGCAAACGGTATTGAACAATCATATGTGGAGTCCATCCCCACCGACCTTATCGACTTTCAGAAATCGGTGGAACCAGCATGTTGTACCCATGACGCCCCTGCCTCCTTCCAAACATTCTCTTACCAAGGGAATGTAAAAAACAGATGATCCGCATCCTCCGTTTGTGCACCACATCTATCACAATAAGTATCCGGAATGCCAAACAGCATGCTCCTTCTCTCTTTATCCCAGATCCCGTCCCTTCTGAGGCACCAAAGAAAGACTTTCACTCT
The DNA here is from genome assembly GCA_037367405.1 of Ottelia alismoides. Lineage (NCBI taxonomy): Eukaryota > Viridiplantae > Streptophyta > Magnoliopsida > Alismatales > Hydrocharitaceae > Ottelia > Ottelia alismoides. Next base: position 136,645 of record JAZKJV010007892.1, on the reverse strand, counting down.
GCAAGGGATCCTACTTTCCCAAATAATCTTCATATCTTATTTCAGGTTCAGGTCTAGATCCTCCGTTCTCCCTCTGAACACCATGTCTGCCTTTTTCACCGAGAATCTTTCCCCCTCCCATAAAAAGTGATTCCTTCCCTGAGATATGCAACCAGGAGATGGTAGTTCGGACCTCATTCTGCCCAAGTCGTCTCTTCTTCACCCCAAAAGCTCATACATGAAAATAGGGTTCCACGAACCAAAACAATCAACTTCAGCCACCGAACATCCCATGCTCGCCGCCAAAGCAAATAATCTGGTGATATGATCACATAGAGCCCCCTCCCCCATCCAGTTGTCTAGCCAAAATCAAAAAACCTCCCCAGACCCCAACTTTAATGTCATTCTGAACCTCAGCTGTGGTAGAAGTTCATGAACCCCGTTCCAAAGCGATGACTCAAAATGCACTCTACCTACTTCCATTGAGCCTATGACATCATAAATGGTTCGTACGGGCTGTATAGCCAATCTGTCTGTATTACCCCAAATTTGCACCACCCATTTAGCTAGAAGCGCCTTATTCATGCTACTCAAATCTCGAATTCTAAGGCATCCTTCACTTCTCTACCTCGTGAGCTCCTCCCAGCCTACCAGATGTATACCTGGTCTTTGTTGCTTCCCATCTGACCGGAAGAATCTTCTCATCATTATCTCTATCTTTTTCCTTACACCTGTCGGTATCAATCGAGTTGAAAAGAAAAAGATTGGAATAGCAGACAACACATGCTTAAGTAGGATCAGCTTCCCATCTTTAGATAAAGTGACTGTCTTCCAACCTACTAGCCGCTGCTCAAATCTCCTGAGGACCACCTCCCACTCCGCCTTCCTTAACCTCCCTACTACTAATGGTAGCCCAAGATACGAAACGGGTAGCTTCCCAAGGGGGCATCCCAAAAGCAGTGCCCTTGATTCACTCTCCTCCTCATCCATCCCAAAATGAATCACCACAGACTTACTCTATTGATCTGAGACCAGAGATACTGCTGAATATCTCCACTAACTGCCTCATCCTTTTGTGCATTTCCTCCGTACCGCCCAAGAAAATCACTGTGTCATCTGCAAATTGCATCCCTCACATCATCCCTCATTAGGAGTACATTTCCTAATAAGGTTAAAAAAAATGATGATGGAAATGGAGAACAATAATTAGGCTTGTAAATGAAGAATAATTCATTTCGATGATTTTTATAATATACGAAAAGGTAGCATTCTAACGTGGTATAAAAGAAACAGAAATGTTTAGGTATAGTTAATTATGAGTCACCAAGAGATTTGTTTTATAAAAGTTGAGATAAGATATATCTATATATGAATTACCCATGCAATAAGAAATATTTTATTTCCACTAGATATGTTAACTAATCACGTGGGATAAGCTATACTTTACATCTAAAATCCTAGTAAGACAATAAATGTTATTATTATTATCACTTGATAGAAGTTATTGAGGTAAATACGTCATTCATATTAAAATTAAGATTTTTGACACTGACCCGAGCAAGGAAAGTATACATTTGTATATGTATATATCAGCTACACATATTAAATAATGAATGCCTCTTGATAAGTGAAACTGAAAGCTTCTCAGTAAGTACTATTGAATGAAAAAGGAAATGTTATAAAAGAATTGAAATTTTATGAATAATGGCACGGCAACGATAAGCGGAGCTAAGTGCTACACCTAATGGTTGGAGCCACCTCTAGAGTCCAATTATCGTATGCCTAAGGGGCAACGCCGCATGGGGTGTATGGTTGCAAGGAACCACAGAGGCAAAAGCTAAGTCCTCTAATGTTGTAACTACTGACGATAAACGGAGCTAAGTGCTACACCTAATGGTGGGAGCCACATTTAGAGTCCAATTATTGTAAGCCCAAGGGGCAACGCCGCAAGGGGTGTATGGTTGCAAGGAATCATAGAGGTAAAAGCTAAGTCCTCTACAGTTGAAGCTACATTGTCATGTATGGACCGCTAGAGCTAGCGGTAAAGTCAACAAAGCCAGCAAAGCCGCCTATAAGTTAAAAATCAGGACAATTCTAAACACTCAATAAGTTAAGGTATATGCGCAATTATGACAATGTTAAGGCATGTACAAATATTATGAGATTAAGTTCTTATATGAAATTATGTTATTGTCATGGGTATATGTGTGAATTAGTTAATGTTAATGTATATGAGCAAATGTATTGAAAAGCCATGCAAGAAACGGGTTATAAAGGTAACCCATTACAAGAATGCAAAGAAACAGGTTATAAAGGTAACCCATTACAAGTATGCAAGGAAGTGATTTATAAAGACAAATCAGTACAAGTTATGAAAAATAGTTTATAAAGGTAAACCATTACAAGTATGCAATGGAATGATTTATAAAGATAAATCATAGCAAGTTATGAAAGAAATGGTTTATAAAGGTAAATCATGACATGTTATGCACGAAAATGGTTTAATTAAAGATAAACTATTATATATTATACAAGAGATGGTTTGATAAAGAATAAACCACTACGTCTCGTACAAGATTTGATTTAAGAATGTAAACCATCAAAGTCATGAGGCTAAAATATGCAAAGTGATATTTATGATAAAGAAGCACACACGTGTCAGGAATCGTATGAAATATGCACCACAAGATGGAAGAAATGTATGTCGTATTTCCTGATGCAATCTACAAATGTATACATATGGCATGAAAGAATGCCAATTTTACATGTTATGAATCGATCTTAGACATGCATGGGAACAACTAGGCACGCAATGATGTTCATCCATGAAAACTCAAGTACATGCTTCATAACGAAGTAAATGACTGTTAGAATTCCCATGCATGGACCCCGATACATACTGGGCATTAGGCTCATGCAAAATTATTTTTATTTATTTCAGGTGAAGAACAAGTTGGACCAAGTACTCAAGTTCATGTGGTAGACTCAAAGTGACATTCATCATGGTATGGATAATACATGATTATGTTGGATATCTGTATGCCTACTGGAACAGAGAGTCATGTTGTGCATTTGTTTAAATTTTCTTTTGCAAGTATACCATGATTGATGTTGTAATAACGGAACTCTTGGTTTGAATGGATTTCATGGATCTTTTTAGAACGATTTTTGTTGCTTATTGAGCCAGTCAGCACGACCCATTCCGTTACAGAATCCAAGTCAGATAACATATAAAAGGATTTTAGAAATCATTTGACCGATATTATTGCAGTAACTCATAGTCTCTTCTTTCAACATATCTTCATAATCACATTCTTTGTTTCAAAATTGACCACCATGATCACTACGAATTCTACAGATAAAACATATCTTTTGGGACATAATTTTTTTACGTCATTTCTTGAATTTCTTCGAAATGCTAATTTAAAAACAACGGTCCATCATGAGAAATAATCAATAAGTATAAATAAAATTATAATCTGAACATATACATGCTTCTGGAAGGATGGAAGAGGTACATGTGCAAAATCTCGAGAGATATTTTGGTCGGCTCTAGTTATTTCCCAGTGGGCCAATCTCCAGAGCCCTGTTCTCTCCAGGCCCTTTGTTAGCGCCCATGATGAGCCAGCTAACCAGATCCGTAATTATATCCGACTTCATCGCCCTTTACCCGAATAGAGACCCTTTTGCTCCGCGGACCAGTCCGCGCGGCGCGCCCCCGCCACCTCCATGTAATTTTTGTGCTGTTCTAAATTTATAGTGTAATATTCGTTTTCACGAAATTTTTATTCTAAGAAGTTTTACGATTTTGTCAATAAAAGTATATTAGAGCATCTTTTCATTTCGTAACTTTTAGGTATTAAGTAAGTTTCCATAAAATTTATTTGTAGTATTTGCGGTTTTTACTCAATTTATTCCATGAAAATTTCTCGTTTGTTAAAGTACTTGTCGAATTTTTGGAACAAAAAATGCATGCTCTTCATTTCAATTCAAAATGCATTACTTTAAAGGATTTTTATCACTTGAGCTCTTATTAACTTCTGCAACATCAATTGTTCCCCTCCTTTTTTGAAATATTAGTTGTGCCCCCACCTTCTAAAAAATCACAATTCTACTCTTTGTAATATCAGTTATGTCCATCCTTACCTTAGTGAAAGAGCAGGGGTGTGAATTTCATAAAAAGGTATGTGTCCAATTGATATTCCAAAAAGAGAAAAAGCATAATCGATATTACAAAAGTTAAGAATGACATAAGTGATAAAAATATTATTTTAGATCTGTATTTTTTTTAAGTTGATGTTATATTTTTCCAATTTTGTGTTAGGTAGAAACATAAACTTTATTTTATTTAGTATCGAGTTTAAAAAATATAAATTAATTTAAAGTTTAAAAAATTTCTAAAATTTTGTAAAAATTCTCAAAATAATCCCGAAAAATAGATCACTTTCAATATATTAAAGCTCTACTATTACCCATCATCATGTGAATATGGTATATAGAATTTTTTTTATCAGAACTCAATCGAAGTACAACGACACCAATTTACACAAATATTAAACAGTCAATTTTAGTGTTCATCAGACTTCAGTGGGGGTCTTTTCAAATTGTTGGATTTTCTTGAATTTCAAATTTCAAGTTCCGTCGATCTTCTAGAATAAGTGGAGCTCGCCGGAGCTCAGCTCCAGCCGGCAGAGCTCCGTTTTCGAAGATATAACTTACATGGCAACATCTGACTCGTAGAAACCACTCAAATTTTACATTGCGAATGGAGTTAACAGACGTAGAAACCCAATACAATGAAATCAACAGGTATCCTAATTACAGTTGTACACCAATCCAATCAAATTCAGCCTCAACCTAGCTATGAGTTACGATATCTTCGACCGGCAATCTTGCGCTTCGCGCGTCAACCCTTTGTTCGGATGATCGTAATCGTCCCCCTCCCTCGCGTGTGTACTCTAGTGAGGCTCACCACCACCTTCCCCGACAACCCTGGCCCTGCAATAGCCGTTACGCAAGGGAGGCACGCGAATTCCCCCACCGGATGCCTTACGGGCCTCGTCGGCCGACTCAGTATCTTCTTGTTGATTGCATCTAGTGTCACTCGGCCGTCGACATCCGCGGGCTTCACCACCGTGAAGGGGTAGACAACTCCCACCACCACCTCCTTCCTCTTCTTCTTTGCACTGTTCTCTGGCGAAGAATCGCGATGGTATACGTTGGTAAGCTCGCTTCCATTGTCTGTTCCTTCGGTCGGTGATTTTCCGACGACATCCTGTTCCGTCGAGCCGCCTCCTCCGACCGTAATTCGGTCCTTTGTGTTGCCTGCTGACCCCAAATTTAATAATAATAGTTTATGTACTGAAAATTAAAGTGATAGAAACATCTGTAACAGATATATCATTTTGCAAAATAAAGCGATCTCCAATTTGATAATAGAAATATTTTTCCAGAAAATTGGAGATCTTAAACTAATTCTTTTAGAATTGCAAAATAAACCACTCTCATTTCCGTATATTACCAGCAAAGACAAATTTATACATAAAGAGAAAATTTCCGAATAATTTACCTTCAAGGTGGTGAAGATCAGAGCTCCAATTCCAGAACTCCTACTCGACAAAAATTAGAACAGAAAATCAGAAAAAAAAATCAAAATGCAAACAAATAGATTGTTGTTGACATACAATTAAACGCATGCGGGTCACCTGAAGAATGTCTTCGAACCGGTCGTCCGGTTCGCGAAACAGCACCACTCTCCGGCGTTTGAACCGGCTAGCGGTCCATCCGGCCACCGCATCTTCAAGGTACCCCGTCGAGCGGTCTTCCTCTTCCCCCTCCATTACTATCGACAACAATCTTAAAGAGATCAGAGTCATGGTTCGAATGAATTCTTCGAATTAAATTATACGAGTAAACACACCTATGGGTATGATCTGATCGCGCTCCCAACTGGAGACTGGCTGTTGGAAGAGATAGTAGTAGCTGCCATCATAGGCCATTCTAGAGAGAGAAAATTGCTGAGGAGTGGGCTGATGGCGTGAAGAGAGGAGCAGGAGGAGGAGCAAGAGCTGTATAAATAAGGCAAAGTTAGAGCTAGAGAGAATACAAAAGGATTAAAGGGAGGAGAAACAAGAGAGGGGACCAAATACGAGAGGGTGCCAAAAAAAAGTAGCACTGGTTATTTTGCTTTCTATCCTTTCCTTTTCCCTCTTTTGTACTGTTCTGATATATATGTTATTTTGAAGGAAAATTGTCTCTTTGCCCTCCATTGTGTTAGCTATTCGGGGACCAGTTTAGAGATTGCCAAGAAAAAGTAACTGATTATTTTGCTTTCTTTCTTGTCCTCTTCCTTTTTGTACTATCCTCATGTGGTTGTTAATTTGGAGATAAATTGCATATGTACCCTTATATTTTATATAATATATATGTATTCCTCACAATAAATAAACATTTAACATAACTAATTCCAAATACTTTCTAAACCACTCATTATTATTGTACAAAATTTCTCAATTACTAATTTGAAATAATCTAATTTTATAGAAAATAATTTGCCTTATTCATTCAAAATTTATTCCATTGAATTGAAGAAGGGCTGATGAGCCCCTTCCGTCCTCAGTTATTCTCAGTCCAAATGCTGGCACAAAGTTCCAAGGCACGAGGATGTTTCGGTCAATGAATCAAATGTGACTTTCAGTGTTATCATACGATGCGTCATTTACTGCTTGATGCACTTCCTTACCAGACGACCCTCACTCTTACAAGCCCCAACATTTGGTTATCAAGTTGTTATAACAAGTTAGGGAGATATATATATATATATATATATATATATATATATATATAATAAAAGAAGTTTTCGAAATCATGTGTATCGAATATAAAATGAGTTTTTTATTTTTAGTACACATAATATAAATCTACAAGAGATCGAGCATATTTCAAATTCCAATGCATATAACTAGATTTTACGGTTGGATTCCTAAAACGCAAAAAACATGGAGTGTTCCTAAATAAGGGACATCAGAAGAGTATATATGCAAAATTTACCATAAATGGGGGGCTAAATAATTGCATGGGAATGATGGGTATATCCCCGTATAGGGCACTAGACGTGCCCTGGGAGGACATATGAACCAACAAGAAACATGTAGCTTTTGCTTTAGATGCACTGTGCATATGTCACTTCTCTCCTCCTTTTGCTTTCTGAAGCTTCTCTCTCCATCTCCGTCTATCTATGTCTGCTCCAATTTCGGAGATATACATCCGCATCTTAATTACCTAACGAAAACGAAGGGTCATTCACATGGTGCATTCATACATCATGGTCAAATATATTTATATGTCGGTCTCCCTATATCGTAATCATGTGGGGTACTACGTGCATGGATCATGGATGTGTATTTGACCAGTTTTAATTATAGCAGCAATGTGGACAAAGGGAGACCATGCTCTCAGTGCAGATCAGAAAGCATGCAGCTGTGCAGATCAACGTATTCGTCAACAAAATTATGTATGCTGGGATTTCGAGAAGAGAAGCTCTTCCTTGATTTTGAATAGTGAGATTTTATGATCTGACGTTGATCACGATCGGCTCTAAGCTAACAATGATTTGAGACCGCCTATTGTGCGTTAAGACCACCGACCGCCTGACGGAGGAGGAGGAGGAATAAGCCTCATTGGAAGAGGACGTCGTATCTGAGACCAAAGGCGGACGAGGTGATAGGGATTAGAAGATGGAATGGTTGGTATTAGGGATGCTAATCGAATCGAATACCTTCGCACCTACCGGGATTTTGATTCAATTCATTATAAAATTTTCGAATCCCAATTAACTCGGATTGAATTTTAAACAAATTTGCTAATTTAAATTCATATTCAATTAATTTTGAGGTTCGAATATTCAACCTTGATTCATTTTATTTGGATTTTGAAATGTTAATTGATATTTTAAATCCCATATATACAATAGTATACAAAGATAATTTAAAGATTTTTATGGTGAAATTCTAATTTTGAACGTAGATTAAGTGAAATCCTATATAATCAAGGAAATATCAAAGAGATGTTATATGATGAATAAAAATATCTAATTTGTATAATTATTTTATGTCCTTTATCTAAATATACTCATTTTCTATTCTGAAAGTAATATATAAGTACAAAATATTTATATGATCCTATCAAAGAGATAAAATATTATTAAGGAAAAAATTGAACACATTATGATTATCATTGCATGTCAAAGAAAGACAAGATCAAACACATTTAAAAAAAATTTAAAAATTAATAATAGTATTTAAAATATTGAGAAAGCAAAAATTAACTTAGAAAGATAAGACTTTCTATTCAGCATGAGGATCTTCAATATCAGAAAATAACAAAAAGATAGAGGAGGGATATCTGGATAAACATCGAATCACGACACATGTTAGAGGAACTCGAAGTAGAAAAATCATTTTTTTTCACGTGCTAGGAGAAGGAGGGCAACAATCTACATTTGGTTTTTTTAGTAGGATCTTTTAAAAATGTGGTCAATAATGAAAAATGAATGGAAAAGGTGGGGCAAGTAATCTTCTCATATGAAATTAAATGTGGATAAAAAATTGAGATAACAATCTTAAATATTTGATCTTTTCTACTAGATTTTATGATAATGCTTTCTACTCTTTTAAAATATTCAATATTTAGTATTTAACTAATAGGAATATGCATTCATACATATATACATACATATTCAATTAAGAATGTCTTAGATTACTTTGTGATTCTCTTATTGCCTCAAATTTTTGAATAAGATACCAAGATTGATTATCATACTTGATGAATCTCCATTTCATCACCTTTGTTCTTTCATTTTGGCATGAAATCCCTAACTAAATTCATGTAAATATTATTAATTTGTATAAAATAACACTCAATAATTGATCAATAAATACTATATAAATTCAGGTATTTGATTCCAAAGTAAAATAATAAAGGAAAAAAGAAAAAGAAATGAAGTTTCAAAGACACTGAATAACCCTAAACCCCGAGACCAAGTCATCATGAGGACTTGGTCGACAAGGAATATAGAAGGGGAGATAGGGCAGGCCAATTGTACGGAATACAACTCAGAAACCCTAATTCTATTTGCCAATATATAACCTTTTAGTTATTTTTTTTCAAATTTTTAGACTTCAAATAAAGAAACCCTTAACATGAAACTTGTACATAAAAATACAAAAAGGTAAAAAAGTTATTTCACACAAAAATAATACACAGTGCACCCGGGACACTCATAAGAAAAAGCCACAAAGTTTCCCAAACCCATATATCATCCATACATACTCAAAATTGACCAAACTCGCCTTTATTATTCATAAAATTAAACTATCTATTTAATGAAGGTAGTTTCATTCAAAATAGAGCTTAGATGTAAAAGTTGACTTTTGGTTCCCTATTGTATTGTATACATGTATATAATATTCAATATATTCATTCCTTACATTTTTAGCTTCCTTATATATTTATATATTTGTAGATATTATTTGAAGCATATTTAAATATTAAACATAAAATAAATAAAATAATATATTATATAGGTAAAGTATACATATATAATACATATTTTTTAAGTAAATAAATAAAATCAGAAAAATATATTTTAAAAATGAAAATATGTAATTAACTAAGAAATATATAAAATATGAAAATACAATAATAAAATTTTAAATAAAAATAAATAAAATACTGCAAATATAGGTAAAGATACCTATATATATACATGTAAATATTAGCATCTAATAAATAACTTTGTAAAAATAAGTAAAATAAGAATAAAATACTACATAAAGTAACAAACATTTTTTATGTTTTAACCTAAAATTAATAAAATCATTCAATATTTTTAAATAAATTAATAAGATATTTTTATCTTAGATTTTCTTGATTGGTTCACGTGGACCAATCAGGGGGCTCCATCATCGACCCAACGGGTCAACTGTACAATCTTCGCTGCCCGACTTGTCAAACTCATGGGCACCCACTTTTCTCCCTTTTTTGGCCATTAATCAAGGTTCAATACACCTTGGTTCCTTCACCAATCACGCTCCCCTCACCTTCCTTCATCACTCCAGGGATATAGCAGCCACCAACCACATTCCTCCTTCACGCCATGTCCTCCACCTTTTTGTCAAAATCCATGCCTATAAATAAAACCCCTTTCTTCCTTTTTGGATTTTGATTCCAATTACTCCTTTAACCATTATAGGATTCATCTAGGTAGATCGTCTCGGTGACAACAAGTGATCCATGGCCTTGTCGATGTGGACAAGAGGAGGAAATCGGTGGTCCAAGGTGTAACCGGGGCTTCGCTGGACCCATCCTCTACTCCCTGTTTCACACATATGAGCTATTTTTATTCGCATTTCCCTTCGCATTTCAATTCTACAACGTAGTTTAGCTTTTATTTCTTACAAGTAGCATGTAGTTTAGTTTAATTTTGGGATTTAAGTTTGCTAGAGTTTCGGCTCCAACTTGAAATTCATCGTGATTGTCTCTATTCTGACCCACCATTTCACCTCATTTTCCATCCCCATCGCCTTCTCCACATTTCGCCCATCTTTTCACCTTGGATATTGCAAGGATCCGAGATATCGAGCTGCCTCCATAACCCTTCATCGGAGCCTCTCATTCACGTGCTCCCCAGCTTCAATCTTGGGTCGAGCATACTCACCTCAAGGATGTATCTCTTTTTGTGACAGAGGAAGCACCTGAGGAGTCCCCTAGAGATGAATCAAAGTTCAAACCAGAGTTCTAGGTGACTAGATCTCCAGGCCCTAATGATGGGGCATGGACCATCTTGAAGCCAATCCGAAAGCTGTTGAGCTTCTTAGCAGTGGGGGAGAGGGCCACATCGAGGAGAAACAGTCGATAAAAAATCGTCGGGAAAATGTTATTAGGGTGTTCTTTGTGACAGCTCTAGAGATGTCCAATCAAGATCTACGGCCAAGATCTAATCTGGGTCGTCCATTCATCCCTTGTGGATGGAGATCGATTTATCTTTATATCAAGTACCCTATTCACATCTAACTAGAATTGGCCCCAATTCTAGATCCATCCTTTCATGGTGTGCAATACCGAGCTGATCGGGGTACATTTGAATGTGCAGCTCAAGAGCTGAACCTGGTCCCCATTCATATCAATTCCTCCGAGTCTGATTCAGAGATGGTTCTTCAGGGAAAATGGAAGGGAAAATAGCAGCCAAATCTGGGTCTGCAACCAGATTAGAACATCATGAATGCACATTTGCTTGCATCCATACAATCCATCCAATAATAGCTGACAGATCAGGCTCTTTCCTAGGTCACCTTTCAGGACGTGCTCAATGACCTGAGGAGGGAAAGAGAGAACCGAGGAGAATGAGGAGAGAATGATGAACAAGGAGATGGACCCCATGGAGGACTACTATATGAACCAAGAAGAGAGTCTCACAAGCCTATTCTTACAGAGACATACAATCTTATCTCTAGCCAGAAGACCGAGTGGATTCAGATTCCCATAGTCCATGGACACTTTGAGATTAAGCCCTAGTTCTTGGCTCTTCTTCCTCTTTCCATGGGAACACCAATGAAGAGCCTTACATCCATTTCCAACAGTTTCCCTGCATCTGTTGCACAACTCATTACCCTAACATCCCGTTAGGTGCAGTTAAAATGACTACGTTCCCATTCAGCCTTCAAGACAAGGCTCTCTATTGGATAAATCATTCAGGAAAGGTCATGACAACCTAGGAGGAAGTAAAGTATGTGTTCCTCCATAAATTCTACCCTCTTGGTCGTCTTAATCAAAAGCGAGAAAGGATCGGTAACTTCTCCCAGGGACAGCAAGAGTCCATTCATGAAGCATGGGAGAGGTTCAAAGACTTGCAAGAGAAATGCCCCCACCATGACATTTCTTGGACCAGTCTAGTTCAACATTTCTTTGGGGTCCTGACACAAGAAAGCCGGAGGCTTGTTGATGACACATTTGACGAATCTCACTTCAACGTGGTTGAGGATGTTGTCTGATAGATATTTGAAGAAATGGCTGAAGGAGAGGCCACATTATCCTCAACCCGTCCACTACATGCAAGTGAACATGGCATCATCCCATAAATCATATAGGGACGAGAGCTCCAACCTTAGCATCATCAGGAGCTACCTGTCGAAGGTTGATATCATTGAGAAATGATCACAAGACCATGATTAATTGTCTATGATCGAACATAGAACACAACACGTAGACAAGCTGGATCAAATTACCAAGCAACTGGAGTTGATGGTCAGCACCATCATTGCAGTTTCTATGAGTATGGCAACCACAACTCCTGGTAAGCCGAAGGAGCCTTCATCTCTCCACAACAGCCTCAGCCAAGTTCAAGGAAACCTCAGGTCCAGTATCTATATTATGTACAGGCTCCGGACCAGGCACCGCCACAACTGTCACAACAGCTTGTCGTCTACCATCCTGAGCCTCAGCTCCCATCTTTTGCGAATCCATAATTTCCACCTCTGTGCCAAATCCAAGAGGTGAACGACATCTGGAATAATGATGCACAGCTGGCCCGTCCAGGCGGACAACAGTAGGTCCAGTCCTCTACAATTCGATCATATCACCAGTCTTTTGTGGGACGTTGTCCAACAACAATAGCCTCTGCACTAGTCTCCACCTTATTAAAACACCCAGAGATAGAGTCATCAGTACTAGCAACCCGTGTATTGCCAGTATCAACCACATCACAATTATGCGCCTGCTCAGAATAATCAGTACCCTCCTCCTCCTCAACATTACCAACATCCTCCTCAGTATAACTCATAGTTTTCCCATTCGTAGCCTCTACTGAATTACCACTACCAGTGTGGTTAGAACACTAAACCTGAGTCGGGTCCTGTGAACCTCGCTCTATACTACTTGGCCCAATTAGTAAAAAGCCTGGCAGAGATGAGCCAGAAGCTCGATGACCTCACTACGAGAAAAACTCCTATACCAGCACAGGTCGAGGCCAACCCCAATAACTTCAAGCATAAAGAGCTGGTAATTTGTGATGTGCCATCCAATCCTGTAGAGTCTGGTATTTTCGATTTTGTGTTGTCTCATGTAGTGACTCTTAGGAGCAATAGGAAATTGTAGCCGTCTTCCACACATAAGGGGAAGAATAAAAAGCATCTTCTGGCGAGTCGTCATCTTCTGCATCAACTGGAACAACAGTAGACCCCGGTAAGGAAGAAGATGACGGAGAAACATCACCTTTCCACCACCACCCTCATCAAAAATTACAAAAAATCAGCAAAAAGAAAATATTCAAAAAGATAATAAGAGCCGAAGCGAAGTCACACCATCCTAGGAGGAGCCAGCACCAACAACAACTCTAGAGCCAACTGACAAAGCTGAAGCTCCTGTAGATTCATTTTTGCTTATTTTGAATGGCGACATACCTTCTTGCCAGCCATTTATAAATAATGATGCAATGAAGAACAATGCATTTCCTTCTATGAATATTCCTTTTCCAGATGTAATAAAAAAGTTTAAAAAATCAGAAAAATTAAAAATACATTGTCCACCCCGGTGTTATGGAAATTATTGGAAATCTTGTTTTAAAAATGACATTGATGAAGGCCATGGAATACATAATAGCAATAAAGAAAGGTTTGAAAGAGGCATGTACCTCAAAGCATCGGCCCCATAAGAACTGACGCAACCGAGGAGAGAAGCACATCCTAACCATGAATACCATGAGCGTTATCAATGATTTCTAATAGAAAAAGAAAGACAAGGGAGTACCCTTAATCAGATATCAGATTTTTTATCAGATCATTGAGTGAACCTTATTTGATAGTAGTTCCTCTTAAGCTTCATGTTGTCACTACTGCTTCAAGAATTTGGGTCGGGTCCGCTTAAACCCACTTGCATGATCATGTAGTTTATGGATTGATCCATTAAACGACGCAGAGTTTTGTTAGAAGACGTTATTGTGGCTATGCAGGATATGCGCTTTCAAGTGGACTTTGTCGTCGAGGATATGGATTCTCCTGCATTGTTGCTCCAGACTCCCATTATTCTTAGTTGGTCATTCCTTCGAACGGTCCAAGTAGTTGTTGACTACAGGGCTGGAAAGATCACATTATGCTCTTGCACTGATAAGGTCACCATGGACATGATCAATGAGCTGAAAGTCGTATCTGGTAAAGGGAAGCCAGAGTCAACAGCTGAAGACTATGACATTGTGAACATCAGTGACCATCAATTGTCTTTAAATGAAATTTTGACACAGGAAATCCTCTCTTCAGAGGAAAACTTGAAAAGCAAACTCAACCTTAGATCCACTATCAACTGGGAGACATATTATGAATAACTTATCAGACTCTTCCGAAGAAGATTCATGACAAACCGAAAATGAAGAGTTCATTGTGGATATGTTCGGTGCATTTCTATTAGATCCAAGAGTGACAGAGGCTGAAAACTCCTCATTGATTTCAGTAGACCATCCGTCTACCAAAACAGTATCAGAAGTGTCCACGGAGCAGACACAACAATCGCATAAATTGAAATAGCTCCTGACAGGTTTGAAGTATGCTTTCCTTGTGGGTGAAGAGAATATTTATCCGGTTATCATCAGCAGCAGGTTGACCCTGAATCAGGAATCTCGATTGCTCGAGGTTCTAGAGAAAAACTACAAGGTATTTGGTTGGAAAGTATCAGATCTTCGAGGGATAAACCTAGCCTTGTGTTAACACCACATTTATCTTGAAGATGATTGCAAACCTACCTGTGAATTCCAACGCATGTTAAAACCTAATCTAAGGGATGTAGTTATGAAAGACATCACGAAATGGTGTGAAGTAGACTTCATTTATCCCATCTCCAACTCAAAATAGGTGAGTCCCCTGTATGTAGTTCCAAAGAAAATGGAGATCATTGTGGTTACTAATGTCCAAGGAGAGGAGATTTCTACTCTAGTACCAACATCTGTGTGTGTGTGTGTTGACTACCAATGCCTGAATTCAGCTACAAAGAAGGACCATTTTGCACTATCATTCATTAATCAAATGCTTGAAAGATGATCGAGAAAGAATTCTTCTGTTTCTTAGATGGGTACTCTAGGTACAACTAGGTTGTGATTATCTCTGAAGATCAAGAGAAAAGGGCATTCACTTGCCCATTCGACACATGTGCTTTCAGAAGAATGCCCTTTGGATTGTGCAATGCACATGCTATGTTGATCGACTTTGTCGATATGGTCGAGAGTTTTCTCAAGGTGTTCATGGATGATTTCTCAGTCTATGGTGACAGCTTTGATTCTTTTCCTATGCATCTAGATAGAGTGTTGTAGAAGTGATGTGAAATGAATTTGGTATTATCATGGAAAAAGAACCACTTCATGGTCACTGAAGGGATTGTGCTTGACCATGTCATTTCCATGAGTGATATGTAACTCGACTCAATGAAGATCGATGCTATTGCTAAAATCAATCCACCTTGAAATGTCAAGAACATGGGGTCATTCCTTGGGCATGTCGGATTTTATCAAAGATTCATCAAAGACTTCAACAAGATTGCTTTACTTCTCACTGAACTTTTATGCATGGAGACATATTTTATTGTTGATCAACATGTTCTCCAATCTTTTTATCAGTTGAAAGATTTAGTCACTCAGGATCCAGTCCTATAGCCACACGATTGGTCTCTCCCATTCAAGATCATGACAGACACAATAGATTTCACATTTGGGGTTGCATTAAGACAAAGAAGAGAAAAGTTGCCCCATGCCATTTACTATGCCAGAAAAGCTTTTGATGTTGCACAGAGAAATTATATAGCTACAGAGAAAGAATTGATGGCAACGATTTTCTCCTTAGAGAAGTTCAGATCCTATCTTCTTGGATCTAAAGTCATCATCTACACTTACCAATTGTTATAAGACATTTACAACAGAAGAAGGATGCCAATAATGCTTACTCAAATGGATCCTTCTCCTCTAAGAATTCAACTTGAAAATCAGAGACAAGCTTGGAGTACATAATATGGTAGCAGATCATTTATATACAATTCAAGGCCCTGATACTCAGTTGAGAAGTGAACCAATCACAGAAACCTTCCTCGATGAATCCATTCTTAGCACTGGATCTTTCCCTTGGTATGTCGATATTATGAACTACCTCATCTATGGGGTAGTCCCACAAGATTGGACAAAAGTCAAGAAGGAGAAATTTCTATCCGATATCCATTTCTACCAATTGGAAGACCCATGCCTATTTAGGGAAGGAGTAGATTGCATATGTGGTGTCGGTGTCTTCCTCAGGAGGAGTACACAAGTGTCCTCGAGCATTGTCACAAGCTCGAATCTGATGGACACCATTCTGGAAGTAGAATGACAACAAAGATTGTAGTTGGCCTCTGTGGCCCACACTATTCAAGAATGCCACAACGTATGTAAAAGCTTGCACTAATTGTCAAAATATGGGAAAACCCCTTAGCTCAAAATATTCCATGCTCCTCAAATTCATTTAGTTTTTTGATGTGTTTGATGCATGGGGTACTGATTATATGGGCCCACTTCCTAACAGTCAGGGCTATGAATACATCTTGCTTGCCATGGCTTACGTGAATCGATGGGTAGAAGCTATCACTGCTCGAGTTGCTGATAATCGCGAAGTTTGTCGATTTATGAAAGAGAACATCATCCCATGATTCAGGATACCTAAGATTTTGATTTCAGATAGGGGTAGCTGATGAAGCCTCATTCATCACTCTTTATTCTTTTATTTTAACTAATTATCTTGGCAAAGCATCATGCAAATAGTTGTAAATACAATAATTTAGCAATAAGCATGCATGTGTTAATATATCATAATTAGCATGTATTTGTGCAAAAATAAAAGAATAAAGAATAAAAGAAAAAGAAGGAAATATTTAGAATAAATATTGAGTGACCTAAACCCAAGAGAGGGCCAAGCATTGGCCTGATCGCCAAATAAAATAAGTAGAGAGAGATAGGCCACTCTACCTTGTACATATATACCATCTATGTATATAATTTATTTTTACAAAAAAAATGTATTTTTATTTCCTTATATATATTTCTAAAAATAAAACAAAAAATAGAAAAACAAAATAAAAATAAAACTAGAATAAAATCCTCTCTCTCACCTTGTATATAATACATGTATATATGTATCTTTCCCTATTTAATTTACACCTGTAAATAAATAATAACAATAACACAAAAGTTATTTTATACTCTAAATATTATGTTGTAAATAAATAAAATATAAAATTGGGGTATTTTTTTTAAAATAACAAATTAAAAATTATTGTGCAAAATACATAGGTATTTTATACATATATATAATACATTATATTGTATATAACATAAATTATTTTTCATAAAAATAAATAAAAATCATAGAAAAATAGTTTGGAAAATAACAAATTTGTTTTATTTTGTACACTTTTGATTAAAACCATTTGCTATTTTTAATTGATTTTAGAAATATTTTTGGATATCTTTTTTCTGATTGGTCCAGGAGGATTGTTGACTTCGGTCAACTACCCCTACCGCACTCCCCCTCGCTCGGATCCGGCTTTTGAGCACTTTTCACCGAATTATCTAGACCCGATCTGACCTCTATCTACTCCATTTCAAGGCTCCGATTATCGAGGGGAGATCCACGATCCTCGCCCGTTGACTCCTTTAGGGATCTGTCCCTCGATTCGCGTGTCTCGAGCCATTTCTTCCAGCTACCTGGGACTGCTCTATAAAGTCTTCATTTGCTTCCCCAGCTCCTCAACTCACGCTGCACCCCTTTCTGATACCCTAGACACCTTCGCCTTCTTGACAACAACTAGAGGCCACTCTTGGTGCTCGGAGAGGTGTTATGCAGCTGACGCTCACCCATCGTGGCCGGAGAACCGTTGCGAGGAGCCTCCTTCGCCAGCCGTAGCGTGGTCGAGGCCATAACCTTGCCTTCCAACTCCCCTGGAGCTCAGGATCATCTTAGGAACCTCAGGTAGCCTTCATTTCAGCCCTAGTTCTGCCATTTGCTCGATCTTTTCTTTGTACACCGCCGCAGCTCCACCTGCTTCGACCAGCTGGTCGGAGCTTCCTCCCCTTCATCTACCCATTCAGATCGACCTAGACGCTCACCCTACACCTTCCCACGCAGCTTGATCACCCTGATCTTGGCTCGGATCGCCAAGATTAGGTCCCCGATCTCCTTCCTTTACGACAAAGATAAAGACCATCCACCGTCGCTTCTTTGGTTTATTTCTCTAATAACCTGGACCGGAGTGTGCCTCCGAGTCTCAGCTTTGCATTGCAGGTCCTTTGGAGCCGTGAGAAGCTCTATCGTCTTCCCAGCTGCTCGGTGGAGCTACCCCAGCCCCTAGCTCCACCGTTTCGACCATCCGACCATCTGCTGGGCAATAGGAGCCCACGACTCGACGCGGAGCGCCTCCTCGGAGGTGCTTGACCCATTGATAGTCTAATCGACCGGACGGATTCGCCCAGATCATCGATCGAAGTCCATCAGGGCCCTGTTCGTCCACCATTTTCCTTTGCCGTTGGATGCGGAATAGCCTTCCAGATCTCATTTGAGCCGTCCAGCAGAGAAGTTGATATGACGCCATCTGACAGATCTGCACCACACATAGGGAACATTCCCTGACCATCAGATCAACCGTTGCAGAGGAGCACAACCGTACGATCATGTCCTGCCAGCAGCTGACACCTGTCCCCCATGCGCTTCTCATGTGCAGCCCATGGGTATATTGCACTTTCTTTCCCGCGTTTCTTTAGTTTATATTTTAGTCTGTAAAATAAAATATACAGTTGGACCATTTTGCATTCCAGTACCTATAGTTTTTCATATTTGCACTTTAGTCTTGCCTGTGAGGACCCAAGTGCTTCGTCGCGTTTTATCTGGGTTATTTGCACTATGTTCCCCGAACTTCTTTCCTATTATTGACTGGAGTTTTATTTTCTATATTTGCAAATATGCCCTTGTAAATGCTATTTTACGACATGTGTAGATTTTGATGGAAAAATTGCAGAGTTGACCCTAGGTTTTTTTGCATGTTATTGTTTGGTCCCAGGACTTATTTTATTTGCATTTTGGTCCCTATGAGCTGTAAGTTTTGTTTTTGATTAAATAAATAGCAAAATTGCTATGAAAATCACGAAATTTTGAAACGTAGCCCCTGCTACTAGGTAGGAATTTTGGTGATTTTTGGATTATATTTTGATTCCGTTTGATATTTTCTAAAATTCAGAAACCTTTAAAATTATTCCTGATTGCTTTAGAAAATCAACTAAAAATATCAAAATACCTTGAAAAATTCAAAAAAAAATTCTTGATTACTTGTTTTGTGTTATTTGAGTTTCTATGCAATTTTTATCTTGTTCCCATTTATAAAACCCATAAAAATTGAAACAGAGTAAAAACCTTATAAAAATCATTAAAAATTCATAAAAAATGTGTTCTCTTCTTTTATAGTTAGATTTTGTTTTGAAGTTTCATATAAAATTACTATTAGGGTTTTATAGGTTTTAATTAATTCTAATTTGTCTTTAGATCTCACCTGTATATTGTTGGTTATTTTTGACTTTCTTTTATTTTTAGAAAACTAATTAAAAATCAGAAAAACCCCATAAAATCCACAAAACCATTTTAATATTTTGAAAACCCAAAAATATTTTTGTCTTGAATTTTTTGAGTATTTTTGGACCCTTAAATAGTTGTTTGATTGTTACTTTTCACCTTTCCTTAATTCTTTTTCTCTTTATAAAAATCATAAAAAAATTAAAAAATTTAAAATCACCAATTTTCTTTCTTTTCTTGGTTTCTCGATTACTTCTTAGATTCGTCATTTCGTGCTCCTTGTGATCGACCCTGGTAGCTATACCATGTAAAATAAATTAAAAAGAACGCTTGCCATATTTTGATTGCTTTGTTTCTTTATTTGGTGGTCTGATTTTTCTGTTAAGCCCCCGTCCAAGTGGTTGAGGTCGCAACGACCATTGATATCACTTAACCTTAGTCGCTCGGCTCGCTCATCAGATGGTGCCATTGCCGTGGAGCACGACTTAGTAGTCAGTTTTCCTTTTTCTGGCTTTGTTTTTATTTTTCTTATTTTTATTTTTCTTTATCTGTTTTCTTTTTATTTGTTTTTTGTTTTTGTTTTTATTTATTTTTATTTCTTTTTTTTCTTTGTTTTCATTTTTCATTTATTTTATTTTTATAACTGTGGCCTGACCTGTTTCTATTTCCCTTTCTTGCGAGGGCCCGACGAGCGAGGGCGGCTATCTTCGGAGCGTCGAGGCACTCGAGTGACGCGGAGGCGTCTCGTTTTTGAATCGAGCTGCAAGAGAGCGTAGGAGAGGAGGAGCAGAACTCTTGGAGTAGTTTTAGCTTTAGTTTTAGCCTAGATTTATTTTCAGTTCTATTATTGTAATAATATAGGAAAGGACTCAGACTCAGACTTGGCTTGATCTGGAGGTCTGTTTCACCGAGCACTAGTGTGCTCGGGGGACCTCACCGCAGACTTTACGCCAGTTTTGTGTTTATCGCATTTTCTTTTGTTTTTGATTCTCGAAGTTTTTGGCCCTTAGACTTAGGATTTTTGGCTTGATTGTGACGTAATTAATTAAAGTCCCAACCCTAATTGCTTGCCTGTTCTTATAGATCGATAAGTGGATCTTATTAATTAAATCACAAAAGAAAAAGTTAACTCAGTTACCTGAGGGGTCATGTGCTGCTAGAGGTCGTATATAGCGCTGGCAGGATCCGTTGTGGCGGACATCGATCGGTATCAGAGACGGGACCCCGACCCCTCTTGTTGACCCGTTAGCTATCGTTCTTCTCGACTAGAAATTATTTGTCTAAGGCCGATTTCTTCTTGCATCATACATGTAATTTTAATTCAGTCTATTTTATGCACGGATCACCCTGCATGTAGAGAGCTGGAGTCAGGTACACATTTCTTACTTTGCATGCATCATAGTGTTTGACTGCGCATCAGCTTTTTCGACTTATCCCCTTGTTTTTGGACTTAAAATAACAGGAGAATCGGAAAATTTGTTGGGCATTGTTTGCTTGAAAAATACCTAAAAAAAGAAAAACTATAAAATTGGGACTGCTAAACACACTTGACCTTAAAAGACACATGATTTAAAAAACTTGTCTTGGGAGAACAATCCCCTCATTGTCTGGTTTGGATGAGCGAGAGAGTGACACGCACACTAGGCTAGAGCCATATCCGACCTCTCCTCAGACTACTGATTTAGGGATAGTCATTCTCCAGTGAGCATCGCTCCGGTTTCTGGTAAAGCAGGCTGTGATATCCTTAACAGAGCGAGTCGATCGGATAGCCGGTAAACGGCCCGTGACTTGTACTGGTTGAGAAAGATCTAACCTTGGGATCAGGACAGTCTCCTGGGAGCGTTGGATTCCCAATAGCTCGCTTAATCGCTCTGAAAGACTACTTGATCACCTAAATAAAATCGATAAGATAAAAGACCGAACCTGTACAGTCATCAGCTCTGCGTGAGTAGGTGAATTTGGGATTTTGCTTGCCCGATCTTGTGTATTTTCCAGATCTCATCAGCCTTCACTCCTTACATCACGATGATGGTCTGGAGGTCCCTTAGGTAGTCTTTGGTTTTACTGCTTTCGAGCACTCTGACCCGCTCATCTAGGTTGGTTCGTGAGGGCCCAGACCCGCTCTCTGAACCCGAGTTTGACTCCACCCTGTTCCTCCTCAACCACCCTTCTACCAGTCCTAAGGTACCCGAGCAAAGACAACAGCAGACATTTGATCATTTGACGGCACCTGAGTTTGGGTCTTTTACCTTTGCAGAGACCATGGCCTGTAGTGAGGAGCGCACCGATGGACCCAGCGAGAACCAGACCTACGTATTAGATCAGGGTGCCATCAACAACAGCCTGTTAGCCTCCCTAGAGACCATGCAGCATCAGATCGGAGACTAGGGTGCTTTCATGGTGGATATGCACCAAGAGATGGAGCAGATGTGAGCAGATAGAGAGCAGCACAGAGCCGGTGGAGGAGGATACATTCCTGAGGGAGGGGAGCCTGAGGAGCCCACACAGCCAACAGCACCCGCACGTCCGATAAGAGAATTGCACAACCCTTGTGCAACTCTAACACACAGATGGATTCAGCTGCCATCCATTCTGGGAGTTTTTTAAGCTCTCACCTCAGACCATCCAGCTACTACCCCGATTCCACGGGCTTGCCACCGAGGAGCCACACCTCCATCTCCAAGATTTGAGATGATCTGCAGCATGGTCCACGATCACCTCGTGGACGAGGATACCATCAAGATGATGTCTTTTCCATTCTCCCTCATAGACAGAGCAGCCAACTGGCTGAATCACTTAGGGAGATACGTCACATCATGGGAATAGCTCCGGAATGAGTATTGAATAAGTACTAGCCACTCGGCAGGACGAATGCAGCTAGAGCCCTGATCAACAACTTCTCCATGCTTCCCAATGAGTAGTTCCACGAGGCATGGGACATATTCAGAGAGCTCATTGATCAGTGTCCCCATCACGACATATCCAAGCCCAACCTTTTCCAGAGTTTCTTCTGCGGGTTTACACCGAAGTTGTAGGGCCTAGTGAACGCATCCTATAGGGGTTCCTATTTCGTCAAGGATGAGGATCAAGTCTGGGCCATCTATAAGGAGATGGTAGAAAATTACACAGTTATGTCCCAGACCCACCTCTATACACAGGGGAAGCCCACACCACAAACCGTGTCCTATCAGAGGATAGCACGGGTCGATGCAGGTCCTTCTACATCATTAGTAGCCACAGCACAGGCAGAGTCGTCGACCGCTGATATGGGGATTATCAGCAAGAAACTGGACCGCATCGAGATCATAGAGAAGAAGCAATGTCAGGGCATGTCTCAGATAGATCAGATGGCACAGACGCTGAGTGATGTGAAGACCCAGATCATGTGTCTCCAGGAGGCACAGAAGGCTCCTCAACACCGTCTCAGTCACAGGCAGATTCCAGCAGCCCTAGTTTTCACAGCTACAACCACATTACCAGCAGGGTCCTCGTCCCTATTAGCAGGGACAACTGTGGAGGCAGCAGCAGCAGCCTCAGCAGTTCTCTCACCAGTATCCCCCTCATTCTCAACAGCAGCAGCCTCACTTCCAGAGAGGCCACCCGTTTGGTTCTCATGGGCCCGCCTATGAGAACCCAGCTTTAGATGATTTAGACTGCCTTATCTCCGAGCAGTAGGCTACATTCAGGCAGGAGATGGACGAGTTCCATCAGGAGATAAGAGACATAGTAAAGGGCAAGGCTGCCATACCAGCTCAGATCGAGGCGAATCCGAAACAACCTAAAGAGGAAGTCTGAGAATGTAGAGTTTACAGAGGTTACCACTCCTAGTGACTCACTTGGTGATATTTCTGCGTATACTTTTGATGATGACTTTGTTACTTTTAGGAGCGGTAGGATGGCAACTAGCGGCGCTTCATCTGAGCGACGATCACATGAGGACTCAGGAGCGCCAGATGAGGAGGAGAGCAGTGTTGATGCCACTCATGATGATGTTGATGATAGTGGTGTTGACGCCACCAAGGATGTAGATCCAGCTGACGGTACTAAGGCCATCATTTCATCAGATGCAGGAGGTGGTGCTGATGCCACCAGAGATGATGATGGTGAGTCAGAGTACGGTGCTAATGCCGCAAGTCCAGATGTCGTGGGTGGTACTGAGGCCACCCATTCTATTCCTGTTGCATTTCCTTCTGTTCTTGTATCTCAGGACTATTCTGGAAAATCTAACAAAGGAAAAGGCTCTTTATTTGTGAGTCCATCTGTGATGCATGGGGATATGTGTATGAATTCTATTTCACCACAGCAGCAGGGACCTGATCCTAGCCCTCCATCTGAGGAGGGCCTAACCATCCCCTTCCCTCACGCACTCCGCTTGGCTACGGGGACTAAGAAAATCCAAAAAATCCCATCAGCTAGAGTTTAGCCAGCAGATGATAGACATATTCCAGATTCAACTGACTCTACAGGAGGCCTTGGAGCACATCCCTCTCTTCCAGAGGAACCTTAGAAAGAAGACCACGATTCGCAGGAAGAGGAGGAACAATCATTCAGAGATCCATGTGCTCACTCGTGCCACCTGCTTTGCCATCCAGAACCGTCTGCCAGCCAAGAGGCCAGATGCAGGAGCTCCCTATGCCAGATGTCACATACATGAGTAGAGGTTCGATCGGACTCTATTAGACAACAACTCTTCTATCAACCTACTTCCGACAGCCTTACTCGACCGATTCAAGTTTGGCCCGCTTCGACAGAGCAGGACGGTCCTTCAGTTTGTTGATCGATCTGTCAAGAGGATGAAGGGGTTGCTGAAGGACATGGTCATCACAATTCAAGGCCTGAAATTCCCCGTGGACTTCGTTGTGTTGGACATGGAGATCCCTGAGTCTGTGACCGATACCCCCATCATTCTAGGACGCCCGTTCTTAGCCACAGCCAAGGCAGTGTCCGATCATGATAGCGGAAAGGTATACTTTCGTGTCGAGGGCAAGAGTATACAAATAGAGACGATCGATGAGACCAAAACGTGAGATTTAGCTTGCTTGGAGTCGCTCAATGATTCAGAGCAGATGACAGAGGCAGAGTGAGACGTCCACCAGGAGTGCAATTTTGTGATCACAGATGATGAAGCTGCTTGGACAGATCCTGTTTCATGAGCCATCCTCTCACATTCAGATCCCACTGATTCCTAGATTCCAGCAGAGGAGAGCTTGGAGAGCGCATTCTTGGCAGAGGACACATTTGAGGCAGCAGATCGTGTTCGGGAGAGCGAGGCGGTTGATATTTCTTTTGATACAAATTCAGATCCCTCAGAGTCAGATATTGATTGGTCAGAGTTTGATGAGTTGATTCCATGTCTGATTCCTACAGAGCTAGCAGCTAGGGTGGGGATTGATCCTATTCAGAGCACAAATACACCAGCAGAGCAGACTTCACCAGATTGTCATGATCAGCAAGAGTTCTCCCGTGCAGATTTGGTTGCTTTCACTCAGACCTTTCAGAGGCCAGATTTGCCAGCTCCCAGTTGCCCAGAGCTGAAGCCCTTGCCGCAGTCGCTGAAGTATAGGTTCCTTGAGGGCGAGCATGAGATGCACCAGTCATTATCTCAACAGATTTGACTGGAGAGCAAGAATCTCGTTTGATGGAGGTTCTTGAAAAGAACCGCAGGGTTATAGGATGGAGTGTAGCTGATCTCCAGGGGATATGTCCGGCCCTGTTCTCCCACCATATCTATCTCGAAGAGGACGCTAAGCCGTCGCGTGAGTTCCAGCGACGGCTGAACCCGAAACTTCGAGAGGTTGTCATGATGGAAATCTCGAAATGGTGAAGCGTCGATTTTATCTATCCCATCTTCGACTCCAAGTGGGTTATTCCATTACATGTGGTGCTCAAGAAGACGGGCATCACTACATTTGTGAGTGAGTCTGGAGAGGAGATCGCTACCCGGGTACCCACTTCTTGGAGGGTTTGTGTGGACTACAGACGATTGAACCAGACCACCAAGAAGGATCATTTCCCGCTGCCTTTTATTGATCAGATTATAGAGAGGCTATCTAGGAAGATTCACTACTTCTTTCTTTATAGGTACTCCGGTTACAACCAGGTAGCCATTGCGCCCGAAGACCAGGACAAGACCACATTCACCTGTCCCTTTGGGACATATGCTTTCAGACAGATGCCCTTTGGTCTATGTAATGCCCCAGTGACATTCCAAAGGTGCATGTTGTCCATCTTTTTGGACATGGTGGGTGAGTGCTTGGAGGTCTTCATGGACGACTTTTCGGTCTATGGCGATGGGTTTGATGCTTGTCTTGACTGCCTAGACCACGTCCTTCAGCGATGCATCGAGGTCCATCTTGTATTATCCTGGGAGAAGAGTCACATCATGGTGACTCAAGGGACGGTGCTTGGTCATATCATCTCCAACAGGGGCATGGAGGTTGATCCAGTCAAGATGGATATCATTAGGAAACTCAATCCACTGTCCAACTTGCGACAGTTACGGTCTTTTTTGGGGCACGTCGGTTTCTACCGACGCTTCATTCATGATTTCAGCAGGATTGCCTGGCCGCTGACTGATTTGCTGACCAAAGACACTGAGTTCATTGTGTATGATAAGTGTCTTGTGTCATTTAAGACTCTCAAGAGTCTAGTTGTTGAGGCTCCTATCCTTCAGCCTCCTGATTGGTCTCTCCCATTCGAGATCATGATGGATGCCTCCGATTTTGCCGTAGGGGTCGTGTTGGGACAGAGGAGGGATGTAGTACTATTTTCCATTCATTATGCTAATTGTACATTGGATGTCGCACAGCAGAACTATACCGTCATTGAGAATGAGATGCTAGCCATAGTCTTTGCCCTAGATAAGTTCAGATCTTACATCATTGGATCAAAGGTGACTATCTTCACAGACCATACCACCATCAGGTACCTCATGAAAAAGAAGGATGCCAAAGCGAGACTGACTAGATGGATCCTTCTACTCCAGGAGTTTGATATTGAGATTAAGGATAAGCTTGGAGTCAAGAATGTGGTGACGGATCATCTCTTTCGATTAGAGCGTCTTGAGGAATCTGAGCAGATTGATCCCATATCTGAGACCTTCCCAGATGAGGCGATACTTGCTATCGCCTCTCTCCTGTGGTACGCCGACATTGTGAACTATCTTGTTGCCAAGAAAGTCCCACAAGGTTGGCCCAAGCAGCGACTTGAGACCTTCCTTGCGAAGGACAAGTTCTACCATTGGGAGAATCCCGTCCTTTATCATGAAGGAGGGGATAGCGTCTGGCGTAGGTGCATTCCTCAGGAGGAGCACCATAATGTCCTCACTTACTGCCACAAGCTTGAGGCAGGGGGACATCACTCTGGGAGGAGAATGGCACAGAAAGTGCTCTAATCCGACCTATGGTGGCCTACCCTCTTCAAGGATTCTGATGAATTCGTGAAGAGGTGTACTGACTATCAGAGGATGGGCACTTGTGGACAGCGTGATATGATGCCAATGCATCCCATTCACTTTTGTGAGGTTTTTGATGCATGGGAAATCAATTTCATGGGTCCATTCCCTAAGAGTCAGGGATTTGAGTACATTCTGTTGGCCGTTGATTATGTTAGTCATTGGGTTGAGGCCATCCCCGCCCGAACCGCAGATGCTAGGACTGTATGCAGATTTTTGAGGAAGAAAATCATTTCAAGATTCAGGGTGCCTAGAGTGTTGATATCTGACGGGGGGTCTCATTTCGTCAACGACAAGGTAAAGGCCCTTTCTAGCGAGTTCAACATTGACCATCGAGTAGCCACTCCATATCATCCTCAAACCAATGGTCTTGCTGAAGTGTCGAACAGGGAGATCAAGACTATATTGCAGAAGGTCATCTGCCCTGACCGAAAGGATTGGTCACAGCTTTTGGACTAGGTCTTATGGGCATATCGGACTTCCTTCAAGACTCCTTTGGGTACATCTCCCTTTCACCTCGTTTATGGCAAGCCCTACCATTTACTTGTTGAGATTAGGCATTAGTCATTTTGGGCTGTCACAGATATATTATTGGATCCAGTGAGTGTAGGAGATCAGAGGAGGGAAGATTTGGCAGCCCTGGAGGAGCTTAGAGATGCAGCCTTTTCGAGCAGCCTACAATAAAAGGAGGAGTGGCATGACTCTCATATCAGCCACAAATAGTTTGAGCCAGATCAAAGAGTATGGTTGTTCGATGCTAGGCTTAGATTATTTCCAATGAAATTGCAGAGCAAGTGGAAGGGACCATACCTGGTCCGAAAGGTACGTGACAATGGAAGTATTGACATCTCTGAAATGTCATCTGATTCTACCTTTCGTGTTAACGGGCAGCGGCTCAAACCATATCTAGATCATGAGCCACTGGTTGTTGACGTAGCCCCTATTCATTTTGCGTGAGTTGTGGTCTTTGACTCACATCTATTGCATCTCACGCCTGATTATCATTGTCTTCTGCCATGTATAGATCTAGATGTCCATATCATACCATTCTTCAGTCCAACACCCCATTTGCATCTTTAATTATGATATACTTAGGGTGTACTTTACCCTAAGTATAGGGGGGTGTCCGACTTTTGATTTCCTTTTTTATTCTTTCTACCTATGTTTTGCTGCCTATGCTTAGTGATCTTTTACCCTAAGTATAGTGGAGGAAGACCCTGTACATTCTTCCACTTGGATTTCCCTTTATGTACAGTCTGCTATACTTAGGATTACTTGATCCTAAGTATAGTGGGAAACACCGAGATTCTTTTCCATTTTATTCTTTGATTCATCGTTGTAGTATACCATTCCTTTTCACTTCCCTATACTAAGCACGAGTTATGTGTTCTTCATCGCTCTATCCACTCTGAGGACATCTTTCGAGCTAAGTATAGGGGGGTGTCATATATATTTCATATATACTTTAGCCATAACTCGTACTTTGTGTGAGTGTGTTAAAAATGGCTAAACCCCTTTATCTTAAAAAAACCATAAAAAATTTTAAAAAAATTCTTGTACATAAATTTCTTTCTTGCACATACATAGTTATTTATAGAAATATTTTTGTACAAATGTTTGTAAAAATATTTTGTGTAAAGAATTTGTAAATATTTTGATATCAAAATTATGTATATAGTACAAAATTTTTGTAAAATGTTGGAAAAACAAAAAGTTCGCAAAAACCCTTGTGTAAATGTGTGTAAATATTTTGCAAAAATTTTGCATCCATACATTCATTCATTCAAACATTTTTCAAAAATTTTGCATTTTTTTTCAAAACTAGCATAAAAATCTTTTTGTATATATTTGAATCATAGTTGACATTTAAACTAGCCTGGAATTCAATTGGAAAATGGAGCTTGGTTAAGACCTTAATCCACCTAATTCTAAGAGGAACCTTATAGGGCTTAGGATTAAGACTTTTTAGGTCCATTTGGGACTTAATTCTTTGAGTCCACTAGGCTACGATCATATGTCATCTTGATGAGCCTAAGTAGAACACTTAACAACGCACACATGACTCTCACAAACAATGGCTTTACTTGCACCAACACCTTATACATAGCTCTCTACGGATGATGTGGTGAGGAGGCAATCTTCTTTGGCTTGGGGTAGCATACGAGGGTAGTACTTCTAGGTGGAACCTCTCATCTTCTTTTAGTGAAGGAAGTGCGTCTCAACTTGCAGTAATGCTTCAAAAGAGGGATAGTCTACTGGCTCAAGAGGAAAAACTCCTTATGTATATATGTTGCACCATGTAGATATGTTGTACATATGCCCATAAAAAAATGTGCAAAGAAAGAAAAACTCCAAAAAAGTGGTGGGTCTGATAGAAAATAAAATACCCACCGGAGTGTATATAGCCAAATAAAGCAAAGCTTATGTTATCCATTCCCATCTCATGAAGCTTGCAGCAGGGAGACTTAGCTATACTGGTTGGGCTCCCTAGGATACATGGCTAAACTGGCCATGGTCCATTCTCTTCTTCCTCCTCTTCTTGAGCCGGTTATACTTGAACTTAGAAGGGAATACCTCGCTCATCGAGGAAAGAGTTTACAGACTAGGGCATTAGAGTTACCTTGTTGAGGGGGGTTGTCACTTTGCCATTTCTGAGGTGGGGAGCTACATATCACTTACACAGTACAAGGAAATATTCATGATCATTAGAGTTTGTGTATGTATACTTGTTCTAATCTGGATTATTGAGGAGACTTGACCATAGATTGGTGGAACTTAGAGGTTGTTAAGTATTAGAACTAAGTCTAAATAAGATTCCGACAAACTAATAATCCAAAGGTCTGATTGAGCTCCATACTTCAATTTAATGAAGGCAAGTTTAACAATCAACCTTGATTCTCCTTCTTTTTGTTTTCCTTTTCTTTTTACTTCTTTATCAAATAAGTGTTTGCTAAGGGACAAGCAAAAGTAAAGTATAGGGGGTGATGAAGCCTCATTCACCACTCTTTATTCTTTTATTTTAGCCAATTATCTTGGCAAAGCATCATTGTAATAGTTGTAAATACAATAATTTAGCAATAAGCATACATGTGTTAATATATCATAATTAGCATGTATTAGTGCAAAAATAAAAGAATAAAAAATAAAGAATAAAAGAAAAAGAAGGAAATATTTAGAATAAATATTGAGTGACCTAAACCCAAGAGAGGGCCAAGCATTAGCCTGATCGCCAAATAAAATAAGTAGAGATAGATAGGACCACTCTACCTTGTACATATATACCATCTATGTATATAATTTATTTTTACAAAAATAAAAATACAAAAATATTTTTATTTCCTTGTATATATTTCTAAAAATAAAACAAAAAGTAGAAAAATAAAATAAAAATAAAACTAGAATAAAAGTCTCTCTCTCACCTTGTATATAATACATGTATATATGTATCTTTCCCTATTTAATTTACACTTGTAAATAAATAACAAAAATAACACAAAAATTATTTTATACTCCAAATATTATATTGTAAGTAAATAAAATATAAAATTGGGGTATTTTTGTAAAATAAATACATTAAAAATAATTATACAAAATACATAGGTATTTTATACATGTATATAATACAGTATACTGTATATACCATAAATTATTTTTCATAAAAATAAAAAAATCATAGAAAAATAGTTTAGAAAATAACAAAAAAATCCATTTTGTACACTTTTTGATTTAAAATCATTTGCTATTTTTAATTGATTTTACAAATATTTTTGGATATCTTTTTTCTGATTGGTCCAGAACGATTGTTGACTCTGGTCAACTACCCCTCCCGGACTCCCCCTCGCTCGAATCCGGCTTTTGAACACTTTTCACTGAATTATCCAAACCCGATCTAACTTCCATCTACTCCATTTCGAGGCTCCGATTATCGAGGGGAGATCCACGATCTTCGCCCGTTTATTCCTTTAGGGATCCGCCCCTCGGTTCGACACGTCGACCCGTTTCTTCCGGCTACCTGGGACTGCTCTATAAAGTCTTCATTTGCTTCCCCATCTCCTCAGCTTGCGCCACACCCCTTTCTGATACCCTAGACACCTTCACCTTGGTGACAGCAGCCGGAGGCCACTCCTGGTGCTCGGAGAGGTGCTGTGCAGCCGACGCTCACCCATCGTGGCCGGAGAACCGCCGCGAGGAGCCTCCTTCACTAGCCGCAGCGTGGTCAAGGCCACAACCCTGCTGTCCAACTCCCCTAAAGCTCATGATCATCTTAGGATCTTCAGGTAGCCTTCATTTCAGTCCTAGCTCCGCCATTTGCTCGATCTTTTCTTTGTACGCCACCGCAGCTCCGCCAGCTCCGACCAGCCGGTCATTGCTTCGTCCCCTTCATCTACCTGTTAAGATCGACCTACACGCTCACCCTACACCTTCCCACGCAGCCTGATCACCCTGATCTTGGCTCGGATTGCCAAGATTAGGTCCCCGATCTCCTTATGTCATGACCGCTGGAGATAAAGACCATCCACAATCGCTTCTTTGGTTTATTTTTCTAATAACCTGGATCGGAGTGTGACTCCCAGTCTCAGCTTTGCATTGCAGGTCCTTTGGAGCTCTGAGAAGCTCTATCATCTTCCCAGCTGCTCGGTGGAGCTACCCCAGCCCCTAGCTCCACTGTTCCGACCATCCGCCGAGCAATCGGAGCCCATGACTCGACGCGGAGCGCCTCCCCGGAGGTGCTCGACCCATTGATAGTCCGATTGACCAGACGGATTCGCCCAGATCTTCGATTGAAGTCCATCAGGGCCCTGTTCGTCCACCATCTTTCTTTGTCGTTGGATGCAGAGCAGCCTTCCCGATCTCATCTGAGCCCTCCAGCGGAGTAGCTTTTTGACCGTTGATCTGATGCCATCTGACAGATCTGTGCCACACGTAGGAACATTCCCCACGCGCTTCTCACGTGCAGATCACGTCCTGCCAGCAGCTGACACCTATCCCCCACGCGCTTCTCACGTGCAGCCCATGGGTATATTGCACTTTCTTTCCCGCGTTTCTTTTAGTTTATATTTTAGTCTGTAAAATAAATTATATAATTGGACTATTTTGCATTTCAGTACCTGTAGTTTTTCATATTTGCGCTTTAGTCCCGCCTGTGAGGACCCACATGCTTCGTCACATTTTTATTTGGGTTATTTGCACTATGTTCCCCGAACTTCTTTCCTGTTATTGACAGAAGTTTTATTTTCTATATTTGTAAATATGCCCCTATGAATGTTGTTTTACGACATGTGCGGATTTAGATGGAAAAATTGCAGAGTTGACCCTAGGTTTTTCTTGTGTGTTATTGTTTGGCCTCTGGACTTATTTTATTTGCATTTTGGTCCCTTTGAGCTGTGAGTTTTGTTTTTGATTAAATAAATAGCAAAATTGCTCCAAAAATCTTGAAATTTTGATACGTAGCCCCTGCTATTGCGTAGGAATTTTGTGATTTCTGGATTGTGTTTTGATTCCATTTGGTATTTTCTAAAATTCAAAAACCTTAAAAATTATTCCTGGTTGCTTTAGAAATCAACTAAAAATATCAAAATACCTTGAAAAATTCTAAAAAAATTCATGGTCACTTTTTTTGTGTTGTTTGAGCTTCTGTGCAATTTTTATCTTGTTTCCATTTATAAATCCCATAAAAATTGAAAAAGAGTAAAGACCTTATAAAAATCATTAAAAAATCATAAAAAAATCAAAAGATGTGTTCTCTTCTTCTATAGTTAGATTTTGTTTTGATGTTTCAATACAATTACTGCTTGGATTTCATAGTATTTTAATTAATTTTAATTTGCCTTTAGATCCCGGCTATACATTGTTGGTTGTTTTTGACTTTCTTATATTTTTAGAAAATTAATTAAAAATTAGAAAAAACCCCATAAAATCCACAAAAACATTTCAATATTTTAAAAACCTAAAAATATTTTTGTCTTGAATTTTTGAATAATTTTTGGACCCTTAAATAATTGTTTGATTGTTATTTCTCACCTTTCCTTAATTCTTTTTCTCTTTATAAAAATCATAAAAAATTTTGAAAAATTAAAAACCACCAATTTTCTTTATTTTCTTGGTTTCCTGACTACTTCGTAGATTCATCATTTCGTGCTCCTTGTGATCGACCCTGGTAGCTATACCAGGTAAAATAAATTAGCAAGACCGCTTGCCACATTTTGATTGCTTTATTTCTTTATTTGGTGGCCTGATTTTTCCGTTGAGCCCCGCTTCGAGTGGTTGAGGTCGCAATGACCTTTGATATCACTTAACCTTAGTCGCTCGGCTTGCTCATCAATAGCCACTTCATCAATAAAGAGGTTAAGAAATTAGTGAAGGAGTACATCATCGATCATCAAGTCGCTTCTCCTTATTGTCCTCAATCCATTGCCTAGCTGAATTATCAAATAGAGAAATCAAGACGATCTTGCAGAAACTTGTGAAGCCGGCTAGAAAGAACCGGTCACAACTAATGGACTCGGTTCTCTAGGATTACAGAACTACCAACAAGTCTCCTTTTGGCATGTTGCCATATCATCTTTTTTGTAAGATTTCATAGCCGCAACATCAGAAGATTCAGACAATGCAAATAAAAATATCTTTGAGTAATTTTCTTCTTTTCTTCTTTTCATTTCAATTTTCCAATTCTTTCATATCCCACTCATCCCATTCTTCTGTGCTATGCTTAAGATATACTTCGTCCTAAGTATATGGCGATGAGTGAATTCAAGTTATTCATCATTCGTTCCCTCGCTTGTCCTCTAACTTTTTGATACGATGTCTATACTTAGGGATATTTCACCGTAAGTATGTGGGAGACAAGTTGAACCGATTGAGTTCATACATTTTGATCCTTGATCATCCCCTTTTGTATACAATCCTCTATACATAGTATTAGTTGATCTTAAGTATAGGAGGGACGATCGACTTCTCATTCTTTTAGTAGTTGTAGTATAGATTTTTCTATATTCAGCACGAGTAATGTCTTCCTTTTTCTCTTTGATCACTATGAGGACATAGCTCAAGCTAAGTATAGGGGGGGTCATATATACATTGTATATACTTTATCCATATTTCATTCTTTTGTATTTTTGAATAATATGGCTAATATACTATATGGGTAAGGGTCGAATACAAAGAATACACCCTAAATAGGTATAAAATTCTTTGTAGATATGGTTAATAAACCTGTTTAAAAAGGTCTTGAAAATGATTTGAAATATAGTTGGGAAAGGACTTGAAATTTTTTTGAAAACCGTTTGGAAAAAATTTTGTAAAATATTTTCGAACTTTTGTAAAAAAAGTTGTAAATATTTGCAAAAATTTATTTCATATGTTTGAAAAAAAATGTTTTGAAAACTTACTCTACAAATGATTTGAAAAATGGTTGCAAAATATTTTGAAAATCTATTTATACCTTTGAATTTTTTTGTAAAATGATTTTCAAATTTTGCAAATGATAAATTGCTTGTAAAAATTATTTGCAAAATAAAGTTTTTAAAATATTTGTAAAAATGTTTCAACTTATTTTGAAAACTTTGTATCTAAATATAACAAATAAAATTCTTTATATATAATCTTTGTATATAAAATTTGTAAATAAAAACAAACTTTCGTACAAATTCCCACTGTAAACCCTACACCCAATTCTTGTAAATAAGCACGCACTCCCATGTAAATGCATGTATATACTTCTTTTACTAATTGTTATTAAAAAATCCCTAAAAAATTTAAAAACCTATAAAAAAATAGCAAACTATTTTTAAAAATTGCATAAAAATTTACAATTTTTTTGACAAATCTATAAAAGTTCAAAATTAAAAAATAATTTCACAAAAAAGATTTTCTTGCATTGCATTAGAATTGACATTTTTTCAAAATAATGTAGGCAATTGAACCGGTCTAAATAAAGTCTGAAGATTAGAGCTTAGTCTAGACCTTAATCTAGTTAATCGGAGGAACCCATTAAGGACTTCAATAGAGATGCTTCAGGTCAATATGGCTTAATTCTTTACATTACATGAGACTGTGTACATGAGTTGATTCAATGTATCTAATAGATACCTTCATATCATCCATACGACTCTTGAGATAGTGGATTGACTAGAGACCTCACACTTAACACTTAGCTCAACCTAGATAGATTGTTGAAAGATCTTTGAGTCTAAGTCGGGACAATGTTAGGCTGCTTTGTCAAGGGTGGCTCATGAACCATTAGACTATCCCTCTTGAAAATATATACAAGGTGCAGCATGTACATAAGGAGTCTTTCCTCTTGAGCCAGTAGACTATCCCTCTTTTGAAGCATTATTGCAACCCCACATCATCCTGTCTTTAGACCTCAATATCGCCAAACCAGGTTGAGACGCACTTCCCTCCCTAGAGGAGGATGAGAGGTTCCGCTTAGATGTACTACCCTCGTATGTTACCCCAAGCAAAAAGATTTTGCCCCCTCACTACCTCCTCCTTGAAGAGCTATGCGTAGAGTGCTTATTTTAGGTTAGCCATTGTCTGAAAGAATCATGCATGTGTTGTTAAATTTTCTACTTAAACTAATCAAGATGACATGTGAGCATAGTCTTATGGACTCATACAATTAAGTCACTAGGACCTGAAAAGTCTTAACTCTAGTTCTTATAAGGTTCCTCTGAAATAAAGTGGATTAAGGTCCAACGAAGCTCCATTCTTTAAATTTATTCCAGACTTAGTTTAAATGTCAATACTATCCTGAAAAATGTACATGCAAATGCAAGAAAACATGTACAATGCAAGAAAAAAAGCAAAAATCTTTTTGTGAATCATTTTTTTAATTTTGAACTTTTTATGGATTTTTGAAAAATGATGCACATGCAAAAAGAGTTTTTTTTTGCAAATTTTTATAAACTTTTGGGTTTTATAGTTTTTCTAAAATAAAAGTTTAATAATATATACAAGTATATACAAACATTATTTTTTTAATTTTTGTGATGCATATATTCTTCAAATATATTTGAAAATAATTTTACAAATAATTTTGAAAACTATAGTCCAAAATAATTTTTCAAACATTTTACAATCATTTACAAACATTTGAAAACAATTTTGCAAACATTTTTCAAACATTATATATATAGATTTTCAAAATATTTTTTCAACCATTTTCAAAATATTTGCAAAAAGTTTTCACAAAGAAAAAAGTTTACCAGCCAAAATATCTTTACAAAGGTTGAAAATATTTTTCAAACATTTTTCAAATAGTTTTCAAAAGATTTTTCAAATAGATCTTCAAACTACTTTCAGAATATTTTCAAAATATTTTAACCTGACTTATTAATCAGTATATACAAAAAGAATTTTGAGGCAATATATGTATATTTTTTTCTTGTTTTACTGAATTTTACAAGTATTTATACCGTATTTTAGCCATATTAAATATACGAAAGTACGAGCTATGGCCAAAGTATATATACAATATATACGACAACTCCCTATAAAAATTAGCTCGAACTATGTCCTCATAGTGATCAAAGAGTTGCAAAGGAAGACATAACTCGTGCTAAGTATTAGGAAGTGAAAAGAATGGTATACTACAACAATGAATAAAAGAATAAAAACAATAGAAGTCAGTGACCCCCCTATTCTTAGACTGAAGTAATCCTAAGTATAGAAGACTGTACACAATGGGACTACCGACTGATAGGATGTACAGAGTCTACCTCCCCTATACTTAGGTAAAATATCCCTAAGTATAGGCAGCAAAACAGAGGTAAAAAGAATCAAAAGAATAATCACAAGTCTGACACCCCCCCATACTTAGGG
Source organism: Ottelia alismoides (assembly GCA_037367405.1). Lineage (NCBI taxonomy): Eukaryota > Viridiplantae > Streptophyta > Magnoliopsida > Alismatales > Hydrocharitaceae > Ottelia > Ottelia alismoides. The sequence continues at coordinate 99,772 of JAZKJV010007892.1, read as the reverse complement.
TAAAGTACACCCTAAGTATAGCATAATCATGAAATGGAAATGTGGTGTTTAGACAGAAAGAATGAGTGATATGGAAAGAATGATCTATACAATTGTGAATAATGTTGAGGTACCTCTCAACAAGTGCTAGAGTTTACGCCCTAGCTGGGCGCAAAGGCTAGGATAACGCAGTATCAAGGTTTAGGACGATATCTATGAGGTGAATACCGTATTGTCATTGTAGTCTTGGTGGGAGAACAACAACGAACTCAACAGAGTAAATGATGACACCTAGGTAAATAATCAAGCGGGTGTTTGCTACCGGTTAAAGATACGGGAACATGAAATTAGGCTCCAGTAGCACAAAAGAAATTATCGGCTCAAGATCTGAATGGAGTGAAAGGGCAGAGCCAAAGAAGTCAAACGTGGAGAAGGAAGGATCTGTCAGTGAATCCTCCAAGTTAATCATCGTCTCAAAAAGGTACGGAAGGTCATGATCAGGAGACTCACTAGAAAGGCTGATATCTGATGTATGTAATGTAGAGAAATTAATAAAGTCGTCGAATACCTATAAGATCGGCTCATCCTCGTGAGGGACATCGAGGTGAGAAAACTCAGACACATGACCAGAAATATCAGAAGACTCGATCTCTTGATCTCGGGTACACTCCCTGAAAGTGAAACTGAGTACACAAGGTACATGGCATCCTCCCGCATATAACCCTCGGGGAGTAATGTTGAATCATCAGGGAACTAGGGATCTATGCTGCAAAATATCAGGTCCTCCAAAAATATATCGACCTCATCAAATGGGAGGACACATGGCTCAAATATAGGACTATCTATGTCTGTCAAATAAAAAATCGGTCCCTCATCAAGCTCTTTATGTTGAGATGGATCCAAATGTGTATCTGAATCTGAGGAAATCTCCTAAAGAATAGATACTGAATCAACTGGACATGGATACTGAAATGGCTGAAAGGACGGCTGAAATGTACTAGAATCCATGTCCTTGGAATAGTGTATGCTCTCTGAATCCTCATGAAGTATATCACACGTAACTAGTGCTGCATCTCTCTCGTGTGTTGTCCCGGCAAAATCATCTCGTGGAGATTGGGAAGTCAACGAGATGTTAGAAAGCTCTCTAAAGATGGTCCAAAGTGAATCCATGTTGAGACTGTGGTGTGAACCACCACACAAGGCATCAACTAGTATCTGCTGCTCGGTGGGCATTCCCCTATAGAAGATTTGTACAAGGTCAGTCTTCGAGAATCCATGCTCTAGAAATCTCCTTAAGAGATCAATAAACCTCAGTCATGAATCATGCAATGGCTCTTGGGGGTCTAAGATAAAATCTCTAATAAAAGATCGCATCATATCTGCTTTATGTTGGCGGTAGAATCTCTGCAAGAACAATGATCGTAAATCTCCCCACGTAGCGAACTTCCTTCCCAATCTTCTGTGCCAACTCTTGGCTCTACCCTGAAGTGAAAATGGGAAGGTAATCAGCATCAGCTCCTTAGAAGTGATATCAGAATATGATCGTGATCCACAAAAATCCTCAAACTCAGATATATGAAGATGCAACTCCTCGTGCACTTCCTCTAAAAGCTTTGGTAGTATATTAATGAACTCTAAATCTAGAATGAAGGGACTCAATGTAGACCCTGACTAAGCTCCTAAGTGTGGTTTCTCGTCTCCTAAATAATGTCCAATCATCCTAGAATCATGAGCATCTAAAACTCGCAACTGCTTCATGTGATCTCCTATGGAATGCACTCTCATCTCAACAAGGTGATCACCCGTGTATCGTATCTGATCAATCTGAACTCTTTGGGTGTATAGTAAAACATGCCCAATATAAAGAGGGAATAGGGAGGGGGCAGAAAGATAAGGAGACAAGAGGTCGATCGAGGTTCCGACCTCCCAAGAGAGTGGACAAGAATGGTGGGAATGAAAAGAAGCAGCTGCAAAATCCAGCTGAAATGGAGTATGACCCATCATGAAGAGAGGGCAGTAAAGGCAGAGAGGGTGAGAAGGGAGACGGAAAGAGACTGCTAATGATCTAAAGATGATGATCGTAATCAACTCACACCAAAGACATCCAAACACAAAGCAAACCCTCGTTTCGCCAACTCTATGCAATGTGAAGACCGTGAGATCTGGTCTTTTATCTTTTCAATTTTAGAGTTAGGTGATCAAACAAAAGTTGTACAGACACTTAGGAGGCTTAATGGGATTTGGGCACTACTCCTTAGTGTGTACGCAAGCAATTAAAAGCGTAGACAATAAGGGGGTTGCTCTCCCAAAACAATGGTATGAATCAATTACGTTTGATTTTAAGAGTCAAGCTCAATTAGCAGTCCCAATTTTTATTTTTTTGGTTTTCTCCTTTTTTGGGTATTTTCAATGAAACGTCTAATGGGATTTCTGATTCCTTTATTCCTATATCCACAAAACAGAGAGGGGAAACGGAAAAAAATAATGCACGAGAAATTATGGATGCAAATGCTAGAAACAGAGGTGTGTACCTGACTCCAGCACTCTACATGCAATATGATCTATGCAGAAAAATTAAACTAATCTAAATGAATGCAATACGAGAATCATCCTAAACAAAAACTTCTATTATCGTGAAGCACAGATTTATTTAACTAAGTCCAAGCGAGTTCTATAGGAACAGATATTCTATTAGGGGCTTTGGACCTAATGCTACCTGGCTCAATCAAATAGAAATCTAAATATAGGGGCTCAAGCACAAAAAATCCGCGTGAAATAAAAAAATAAAAGCGAGAAAACAAAACATGGAAAACAACAGTGAGGTCCTCCAAGTGCACCGACACTTGACGTAACAGACCCCGAATAGTGTCCATGTCCACAAGGGTTCAAGTTCTAAATTATTACAACAATGCCTAAATGTTCTCTAAAATATAATAACTGATTCCTGCTCTTTCTCTGCTTCTCCTCCTATGCAAGTCCTCCAAAGAGAATCCAAGGACACTCCAAGCGGTTCCTCGCACAAAAATCAAAGCAGGCGATGGTCAGAAAACAATTATAATATTGTAGAGACAAATAGAACAAAAGTGAAAAATGACTACAAAGCCATGCTCCCCGGCAATGGTGCCATTCTGATGAGCGACCGATCAACTAGGGTTAAGTATGCAAATATGTCAATGGTCGTTGCGACCCCAATTAATCGGCTAACTCAACGAGAAAAATATATATTTTAAACCACTTTAAAGAAATCAAGAAATGAGATGTAATCAGTTTTGCTATTAAATTTACTTGGTATAGCGATCAGGGTCGAACACAAGGAGCACGATTTAAAAACTATGTAGTCAAATTTCGAAATTAAATATTTTAAGTGAGTTTTTTGAATTTTGAATTTTTTTATTTTTCAAATTAGGAACAATATGCACAAAGGGATAAAAATACACACACTACACTCTTTTGTGTTTTTTAAAATATCCAAAAATGCTTGAAAAATTACAGAAAATATATTTTCGTGTTTTACAAGGTTTAAAATATTTTTGATATTTTTTTCAAATTTTTCCAATGTTTTTGTAATTTTATAAAAATCAAATAGTGGAAATAAAGTTAAATTGTGCACAGCCAAAAGTATTTTGCAATTTAAAAATACTTTAAATGCTCAAACTCCTGGAGTTTATTTTAAGCTAAAGTACAAACAATTATCTACGCAAGAGACTGAAATCACAATTTTTGTATTTTTCTAGACTTTTCTACAATATTTTTAATATTTTTAGTTTTTCATAATTATTTTGGTTTTATCGATGAATAATACACGAAAATTGGGTAGAAATTAAAAAACAGTAAAATAAATCTAAAATATTTTTTTTGAATTTTTTATAGAAATTTTTGATTTCTTATGATTTTTCTAATTTTGAGCAGACAAAAAGACATTGTTTTTTATTTTTTAAAAATATCAAATGATGATGAAATGTAACGAAAAAATTATACAATGAAGAACACTACAACATGAGTATAAAAAATTTTTTGTCAAATTTTCAGAGTAATAAAAGCATTTATATCAGTAAGAATAACATGTAAAACTAATTTCCGAAAGATAGGGACTAAGTTACAATTATTCACAAGTTTATACACTGAAATTAACAAAAATAAAAATGCAGCGTTAATATGCAATTTACCCAGTGAGGATGTCATGGGATGTGCTGGAGGCAGGGGCGCTTCTGCAATTATAGAAACTTCCAGGAGGTTGGATTGCAATTTTTCCAAAATGTTTATTAGAAACCGTAGGATTTTCTTATTTTTCCATTCAAGCTAAAGGGGGAAGGGGCCGCCACCGCTCTTTGCTCTTCCTCTCCAAGATCGCATGTCGACGGTGGCCTTCAATCAGCGGCATGGCGATCAAGATCTACTGAATGGATGAACGGATGGTGTCGGGTCGATGACAGTGGTGGGATACTGGAGCGCGCGGATGCGTGCGACGTCGAAGGCTGAGATCGACAGCAAGTGGGGGTTGCGATCTATGGTGCGGGAGCCGCGACGTCGGGGCAAAGATGCGCTGCTAAATGGCTGGGCGATGGATGTGGAGACTCCGGTCGTGTGCGGCGTCACGAGGATATCAGCGGCGTGGTGCGGGGAGGGCGGTGTGACACGACACAGAAGGCACCTGGAGGTGGTGTAGTGCGGTGACGTGGAGGTAATCTGTGGTGGGGCGCTTGGAGCGTGTGGACAGTGCGGGCAGAGGGCCGCCACCGGACTGAGTGTGCTGATGTGTGAGGCATCGAAGGCTGAGGGGTTCCGCGCGGTCGGACGACCGTGATCGGGCGACGGGGGATGATGACCCCACGGCCTGTTGCAATATTTTTTTATTTTTTTTCTTTTGTGTGTAAACAACAGAAATAAATTTTTTTATTATTTTTTTCAAACAGAAATGTAGATAGAGAATATTTTTTTATTTTTTAGATGATCCTGCAAAACAAATGTTAGGAATAAACAACTATATGTTTTTTTTATATTTTTTATTTATTTATAAACAAAATTAGAGTGCGTGAACGGTTTCGTATCATTGCGAAGCGGAAGATAGATCCATGTCTCCGACCACCATGCGTGGTCGGAGTTGATTGATTGTGTGAGATAAAAAATGAAAATGGAGGGACACGAAAATGCGATGGACAATCGATGTCAGATCGAAAAATACGTGGTAGAAATTTTTGAAATTTTGATAGCTAAAGAATAATTACGAAACAAAACTTTAATCTACGATTTATCTAAGAAAAATGACGAGAAAGAAATTGGATCTCACCTCAGGATCGGATATGTCGTGATGGCCTCGACGAGGGCCGACTCGCTGTCACCGGATGGCTCGGTGGTTGGGCTCCCTTCTTCATAAGATGGATGTCGGAGATCGGGCTCCTCTCCACCAAAGATTGATCAAAGAATAACGAAGGAGGAGGAGCCCATTAAAAAGAAGACGAAAATTAAAATGGAAGTGTCTACAAATAAGGAAGTTTTTTATTGGTTAAATAAATAAATTAATTAAATAAATAATTTAATTAATTAATTAATTACAAAAATTCAAAATTAAAGAAATTAAATAAATTAATTAATTTACAAAAAATAATTAGCCACTTAATGGTGTCTGTTAATGGTAAAGAATAATATCTTATATACAAGGTATGTTTTTTTAATTTTTTTGGTGATTTATATATAAAGAAATTAGTTGTATACAAATATTATATACATATAGTACATTATACATATGTACAAATAAGGAAATAATTTTTATTTTTTTAAATTTTATTATTATTTTATTTTATTTTTATTTTTGATAATGAAGATAATATTTACAATTATGTACATTATGTATAAAAATTAAGTATAAATAAATATGTACAACAAGTAAGTGGTATAACTGCACAAAACACCCCAGAAAATTGACTTTTCAACCATAACTCCACAAATTATTAAACACAACCATTTGAAAGATAATTTAATTTAGAGCATAATGAAAGTGAGTTTAATTCAATTTGAGTTTGTTTGGAGCTGGAATTGGTCTTTCAATGATCGCTTTACGCTTTTTCTAAGTGTGATTATTTTGTTTTCATACATGATTTTATTTTACATTTATTTTTATTATTTGCAAAATATTTTTATTTACAACTTTTGTTTACAAAAAATAATAATTTGATTTCAGTTTTATTTACAAATAAAATAGTACAAGTTTTATACAAATTATTTTTTGGATTTTTTGAATTAAAGACACTATCTCCCCCTACTTTATTCCTGGTCGATCAGGTCAAGTCTTGACCTTCTCTTGGGGTTCGGGTCAGTCTGCATTTATTCCATAAACACATCCTTTATTTTTCTTTTCTTTTTCTTTTCTTCTTTATTCTTTTTTTAAAGTACAAAGAGTGTTAAAAATGCATATTTAATAAATGTATGCAAAATGGTATTTTTATGAAATTAGTGGGTATTTATAGATGTTTGGCTAAGGAAATGAAGATAAAATAAAAGATTAAAGATGATGAATAATGGATTCATCAAGATGCCAGCATAGTTGTATGTTTATTTGATGACACCTGAGTTGGGGTCATTTGCCTTTGTAGAGACCCAAGAGATGACAAGCAGTGATGGACGCATCGGTGAGCAGCCACAGGGATCAGCATACGTACTTGACCAGACAGCCATCAACAACACACTCTTAGCCTCCCTGGAGACGATGCAATGCCAGATTAGAGACCCGGGAGCATTCATGGAAGAGGTGCGTCTAGAGCTAGCAGAGATGAGAGATGATAAATGAGAGCAGCAGAGACCAACCGGTGGAGAGATCCTAACAACTAGAGGAGGAGCAAAACAACCCGAGGAACGGTAGGAGCCAGCCAGACAATCACAGACGATGAGATAGTTGCACAACCCTGGTGCAACTCTCACCCACCAATGGATCCAGCTCCCGGAGATCCTGGGCGATTTTGAGCTTCGCCCCAGACTATTCAGCTTCTGCCTAAGTTCCATGGGCTAGACACCAAGGAGACGCACCTCCATCTTCAGGAGTTTGAGATGATTTGCAGTAAGGACACGATCAAAATGATCGCCTTCCTGTTCTCATTAGTTGACAGAGCAGCCTATTGGCTGAAGCATTTGGGGAGGTATGTCACCCCCTGGGAGCAGCTCTTGACCGAGTACTTGAATAAGAACTATCCACTCAGTCGGACCAACGCAACGAGAACTATGGTCAACAACTTCATCATGATCCCGAACGAGCAGTTTCACGAGGCTTGAGATCGATTCTGAGAGCTCATCAACTGATGTCTACATCACAAGATATCCAAGCCCAACCTAGTCTAGAGTTTCTTTTGTGGGTTGACACCGAAGCTGCAGGGGCAAGTTAACGCCTCATGTGGAGGGTCCTATTTCATCAAGGATGATGACCAAGTCTGGGCCATCTACGAGGAGATGGCAAAGAACTAAACGGTGATGTCCCAGATTAGGGTCTACACTCGGGGAAGCCCTCCCACAGGTCGTGTCCTACCATAGGGTTTCATGAGTCGATGTCGGTCCTTCTACGTCGTCGACAACACAGGCTGAGTCCTCAGCCGCTGGCATGGGGATCATCAGCGAGAAGCTAGACTACATTGAGATTATTGAGAAGAGGTAGTGTTAGGGCCTTAAAAAGATCGACCCATTGGCACAGATGCTGAGTGACCTGAAGACTTAGATCATGTGTCTTCAGGATGCACAAATGGCTCCATAACCCCATCTCAGGTCACGGGATGATCCCAACAGCAGCAACTCCACCCATCCTTCTGCCACATACCGTGAGGTTCACCACATCCAGGCAGAGCCGGTCCAGCATATGCAGCCCTACCACCAGCCATCACCATCTCAGGACACTCAGATGGTGGTATATCAGCCGATCATCCCCTGGCAGTTCTTTCCCCTCCACCTTTCAAGCAAGAGCCGCTGATGGAAGTCAACGGGATCTGGTATGACCGGTACCAACAACAGTCCACAATCCGTCATGATCACTTGGGATTCTGATGATCCATCGGAGGCACCTTGTCCTAGAAACAGCCTCCATCTCAGGGCAAGCAGAGCAGCCAACAGCAGCAGCATCCCATCACTCCCTGTATCAGTAGCAACACCAGCAGGGTCCTTGTCTCCCAAACCAGGGACAATAGTGGAGGCAGCAGTAGCAGCCTCACCGTTAGTACTCCCAGCCTCCCCCTCATTACCAGCAGACTCAACCTCATTTCTACCGAGGCAACTCGTCCAGTTCTTATGGACTTGTCAATGAGAACCCTGCCCTTGACCTTGCCCACCTACTTTCTAACCAGCAGGCATCCTTTCGGCGAGAGATGGACAAGTTCCAGCAAGAGATGAGGGATATCATCAAGGGCAAGGCCGCCATACCAGCTCAGATCGAACCAAACCCAAACAACCTCAAGAGGAAATCTGATCACGTACAGTTTACAGAGACTACCACTCTGATTCGACCGAAATTTATCCCAAAAAATCCGGGTAAAGGTAAACAAGGGTCGTTGCGACCCGGATCTCACGAAAATCAGCCGATCAAGAAAATGTAGTAACCATCAAACAAGGTATAAAACAATCAAAATCAGATAGCGGTCCTTGCTAATTTTATTAACCTGGTATAGTGACCAGGGTCGGACTCAGGGAGCACGAGTTTGCCTTGCGACCTACAAAGTAGTCGGAATCGAAAAACAAAGGAGAAAATGTTTTTGGTAGATTTTTAATATTTTAATTTTTTGTGTTTTTAATTTTATAAGAAAATGTAAGAAACAAACAACTACAACAATTATCTAAACACTAAAAAATACTCTAAAAATTAAAATAAAATTGTTTTTGTGTTTTTATGTTTTAAAATGTTTTTGGTAAATTTTTCAGAATTTTTTAATTTTTATTTAATTTTCTAAAAATCAAGAAAGAGGAAAAATATGGGATATTGTGCAGCCAGACTTGAAAGATCAATTAAAAATATAAAATTGATCTATAAAATCTGGAGGCAATTTTTTTTATGAAAAATTGATGTAAAAACTAAGCTACAGGAAAAGAGTTTATATTTTTTGATTTTTATAGAATTTTTTAGAATTTTTATAAGGTTTTTGATGTTTTTTAACTTTTTTGGTTTCTATAAATCCAAATAAGCCAAAAATTTGACAAAAGCTAGAAAACACTAAAACTAACTATTACTAATTTTTTTTAGAATTTTTAAAGGAGTTTTTATATTTTATATTTTCTTTTTCAAACAATAATAAAAATGCGTATTTTTGATTTTTTTTAAAATATCAAAATCCTCGAAAATATCCCAAAAATTTAGGGAAATTTTTAAACAGTGGCAGGAGCCACGTATCCAAATTTCACCTAATTTGGATTTAATTTGATATTTTATTCAATAAAAACAAGGCATGCACCTCATTGGGACCTAAATGCAAAGAAACATAGTTCCAGGAGCTTAAACGTAACACGTGCGAAAACTTTAGGGTAAAAGGCGCAAAAAGCCCATATATTCAGTACATGCTCAATTAATTCACGTACAGGGGTATGGATGCAAATATCAAAAACTTAATTTCATTTCATAACACAAATAAACCCCAAGCCCATACATGCAAAATGTCCAAACTATCACATGACGAAGCACGTGTCTCACATAGGCAGGGACTAAAGTGCAAATAAAATAAACAGAGGGTCCCAAATGCAAATTATCCAAAATAAAAATAACTCACTAAAATATTTACAGGACTGATCTATAAATACATGAAAAGGAGGGTCCTAAGAGCAAATTACCCCTTTATTTAAGATCGACGGTCGAGGAAGCGCCACGTGGAAATCGAACGGTTGAGAACCGGAGACGCCTCTTCGCTGGATGATCGGTCCGGATCAAACCCCTGATGGATCTGACGGTGAAGATCTCGCGTGAACGGACGGTCTGGATCAGAACTAGAGTGGAGGGCTTGATCAGACGGTAGCTGGAACTCCTCCAAGAACAGCTCGTCGGCGAACTTCGTCGGCTCGGTACGCACGGTGGAGGGGTCCTCAGACGCTGCTGATATAGGCGAAATGAAGCTCGGACTCTTCCGCAGCTGATGGGCATCTCCGATGAGGCCGGGGACCACCAGAGTGGCCCAGCGACGAAGGAGGAGCTAAGCGGTTGTGCTCGGATGTGAGGACCCTCAGATGTGTCTCTTTGACCTGCAAAATAGCACAGCAAGACTCCTGGGTCGAGGGCAAAGTGCCTCGACCCGTCAGGGGGTGAAATGGATGATCGGAAGGAGGCGGAGCGTAGTCTCCGACGAGGCGGTGGCGGAGGAGACTCGATTCTTGGTTTCGGGGCGAACCAAGGTGAACGGAGGGGCGTAGAACGTGGGTAGGAGTCTCGTGAGTGTGAATCGAGGGTCCGATGATCAAATGGGTGATTGAGATGGTGTGAATTAGCCGGCGACTGCCGGCGACGCAAATTGGGCGTAATCGAAAATTATTCTAAACTAAGATGAATCGGTATACCTGATGGATGAGGTCAACTGGGCTGGGACTAAGGAAGCTCCTGGGTCTTTGCCTCAAGGGTTCGTCGGGTCCCGAGGCTCGGGCGCACCTCGCGACGGCGCATGACGAAGAACTCGTCGGATCAGTGGCTGGGGACACCTCCTCCTCACTACGACACGGCCCTCGGATAGCTGTCACGTAAAGGAGGGTAGTGGAGTTCTTGGGATGGAAGGGCGGAGCCAAAGATGGCGTGAAAAGTGCGGCGGAGGTGGGTCTTTATACTAGGAAGGGTCCGGCTAAATGGAGTCGGGCAGGGTTGCTTGAAGCATGGATCCCTAGGAAAACCTCCGAGCGAGGGTCTCGGATGTGTGAACGTCAAATGGAGCCCGGGGTTTGAGCGAATGGAGATCGGATCGAGTTGCGAAAATTTCGAGAAGTCGGGTCAGGGTGCAAGATCCACGCCTGGTGGTCCTGGGGGGAGAGTTGACGGGGGGTCAACAATCCCCCGTGGACCAATGGGATAATTCCGTTTATTAATTATTTGGAAATTCAGTTAAAATTAGTAAATGATTTTATTTTAAAAACTTTTCAACATGAAAAATGTTTATTTTTTTTATCGTATTTTCTAGTGATTTTTATTTATTTTTTTGAAAAATAAATAAAGTATTTACATTATATTATTATATATAGGTATATACATATATGTATTTTTTATTTTTAATTTTAATTGTTTATTTTTGCACAATTATTCCAATTTTAAATTTTATTTATTTATAACATAAAATTTGGAATAATAAGGTATTTTTATTTTATTTTAATGATTTATTTACATTAATTAAATAAATAGGTTTATATACATATGTACATGGTATATATACAAGGTGAAAAAAGATTTTTATTATTTTTATTTTTATTTTCTGATTTTTATTTTATTTTTAAAAATATGTACAAATTAACAAAAACACATTTTTATTTTTATTTAGAGGAAAATAAAATTATTTATATACATTGGTTATGTATAGTATATTGAGCCACCCTATCTCTCTCTACTTGGATTCTTTTGCGGTCAGGCCCATGTTGAGCCCTCCCTTGGGATTATGTCACTCAGTATTTATTCTAAATATTTCCCTCTTTTTCTTGTGTTTCTTTATTCTTTTATTATGCACAAAAACATGCTAATTATGCATATTTACAAGATGCATGCATTTTGACAATTTATGCTATTTACACATATTTACCTGGTGTTTTGCAATGGTTTTGTAGCTTAAATAAAAGAATAAAGAGTGATGAATGAGGATTCATCACACTCCTAGTGATACTTTGGGTGATATATCTTCCTATGTGTTTGATGCTGATTTTGTGACACTTAGGAGCGGTAGGATGCCAACCGACGGTGCCTTGTCTAAGCAACAACCCCCTGGAGATTCTGGAGCGCCAGACGAGGAGGATATCAGTGTTGATGTCGTGCATGATAATGATGACAGTGGTAGTGATGCCACAATTTCTCTAGTTACGGAGCTAGAGTACGTTATTGATGGCGCAAAGACAGATGTCGTGGGTGGTACTGATGCCACCATTTCTATTTCAGTTGTGTTACCATCTCTTGTATCTCAGGACAGAAAAGCACAAAAAATAGAAAAATGGAAAATACCAAAAATATGAATAAAGAAAAGGTTTCTGCATCTTCTTCGAGTCCATATGTGTTGCATGATGATGATTGTATGGATTCTATCCCTTCACATACACATGAGCCTACTCCTCACCCTCATCTCTCTAGAGAGGGTCCAGCCATCCCTTTCCCTCAAGCACTCCGCTTAGCGAAGGGGAATATACCAGAAAACCTAAAAAAGAGATACCGGCTAGAGTTCAACCAGTAGATGATAGATAGATTTCAGATTCAGCTGACTCTACAGGAGGCACTAGAGCACATCCCCCTCTTCCAGAAGAATTTGAGGGAGAAGACCACCATCCACAGGAAGAAGAGGAACCACAATGCATAGATCCATGTGCGTACCCGTGCCACCTACTTCACCATTCAGAATCGATTGCCAGCCAAGAGACCTGATGTAGGAGCTCCATATGTCAGATGCTACATCCATGAGAAGCGGTTCGATCCTACTCTATTAGACAACGGCTCTTCCATTAACCTTCTTCCAGCAGCCCTACTCGATCGATTCGAGTTTGGCCTTCTTTAACAGAGCAGGACAGTCCTTCAGTTTGCTGATAGATCTGTCAAGAGGATGAAGGGGTTATTGAAGGACGTGGTCGTCACAATTCAGGGCCTGAAATTCCCCATGGACTTTGTTTGTATTGGACATGGAGATCCATGAGTCTGTGACATATACCCCCACCATACTAGGACGTCCGTTCTTGGCCACAACCAAGGCGGTGTCCGACCATGATAGTGAGAAGGTATACTTTCGCATAGAGGGCGAAAGTGTACAAATAGAGATAATTAAGGAGACCAGAGCGAGAGATTCAGCCTGCTCCGAGCAGTTGAGTTATACAGAGCAGATGACAGAGGTAGAGAGAGATGTCTACCAAGAGTGCGACTTTGTGATCGCTGATGATGAAGCCATATAGTCAGACCCAACAACACAATCCATTGTCACGCCTTTAGGTACAGTTGATTTACATATTATGGTAGACGAGAGTTTGGAGAGCACACTCTTGGGACCAGATACATTAGAGCTGACGGATGTGAGACTGATGGCGAAGTAGATTTTGTTTCATGTTCTTCTGATTCCGCCCTCGGATTCAGGCATTGATTGGGATGAGTTTGACGATTATTTTTCTTGCCTGATTCCTTCAAAGTTGACAGCTAGGGTGAAAAGTGAGCCATCACAGAGTACAAAGACACCGATAGGGCCATCTTCACCAGATCTTTACATATACCAAGAATTCTCCCATGTCAGACATTTCAGAAGCCAGATTTGCCAGCTCCTAATTGTCCAGAGCTGAAGCCTTTGCCACAGTCGATGAAGTACAGATTCCTTGTGGGTGATCCAGAGATGTTCTCAGTCATTATCTCAGCGGATTTAACAAGAAATCAATAATCTCTCTTGATGGAATTTCTTAAAAGAAACCGCAAGGTGATTAATGAAGCGTAGCTGATCTCCATGGGATAAGTTCGGCCCTGTGCTCCCACCATTTTTATCTCGAAGAAGACGCTAAGCCCTTGTGTGAGTTCTAGCGACGGCTGAATCCGAATCTTCGAGATGTGGTCATGAAGGAGATATTAAAATGGTGGAGTACCAATGTTATCTACCTCATCTCCGACTCCAAGTAGGTTAGTCCATTACATGTGGTGCCCAAGAAGACGAGCATCACTATAGTTGTGAGCGAGTCTAGAGAGGAGATATCTACTCAGGTATAAACTTCTTTGGGCGTCTGTGTGGACTACAGACGATTGAATCGGGCCACTAAGAAGGATCATTTCCCACTACCATTTATTGATCAGATTATCGAGAGGCTAGCTGGGAAGAGTCATTACTGCTTTCTTGATGGGTACTCTGGCTATAACTAGGCGGCCATAGCGCCCAAAGACCAGGAGAAAATGGCATTCACCTATCTGTTTGGGACATATGCTTTCAGACGGATATCCTTTGTTTATGTAATGCCCTGGCAACATTTCAAAGGTGCATGTTGTCTATCTTCTCGGACATGGTGGGTGACTTTTTAGAGGTCTTCATGGATGACTTTTCGGTCTATGGCGATGGGTTTGATGCTTGTCTTGACTGCCTAGACCGCATACTTCAATGTTGCATTGAGGTCCATCTTGCATTATCTTGGGAGAAGAGTCACTTCATGGTGACTCAGGGGACGGTTCTTGGCCATATCATCTCCAATAGGGGCAGGGAGGTTGATCCAGTCAAGGTGGATATCATCAAGAAACTCAATCCACCATCCAACTTGCACCAGTTGCGATCTTTTCTGGGGCATGTCGATTTCTACTAACAATTCATTTAGGATTTCAGTCGTATTGCCCGACCGCTACCGATCTGCTGAATAAAGACACCAAGTTCATTGTCGATGATAAGTGTCTAGCATCTTTGAGACTCTCAAGGGTTAGTTGTCAAGGCTCCTGTCCTTCAGCTACCCGATTGGTCTCTCCCATTCGTGATCATGACAGATGCCTCTGATTTTACCGTAGGGGCTATGCTAGGACAGAGGAGGGATGGATTGCCATATGCCATTCACTATGATATCCAGACTTCAGATGCCACTTAGTGGAATTACACTATTATAGAGAAGGAGATGCTAGAAGTAGTCTTTGCTTTGGATAAGTTCAGATCGTATATTCTTGGATCCCGAGTGACGATAGTCACAGATCACACCGCCATCTGATACCTCATGTTAAAGAAGGATGCCAAAGCTAGATTGACCAGATGGATCCATCTACTCTAGGAGTTTAATATTGAGATTAAGGGTAATCCTGGAGTCAAAAATGTGGTGGCAGATCACCTCTCCCGATTAGAGAACCTTGAGGATTCAAATTAGATTGTACCTATTTCTGAGACCTTCCCAGATGAGGTGATCCTTGCTATAACCTCGTTCCCATGTTACTCTAACATTGTGAACTATCTTGTCGCCAAGAAAGTTCCATAAGGTTAGCCCAGGCATCGACTTGAGACTTTCCTTGCGAAGGCCAAGTCATACCATTGGGAGGATCCCATCCTTTATCATGAAGTAGGGGATGACATTTGGTGTCGGTGCATTCCTCAGGAGGAGCACCATAGCGTCCTCACATACTACCACAAGCTTGAGGTAGGAGGGCATCACTCTGGGAGGAGGACAACACAAAAAGTGCTCCAATCCAGCCTATGATGGCCTGCCCTCTTCAAGGATTCTGATGAATTCATGAAGAGGTGTACTGACTGTTAGAGGATGGGCACTTGTGGACAACGTGATATGATGACGATGCAGTTCACTTCTGTGAGGTTTTTGATGAATGGAGCATCGATTTCATGGGTCCATTTCCTAAGAGTCAAGGATTTGAGTACATTCTACTTGTTGTGGATTATATGAGTCGTTGGGTTGAGGCCATTCCTGCCTGAACCGTAGATGCTAAGACTATTTGCAGATTCTTGAGGAATAGTATTATTTCACGGTTCGGGGTACCTAGAGTTTTGATATCTGACGGGGGACTCACTTTATCAACGATAAGGTAAAGGCCCTTGCTAACGAGTTCAACATTGACCATCGAGTTACCACTCCATATCACCCTCAGACCAATGGTCTTGCTGAAGTATCGAATAGGGAGATGAAGTCTATTTTGCAAAAGGTTGTCCTCCCAGACAAAAAGGATTGGTCACAGCTTTTGGACTCGTGCTTATGGGCCTATCGGACTTCCTTCCAGACACCTTTGAGTATATCTCCCTTTCGTCTTGTTTATGGTATGCCATACCATTTGCCTGTGGAAATCAAGCACAAGTCACTATGGGCAATCACATAGTTATTACTGGATCCCAAAAGTATAGGATATCAGAGAAAAGCAGAGTTGGCAGCCCTGGAAGAGTTGAGATATACAACCTTTTCGAGTAGCCTACAATACAAGGAGAGAGTGAAGATATGGCATGATTCTCATATCAGCCATAAACAGTTTGAGCCGAACTAGAGAGTATGGCTATTTGATTCTAGGTTAAGATTATTTACAGGAAAGTTGTAAATGAAATGGAACTGACCATACTTTATCCAAATGGTACATGACAATGGGAGTATTGATATATCTGATCTGTCATATGAATCCACCTTTCGAGTTAATGGTCAGCGCCTGAAGCCTTATCTTGATCATGATCCGTTGATCGTTGATGTTGCCCCTATTCATTTACATGAGATGTGGTCTTTGACTCATCATTTGCATCACATGCCTGATTACCACTTCTCCTCTGCAGCTGTATAGATCTAGTTGTCTATAACATTCATTCTTTCTGTCGAATACATACTTTTCATCTCATATTTATGATATACTTAAGGTGCACTTTACCCTAAGTATGGGGGGTGTTAGACTTGTGATTATCCTTTTGATTCATTTTACCTATGTTTTGCTGCCTATACTTAGGGATATTTTACCCTAAGTATAGGGGAGGTAGACAGATGACCGAAATAATCGAGCGACTAAGGGAGATAAATAACTCAGGTCGTTGCGACCTTAATCACTCGCGGTTCGATCAATCAAGAAAAATAAAAGACCACCAAAATCAGAGATAAAATCACTAAAAACAGGAAGCGGTCATTGCTACTTTTATTAACCTGGTATAGCAACCAGGGTCAGACTCAGGGAGCACGAGTTGGCCTTGCGGCCTACGAAGTAGTCAAAGAAATAAAATAAACAAAAGGATTTTTTGGTGGATTTTTAATTGTTTTTAATTTTTTTGTATTTTTAATAATAAGGAAAAATAAGAAAAAGGGAAAGCAAGCAAATTCAACAATTTATTTAAGCACTCAAAAATACTCCAAAAATTAAAATAAAATTGTTTTTATGTTTTTAAGGTTTTCAAGTGTTTTTGGTGAATTTTTCAGAATTTTTCACTTTTTAGTTAATTTTATAAAAATCGAGAAAGGGGAAAAAGATGGGCTACTGTGCAGCCAGACTTGTAAGATCAACTAAAAATATAAAATTGATCTATAATGGTCTGGAGGCAACTTTTATGAAAAATATAAACAAAAACCAAGCTCCAGAAAAAGAGTTTGTATTTTTTGATTTGTATAGAATTTTTTAGGATTTTTATAATATTTTTAGGGTTTTTCAATTTTTAAGGGTTTTATAAATCCAAAAAGCACAAAAATTTGACAAAAACTAAAAAACACTAAATCTAACTATCCCTAATAGTTTTAGAATTTTTATAAAAATTTTTATATTTTTCTTTGATTTTCTAATTCAGACAGTAACAAAAATCACTGTTTTTGAATTTTTAAAAATATCAAAAAGCCTTGAAAATGTCCCAAAATTTTAGGGAAATTTTTACACAGTGGTAGGAGCCATGTATCCAAAATTCACCTAATTTGGATTTAATTTGATATTTTATTTAGTAAAAACAAGGATCATAGTATACAGGGACCTAAATGCAAGAAAACATAGTTCCTGGGGTGTAAACGTAACACGTGCTAAAACTTTAAGGTAAAGCCCAGATATTCAACAGATGCTTAATAAAACCACGCACAGGGGTATAACTGCAAATATGGAAATTAAAATTTCATTTCATAACACAACAATAACCACAGCCCTAAACATGCAAATTGTCCAACATATCACGTGACGAAGCACGTGTCTCACACAGGTAGGGACGAAAATGAAATAGAATAAACATCAAGGTCCAATGTGTAAAATGTCCAAGAGTGCAAACTTATTTAATAGACTAAATTATAACTACTGAAAGCTGCAGGGGTATGGGTGCAATTACCCAGCCGAGGCGCGTGAGGGGGCACGTGAGGCACCGGGTGTTGAGGCGTGGTTGGCTGCTGATGCGCGGTCCTGATGCAGCCGTCTGGACGATCCAACGGTAGAGGCGCGATGGCGAACGTGGGTGGAACGTATCCGTTAGATCATGGATCTAACGGCCTGACACGGCAGAGCGTGGACGGTGGAGATCCAAACTGGTGTGGCGGGGAAAGCCAATGGCGGGCAAAGGATGAGGAAGAATACCTGCCAGGCGAAGTTCCCCGACACACTGGAGATGATCCAGCAGGACGATGAACGATCGGAAAGGGGGGTCTTCTTCGCAATGACACTCCGCGTCGGGTGGTCCCCTCTGATGAAGCCTCCCACGGTCGGATCCTCCGGCAAGGGAAGAGCGACCTGGAGGAGCTCCGGCAAAGGGGTGAAAATGCAACCAAGGGGGGTACCTACTCTTATTCACCTGCAAAATAAAGTTCTCGCTCGGAGGAGCACTCCGGTGGGGGTTATTCGCAAAAAGGGAAAGGGAAGCGACGTGGGTAAGCAGGGGAAGGCTCCGACGAAGGTGGCGGAGGGAGCCCAACTCGATCCTGGCTCTGGTAGCCAAGATCGAGGTGATCAGATCGTGAGAGAAGGGTGCCGATGAGTCGGAGAAGGTATCGGTATGGATAGGATGGGCTGGCGGAGCTCCGGCCACTAGGGTGGAGCGGGCGGAGCTGAGATGCGAGAATCGGAAATGGACGATGAAAGAAAGACTAACGGGTCTACCTGATGGATGAGGTCGATTGTGGATGAGCTGGCGGAGCTCTGGGAGTCTTTGCGTCAAGGGGTCGACGGGTCCCGAGGCTCAGACACATTTTTATTTTTATTTTGAGGAAAATAAATTTATTTATAAACATAGGTGTATGTACATCGATGATTGACCCTATCTCCCTCTACTTGGTTTCTTTTGCAGTTAGGCTCATGCTGAGCCCTCCCTTGGGATTAGGTCGCTCAATATTTATCTAAATATTTCCCTCTTTTTCTTTTATTTCTTCATTTTTTTATTTATGCACAAAAACATGCTAATTATGTATAATTACAAGATGCATGCATTTTGACAATTTATGATATTTACACATATTTACATGTCGTTTTGCAAAGGTTTTGTAGCTAAAATAAAAGAATGAAGAGTGATGAATGGGTATTCATCACCCCCCCTATACTTAACTTTTGTAGTCCCTTAGTAAACACTTATTTGAAAAAGAAGTGAAAAAGAAAGGAAAAAGAAAAAGAGAGGAAATGCAAGGATCAATGTTGATTATTAAACTTGCCTTCATTAAATTGAAATATGGAGCTCGATCAGATATTTGTATTATTAATGTGTCGGAACCTTATTTGGACTCAGGTTTAAGACTCAACAGCCTCTAAGATCCACTAATCTATAGTCAAGACTCCTCTATAATCCAGATCAGAACAAGTCTACATAGACAAACCCTGAAGACCATGAATCTTTCCTTGTACAGTGTATGTGAAGTATAGCTCTCCACCTCAAAAGTAGCAAAATGACAACCCTCCCCAACAAGGTAACTCTATGACCCTAGTCTGGCCACTCTTTCCTCGAGGAGCGGGGTATTCCCTTCTAAGTTCAAGTTCAACCGGCTCAAGAAGAGGGGGAAGAAGAGAATGGACCGTGGCCAGTGTAGCCATGTATCCTTGGGAGCTCAACCAGTGTAGCTAAGTCTCCCTGCTGCAAGCTACATAAGATGGAACATGAGTCTCAAGCTTTGCTTATTGCACTATATACACTCCGGTGGGATTATCATTTTCTATCAGACCCACCACTTTTTTGGAGTTATTTTCTTTTTGCATTTTTTTGATGTGCATCTGTACAACATATTTACAAGGTGCAGCATATATACATAAGGAGTTTTTCCTCTTGAGCCAGTAGACTATCCCTCTTTGAAGCATTATTGCATCCCACAACTCCTGTCGTTAGACCTCATGGCAACCAGACCAAGTTGAGACACACTTCCTTCACTATAAGAAGAAGAGAGGTTCTGCCTAGAAGTACTTCCCTCATATGCTACCCCAAGTCAAGGAAGACTGCCTCCTCACCAACTCATCCGTAGAGAGCTCGGTGTAAAGTGCGGGCCCAAGTCAAGCCATTGTCTATATGAGTCATGTGTGTGTTGTTAAGTGCTCTACTTAGGCTCATTGAGATGACATATAATCATAGCCTAGTGGACTCAAAGAATTAAGTCACCATGGACCTGAAAAGTCTCAACCCTAAGCCCTATAAGGTTCCTCTTATAATTAGGTGGATTAAGATCTTAACCAAGCTCCATTTTCCAATCTAATTCCAGGCTAGTTTAAATGTCAACTATAATCCAGGAAAAACAATACAAATATTTACAAAGATGCTATTTACAAACTATTTACACATGTGCAAAATTTTGAAAAATGTTTTGAAAACATGGTTGTATGCATGAATGCAAGTTTTGCATTATATGTTCACAAATTTACACAAGGTTTTTGCAAGCTTTTGATTTTCAAAACATTTTAGTAAAAATTTGTACTATACACATAATTTTGATATCAAAATATTTACAAGCTATTTACACAAAAGACTTTTACAAACATTTTTACAAAAATAAGTTGTACACTAGCTATGTATGTGCAATAAAAGAATTTTTATTTACAAGGAAAATTTTTAATTTTTATGGATTTTTGTGTTTTTAGCTATTTTTATTTATTAACACACTCACGCAAAGTACGAGTTATGGCTAAAGTATATATAAAATATATACACACCCCCCTGTACTTAGCTCGAACGATGTCCTCAGAGTCAAGAGCGATGAAGAAGACATGATTCGTGCTTAGTATAGGGAAGTGAAAAGGAAGGTTATATACAAAGACGGGTGAAAGAAAAGAAATCCAAGAGGATCTCGGCATTTTCCACTATACTTAGGATCAAATAATCCTAAGTATAGCAGGCTGTACACGAAGGGAAAGCCGAGTGAGAATGTACAGGGTCTACCCCCCCCCCCATACTTAGGGTAAAATATCCCTAAGTATGGGCAGCAAAACAGAGGTAGAAAGAATCAATAGAATACCCGAGAGTCCTACACCCCCCCATACTTAGGGTAAAGTACATCCTAAGTATTGCATAATCATAAGATGAGAAAAGGGATGTGGGACTAAAGAATAGAGTGATATGGACATCTGGATCTACACAAGTCAGAAGAACAGTGATAATCAAGCGTGAGATGCAATAGATGTGAGTCAAGAGACCACATCTCATGCAAAGTGAATCGGGGCAACATCAATGACCCACGGCTCATGATCTAGATATGGCTTGAGCCGCTGGCCGTTCACACGAAAGGTACTCTCAGAAGTCAACTCAGATATTTCTATACTCCCATTGTCATGTACCTTTCTCACCAAATACGGTCCCTTCCATTTGCTCTGTTGCTTCCCTGGAAATAGACGAAGCCTAGCATCAAATAGCCATACTCTCTGTCCTGGCTCAAAATGCTTGTGGCTGATATGCAAATCATGCCACTCCTTCACTCTCTCCTTATAATGTAGGATGTTTGAAAAGGCGGTATCACGAAGATCCTCCAAGGCTGATAACTCTGCCCTTCTCTGATCTCCTACACTCTCTAGATCCAAAAGTATATCAGTGACAACCCAACGTGACCTATGTCTCAGCTCCACAGGTAAATGGCATGGCTTGCCATAAACGAGGCGAAAGGGAGATGTACCCAAAGGCGTCTTGAAAGACGTCCTATATGCCCACAAGACCGAGTCCAAAAGCTGTGACCAATCCTTTCAGTCAGGGTGGACGACTTTCTACAATATAGTCCTGATCTCCATGTTCAACACTTCAGCAAGACCATTCGTTTGAGGGTGGTATGGAGTGGCAACTCGATGGTCTATGTTGAACTCGCTAGCAAGGGACTTTACCTTGTCATTGATGAAATGAGACCCACCGTCAGATATCAACACTCGAGGTACCCCGAACCGTGAAATGATATGCTTCCTCAAAAATCTGCAAACAGTCCTAGCATCTGTGGTTCAGGCGGGGATGGCCTCAACCCAATAACTAACATAATCAACGGCCATCAGAATGTACTCAAATCTCTGACTCCTAGGGAATGGACCCATGAAACTGATGCCCCATGCATCAAAAACCTCAGAGAAGTGAATGGGATGCATCGGCATCATATCACGCTGTCCACAAGTTCCCATCCTCTGACAGTCAGTACACCTCTTTACAAACTCGTCAGAGTCCTTGAAGAGGGTAGACCACCATAGGCCGGATTGGAGCACTTTTTGTGCCGTTCTCCTCCCAGAGTGATGTACTCCTACCTCAAGCCTATGGTAGTAAGTAAGGACGATGTGGTGCTCCTCCTGAGGAATGCACCTACGCCAGATGCTATCCCCTCCTTCATGATAAAGGATGGGATCCTCTTAGTGGTAGAACTTGGCCTTCGCGAGGAAGGTCTCAAGTCTCTGCCTAGGCCAATCCTGTGGGACTTTCTTGGCAACAAGAAAGTTCACAATATCGGCGTTCCACGGGAGAGAGGCGATAGCAAGGATCGCCTCATCTGTGAAGGTCTCACAAATAGGCTCAGTCTGCTCAGAATCCTCAAGATGCTCTAATCGGGAGAGATGATCCGCCACCACATTCTTGACTCTAGGCTTATCCTTAATCTCAATATCAAACTCCTGGAGTAGAAGGATTCATCTGGTCAATCTAACTTTGGCATCCTTCTTTGCCATGAGGTACCTGATGGCGGTATGATCAGTATAGATGCTCACTCTAGATCCAATGATGTAAGATCTGAACTTATCTAGGGCGAAAACTACGACTAGCATCTCTTTCTCAGTGACTGTATAGTTCCGCTATGCGGCATCCAATGTTCGGCTAGCGTAGTGAATGGCAAATGGGACTCCATCCCTCCTCTGTCCCAGCACGGCCCCTACGGCAAAATCGGAGGCATCTGTCATGATCTCGAATGGGAGAGACCAATCGGGTGGCTGGAGAACAGGAGCCTCTACAACACAGCTCTTGAGAGTCTCAAACGATGATAGACACATGTCATCAAAAAGGAACTCGGTGTCTTTCGTCAGCAGATCAGTCAACGGTCGGGCAATCCTGCTGAAATCATGAATGAAGCGTCGGTAGAAACCGACGTGCCCCAGAAAAGACCGTAACTGTCGCAAGTTGGACGGTGGATTGAGTTTTCTAATGACATCCACCTTGGCCGGATCAACCTCCATGCCCCTGTTGGAGATGATATGGCCAAGCACCGTCCTTTGAGTCACCATGAAGTGACTTTTCTCCCAAGACAACACAAGGTGAACCTCAATGCATCGCTGAAGGACTCGGTTTAGGAAGTCAAGACAGGAGTCGAATCTGTCGCCGTAGACCAAGAAATCATCCATGAAGACCTCCAAGCACTCCCCCACCATGTCCAAAAAGATAGACATCATGCATCTCTGAAATGTCGCCGAAGCGTTGCACAACCCAAATGGCAAGCATCTGAAAGCATATGTCCCGAAGGGACAGGTTAAGGTGGTCTTGTCTTGGTCCTCGGGCACGATGGCCACCTGATTATAGCCGGAGTACCCATCCAGAAAATAGTAATGGCTCTTCCCTGCCAGTCTCTCAATGATCTGATCAATAAAAGGTAGGGGGAAATGATCCTTCTTGGTGGCCTAGTTAAGACGTCTGTGATCTACGCAGCCCGCCAAGAAGTGGGTACCTGGGTAGAGATCTCCTCTCCAAACTCACTGACAACTATAGTGATGCCCGTCTTCTTGGGAACCACATGCAACAGACTGACCCACTTGGAGTCGGAGATGGGGTAGATAAAATCAACGCTCCACCATTTTGAGATCTCCTTCATGACAACATCTCAAAGGTTCGGGTTCAGCCGCCGTTGGAACTCACGCGACGGCTTTGACTCCTCCTCGAGATAGATATGGTGGGAGCACAGGGCCTGACTTATCCCCTGGAGATCAGCTACACTCCATCCTATCGCCTTGCGGTTCTTTTCAAGAACCCCCATCAAACGGGATTCATGCTCTCCAGTCAGATCAGCGATGATAATGACTGCGTACATCTCAAGCTCACCTGCAATGAACCTATACTTCAACGACGATGGTAGCGGCTTCAGCTCTGGACAAGTAGGTGCTGGCGGATCTGGCCTCTGAAAAGTCTGAGTGAATGCTGCCAAATCTGCATGGGAGAACGGAAACTCTCACTCACAATCTGTATCTGAAGAAGGCTACTCTGCTAGACTGTCTCTGCTCTGCCCGGAATCAACCTCCTCCCTAGTTGTAGGCTCAGTGGAAGTCAGACACGGTATACAATCATCGAACTCTGCCCAATCAATATCTAACTCCGAGGGATCTGTATCATACTCACAAAAGTCGGTCTCGTGGTCAGGAACCAGCTCTGCTGCCTGAAAAGTATCCTGGACCAGGAATGCGCTCTCCAAGCTCTCCTCTGCTGGCGTCTCAGTATCAATGAACTCTGAAGGTGAGATGATGGCCTACGTGACTGGATCTTCCCAAACTGCTTCATCATATGTGATCACAAAATCGCAGTCTTGGTGGATGTCTTGCCCTGACTCTATCATCTTCTCTGAATCTGTGGTCGGCTCTGAACAGGCTGAATCTCTAGCTCTAGTCTCCTCGACCGTCTCTATTTGTATACTCTCTCCCTTTACGCGAAAGTACACCTTCCCGCTATCACGGTCGGACACTACCTTGGCTGTGGCCAAGAACGGGCATCCTAGAATGATGGGGGTATCGATCACAAACTCAGGGATCTCCATGTCCAACACAACGAAGTCCACAGGGAATTTCAGGCCCTGAAACGTGACGACAACGTCCTTCAGCAACCCCTTCAGCCTCTTTACAAATCGATCCGTAAACTGAAGAACCATCATGCTATGTCGTAGAGTGCCCAATTCGAAGCGGTCGAGAAGGGCTGCCGGAAGTTGGTTGATCGAAGAACTGCTGTCTAATAGAGTGCGGTCGAACCTCTGCTCATGGATGTGGCATCTGACATACGGGGCTCTTGAATCTGGCCTCTTGGCCAGCATACGGTTCTGAATCGTGAAACACGTGGCTCGACTAAGCACATGGATCTCAGACTGATGGTTCCTCCTCTTCCTCCTGATTGTAGTCCTGTCTCTGAGTGATCTCTGGAGTAGAGGAATGTGCTCCAAGGCCTCCTGAAGCGTCAGCTGGATATGGAATCTATCGATTATCTGCTGGCTGAACTCTATCTGATGGTTCTTATTCTGATTTTCTATTTTCTTCCACTTTGCCATGTGAAGTGCTCGTGGAAAGGGGATCACAGGGTCCTTCTCAGATGAAGGACTAGGAGAGGGTATAGGCTGCTCAAGTACGGCAGAATCCACACATACATCATCAAGCACCATAGGTGGATCGGAATAAAATAAACCCTTTCCTTTATTTCCAGAAAAGACCTGAGATACATGTACAGACGGAAAGACAATAGGACTAGCAGAACTGGGAATGGTGGCTGATGAATCCACATTTCATCATCTTTATTCTATCATTTTGGCACTAAAAACCCTAGTAAATGCCTGTAAATAGCCTTAAATACATCATCTTAGCATTCATGCATGTGCATCATATTAGTGTATAAATTACTGTAATTAAGGCCAAAATTATAGAATAAATAAAGAAAATAAAAAGAATAAAATATTGTAAATATTTTATGACCCAAAACCCGAGACCTAGGCATCCTGATGAATAGGTCGACAAGGAATAAAGTAGGGGGAGATAAGGTCAGAAACACAGTACAAATACCTACACCTTCTATTCATTCTTTATTCATTTTGGGACCTATTTTTGGTTCCACTTTTTATACATCAAATAATAAAACTTTGTACATGAAAGTTGTAGATAATTTTATATAGAAAAATACAAAATTGGTTTCACAGAAAAAGAATGTACAGATGAAAAGTTATGGTCTGAATAAGAATCCAGAATCCCAACTTTCCAGACCCGTTTCTTACAACTGACAACTCCAAATGCATCACACTCACCTTTAATTGTATATATAAGAAAATAAGCTATTTAATGGCGGTGGTTTCGCATTTGGCGGAGCTACGGTTTGAAAGTTGAGTTTTGGACCCTCATTGTATACATGTACTGAATAAAATATCCAATTTATTATTTATTCGTTATTTTTGTATTTTTATATTTTTATAATTATGTAAATATTACTTATAATATATATGTGCATTAAAATTAGAATAAAAATGCAAAGAAAATACAAAATAAAAATACTTGTATAAAGAATACATAGGTATACTGCCTATACATATACCTATACAAAACACTCTTATATTTTATTTAATACACAAAACATATCAGAAAAATTAAATAAAAATATATTTGTGTACATAAAAGTATCTTAGAATTTTAGAAAATAATAAATAAAAATAATAACATTAAAATACACAAAATAAAAATTAAATACTTAAATACATAGGTATTATACCTATATAGGGTTAAAAAGGTAACTTGTAAAAATATAACTCATAAAAATAATTAAAAATCATAATAAAATACTACATAAAATAACGAATATTTTTTATTTAATAACCATAATTTAATTCGGCCATTTAATATTTTAAAATGAATTAATGAAAGAATTCTCCAGGGTTTTTCCTGGTTGGTCCACGTGGACCAACCAGGTGCAAACCCTAGTTGACCCCGGTCAACTAGGTGACCTAGCCCCTGTAGACTCTGACAGCCTCGTTTTTGACCTGTTTTGCGGATTTCTAGAGGCCAATCCTTTCACCCTTTGGTGTTGCATCCTTCTGCAACATCGTTCCTCGTTGATCCCTCTTGCTCGCCCATGATTTATCTTGGCTTTTGGACCCAAGATTCGCAAGATATCCATCGGTCTAGGAGCCTCGCCAATCATGGAGTCAAACCCAATATATTGAGCACCCAACTTTCGATTTGAATTCGAACACCCTTCGGTCCACCCCTCGCGCCTCTTTCGTGCTCCAGAGCTACCTGGAGGTGACAGCTCCGTCGTGGGCTCTTCAGCCAAGGTTCCCGAGGTCGGAGGTGCTTCCCCTACCTCCCGCGAAGTCGCCGGTCGAGGTTTGCTCCTCCCTCTGGCTCCGGCCATCGAGGGCTTCCCCCCGCCTTTTTATTCAGTCCATTAGCTTCCTGTCAACCTTAGCTTCGAAAACCCCAAAAAAAATTTGAAGTTCAATCGACTATATCGCCAAATCAAGCACCTTGGTCGGAGCGCACCTCCGGCCGTGCATCTCCATCTCGATCCGAGCATCCCCGAGTCCATCAAAAGGTCCAGGTAGTTTGCCCTGGACCCCTTGACCATTTCTGCAGGTCGACGCGAACGTGAAAGTGCCTGGAGGCGAGTTTTGGAGCTCGCCGGAGCAGACGCAGCCCCCCAGCTCCGCCCGCTGTCCGAGAGCACCACGGGCATCCCCGTGGCTTTTTGACGCCACTAGGTGATAGAAGACGATCCCAGGATGCTCCTCGTCTATTTTGAGGACCTATCGTCGTCGGAGGAAGGAGATCGAGGACGGAGAAGCTCGCCTTTGCCGGCGCTCTTCCCTGTTCTTGCAACCGACCTCTCAGCCGTTGGATCGAGGAGGAGTCCCAGATCGAGCAGCTACCGTTGGATCTCCACCAGCTTCGACTGTTGATCATCGTTGGAGATCTGATCGTCGCCGCTCATCCGCGAAGCGTCATTAGCCGTCCACAACGCGCCACGTGTCCAAGTGACCCATCATCCGCCGTTGGATCGCGCACAAGAGGGTATTTTGCAACTCACCCCTCGTGCCTTTTTGTATTTAAGTTTCAATATTTAAACTTTTGTCTGTAGTGTTAAAATTTTGTAATATTTGCATGTGAACCCTTGCCTTTGTTTTATTCGCACTTAGGTCCTTCGCCACGTCACCTCACGTGCCTGTGCGCGTGAGGGGGTGGGCATTTTGCAAGGATACCCTTTGAGGTTTGGGTATTTCATTTCAGTCCAAAAATATTGTATCACAGTGTAAAACTTTAGGCTATTTTGCATTTGAAGCCCCTGTACTTTTGGAAATTGCACTTAGGTCCCTGCCAGGCGCGTGTTGCGCACGTGTTAGGTTTGGGAATTTTATGCTAAGGTCCCTCCGGGTTTTGTAATTAATGATTGGCCATTAAAATTGAATATTTAGTTTATATTTTTGTGGAAATTTTGCATGTGAGCCCCTGGATGTTTGAGAAATTACATATATACCCCTGCCAGGCCTGTTTAATATTTGGATGCTTGCTTTAATTATTTAAATTATCATTTTAAGGCCAAAAATTCCACAAAAATAGGGTTTAGCTCCTGTTAATTTGTTCTTCCACGCTGCATTTTTAGTTTTTGATTTAGTTTTATTTTTATATTTATTAAAAATCAAAAACTTACTTTTTATGCACTGTCTAGCTTAGAAAATGCTAAAAAAAGTATTAAAACACTCCCAAAAATTCCAAAAAAATCACCTAGTGTCTATTTTAACCTAATTTAGTGTCAGTCCAAAAATCATTAAAAATCTCAAAAGAAAAACACTAAAAATTTAAAAACACTCAAAAACTTCAAAAAATTATATAAAATCAACGAAAAATCGAAAAATCACAAACTCAGTTTCTGTTTGTTCTTTATTTTGTTCTCTTTATTTGAAAAATAGTGTGAAAAATTTTTATTGCTGTTTGCTAATTTTAACGTCCATTTTATTCACAGCCAGCACTTATTTCACTGTTTTGCTTTATTTCAGTCTTTAAAAATACCAAAAACACTTTGAAAAATCCCCAAAAATCACAAAAACAGTAAAAAATCTTAAAAATATCAAAAACATTTTATTTCTGAATTTTTGGTCATTTTTACATATTTTTATACATATTTTATCTTGCCTTTCTTTACATTGATTTTAAATTCCAATATTAAAAAAATATAAAATATAAAATTATAAAAATTAGAAAATTAAAAATCAAAATACAAAATTAAAAATTAAATTAAAAATAAAAAAATTTAAAATTAAAAACCCACAAAAATTGCTTTGTTTGCTTGCTTAGTGTAGACACTTCACACACATTCACTTGTGCACCAATTTTTGATCTACCCTGCTTGCTCCCTGTGTTCGAACTCTCTGCATACTTGTCCCTATACACCATTTGTGCAGAGTTAAAAATAAATTTTAACTCCACATTATTTCTAATTTATTGATCTTTAGTGTGGGTTAATTGTTGATTTTAGTTCAGATTTAGTGTGGTCAAAACACCGACTGAGTTCACGCTTTGTGTTGAACTTAAGACCTCCTATTTTTGGCAAAATCAAATGGCGCCGTTGCCGGGGAGCAACAGCGAGTAGTTTACATTCTTGTTTGTTTGTGATTGTTGTTTACCATAGCTTCATTTTATCTCTCTTACATTTTTGACATATTTTGATTGAGATATTCTGACCACTCTTCTTTGTCTTCTTGCGAGGGACCGCAGAGCAAGGCGGATCGCCTAGGTGAACCGAAGCAACCTTGAGAAGCGGAGCCGGCCTTCTAGGTCAAGCCGGCAGGAGAGAGTAGGAAGATTGAGAGGGAGTGCTTAGTTTAGCTCTTATTTTTGTGAGAGAGTGATTCATTAATTGTAATAATACAGGTACCTGGACACTTGGACTTTTGAGACACTACCGGGCCTAATTTCCGGGTGTTTGTTCACCCGGGGGCTCACCGCAGTTTTGATCGCGTTTTCATCGCTTGTCATTTTCCGGTTTTGTTTTCCTTTTTCCTTTCTTTTGTGGATTGAGCCCTTAGATTATAGGTCTTGCTTGATTCGATTAGCATAGGTCCAAACACACTAATTACCTTTGCATGTTCCTATAGTTCGTTGTTGGACTTAGACTAATTAAATAGTTAATCATTAGTTTTCAATCCACGCGCCGCGAGCTCATTCCCGAACAAGCGCTTTCTCCTAACTCAAATGTGTTGAGCAGAGGAGGGGTGAGCCTAGACCGGACACTCGGATTGACGATTAGTGGTTAGATTTTGGTTCTTCACGCTAGCAGTTGCCTATTCTAGGACGATTTCCTCTTTGCATATCGCCATATAGATTAGGTTTATAAATTCTGCTTTGCATCCCGCATGGAGAGAGCTGGGATTCGCTGTAAGTCTTCTTACTTTGCATGCATCATTTAGGCACAAAGGTGAGATTTCCACCTTGGTGTCGACTTGCACGGCTTTTCCGACTCTATTCTCCCTCTGTTTTTGGAACAAAGTAGGATAAAGAAAATACAAAAATCGTTAGGCGCTTGTTTGAATCTACTCAAAAGAAGCGATAACACCAAAAAAATTAAAAAAGGGACTGCTAAGAAAACTTGACCAAAAATAAAATCGGTAATTGGATTCATTGCTTGGGGAGAGTAACACCCTCACTTGTATTCAGGTTGCATGGGAAGGTCTCCTTCCTAGTGAGGTGAGCGCTTCGTAAGGATTAGAGCCAAAAACCCAACTTGTGGCTGCCTTGTGTATCGCCTGGATTTCCGAAGTATTGGCGCTACTATCGTACGTAGTTGAGTAGGGCTTGGTCGCCATTGGTGACTCACTGTTGTGTGAGCATCGACCTTGTCCGAAGTACCGAGCTTAGGCCACGCCTTCACGGGTGTGTCTGTCTCACCGGCTGCGTCCGAGTAGGACCTTGCACGCTCACGGGTGATTCCGTTGCGAGCGAGGTCCGAAGTATCGGTTTCGCCTATCGGCTTCCTCCCTCTATTTCTTTGGCTGAGTAGGGATCCAGGAAGGGTTACAAGGACCTCAAAAAGCGCAAGTTACAGGTTACACAGGAGGATGACAAGTACGGGGACACTTTCCCGGCAATACTCTCTCTCCTATAGGCGTAGTGCTCTAAGGACTCGTGACAAGATAAATTCCTGAAAACAAGCTAAAACTGACAAGATAAAAAGCCGAACCTTCACGGCTTCACGTGTTGAGTTGGTGAACTTACCCCTGCTTTGTGTTTGATTGCTAGATTTGTTTAGGTCAAGATCAAAAACACAGCACAATTGTACGCAATTTTGTTGCATCTCATTTCATTCCTTTCTTCTTCTCTTGCATTTTCCCTACTCTTCCTAAATAATCAAGATGATGGGACGGAGATCTCTTAGGCCGACTTTGTCGGCACCGCTATCCAGCACTCCTCCTCATTCATCTAGGAATACCTCGGAGAGTCCGCTCTCCGAGCCTGAGTTTACATCCACCATGTTCCCCCTCGACCACCCTTCCCATTCTCCTTCTCTCAGTCCAATTGTTTCAGAATTCAGTGCATCACAGAGTTCGGCTCACTCGACAGCACCTGAGATGGCCTCTTTTGTTTTTTCAGAAAATCCAGCAATGGGAGACAAAGGCGAGCACCCAGATGACCATGATCATCCTCCATTCATAATCGATCAAGTGGCCATCAACAACTCCTTGTTAGCGTCCCTGGAGACAATGGAGAGACAGATCCATGACCAGGGAACATTCATGGGTGATCTGATGAGAGAAATAGCACAGATGAGAGAAAACTGACCTGGGGGCGGTGGCGGTGGAGGAGGAGGAGGACCAGATGCAGGAGGAGGCGATCCAGACGCTGAGCGACTGCCACAGACCATCATGAGGGAACTGCACAACCCAGCTGCATCCCTCACTCACTGGTGGATCAGACTCCCGCCAATCCACGGAGATTTCGAGCTTCGACCCCACACTATCTAGCTTCTACCCAAGTTCCATGGGCTGCCGGCCGAAGAGCCTCACCTCCACCTCCAGGAATTCGAGATGATTTGTAGCACTATCCATGATCGGTTGATGACCGAGGACACAATAAAGATGATCGTCTTTCCATTCTCTTTGGTTGATAGAGCCGCATATTGGCTCAAACATCTTCGGCGATTCGTCGACACATGGGCAGATCTCCGGACCGCGTACCTGAAGAAGTACTACCCTCTCGGCCGGACCAACGCAGCGTGAGCCATGATTAGTAACTTCGTCATGATCCCAAATGAACAGTTCCATGAAGCCTGGGATCGATTCAGAGAGCTCATCGACCGGTGTCCACATCATGACATTTCCAAGCCCAATCTCGTGCAGAGTTTCTTTTGTGGGCTGACGTCGGAGCTGCAGGGGCTAGTGAACGCCTCTTGCGGTGGGTCTTATTTCTCCAAGGGAGAAGACGACGTCTGGGCCATCTACGAAGGCATGGCAGAAAACTCTATTGTGATGACCCAGGCCCGAGTCTACACACAGCAGAAGCCCCCGCAAGGAGCGGGATCATTTCAGAGGATCGCCCGCATCGATGCCGGTCCCAATACAATGTCGGTAGCCGCAGCCCAAGCCGAATCAGCCGCAGCCGACATGGGCATTATTAATGAGAAGTTGGACCGCATGGAGATCCTCGAAAAGAAGCAGAACCAAGGTCTTGCTCAGATGGACCTTCTCACCAAAACCATGAGTGACCTGAAAACTCAAATCCTATGCATTCAGGAGGCACAAGCTCACTCCCAACAGCCTCCCAGGTCACGGGCTGACTCCAGCGGTAGCAGCTCCAACCAACCCTCTACCTCATACCGACAGGTGAATCATATCCAGGCAGAGCCGGTTCCACTGCTACAGTACCATCCAGAGCAACCACCGTCTCAAGAGACGCAGATGGTGGTGTATCAGCCGGAGCAACCACTGGCAGTTCTTCCTCCACCCTCCTTTGAGCAGGAACCATTGATGGAAGCCAATGGGATTTGGTACGACCGGTACCCTCAGCCCGGGATTCGTCGTGATCACCCCGGATTCCGTTGGGGCAATGGTGGATCCTCTTCCCAGCAGCAGAACCCAGCCCAAGGACAGCAGAACAGCCAGCCTCAACAGCAACACCAGCAGCCCCAGTACGCCCATCAACAGCAATACCAGAGTGGTCCTCGCCCCGCCTATCAGGGACAACAGTGGAGGCAGCGACATCAACCTCAGCACTCTTATCACCATCCTTCCCCCCAGTATCAGCCACAACAGCAGCAGCAGCCCCATTTCCAGCAGGGACAACCCTCCAGTTCTCAGGGTCCTGCCTTTGAGAACCCAGCCCTTGAAGATCTTGCCCGCTTGCTATCTGAACAGCGAGCCTCTTTCAGGCAAGAAATGGATGAATTCCGGTAGGAGATGAGGGACATCATAAAAGGCAAGGCCGCCATACCCGCTCAGATTGAACCTAACCCGAACAATCTGAAAAGGAAATCTGAGCAGGTAGAGTTTACAGAGGATACCTCTCCTAGTGACGATTTGAATGATATGTCTTATTCTTTGAATGATGCTGATTTTGTGACTACTAGGAGCGGTAGGATGCCAGCCGGCGGTGCCTCTTCTGAGCGACAACCGGAGGCAGGATCAGGAGCGCCAGAGGAGCAGAGTAGCGGTGCTGATGCCGCTAATGACGATGTTGAAGACGGTGGTGCTGATGCCACCAATGATGGAGTCCAGGACGACGGTGCTGATGCCGTCGTGATACCAGTTGCAGACGGTGGTGCTGATGCCACCATTTTGGATGATGAACCAGAGCGCGGTGCTGATGCCGCGAAGACCGATGCTAGTGGTGGTGCTGAGGCCACCACATCTACTTTTGTTGAGCCACCATCTGTGATGTTGCCACATTTTGTACCTAAAGACTGTGGGAACAAAAAGAAAAACAAAAATATGAATAAAGGAAAGGTTTCTGTTCAAATTACGGATCCATATGTGGTGAATGATGATTACTGTATGGATTCTTCTGCTTCACAGGCACAGGGACCGATTCCTAGTCCTCCATCTGAGGAAGCCCCTACCATCCCCTTCCCTGAGGCACTCCGTCGTGTGAAGGGGAATAAAAAAGAAAACCCAAAAAAGGACCAGCAGGTAGAGTTCGGCAATCAGATGATAGACAGATTCCATATTCAGCTGACTCTACAAG
Organism: Ottelia alismoides; assembly: GCA_037367405.1. Classification (NCBI taxonomy): domain Eukaryota; kingdom Viridiplantae; phylum Streptophyta; class Magnoliopsida; order Alismatales; family Hydrocharitaceae; genus Ottelia; species Ottelia alismoides. The sequence goes on along the minus strand of JAZKJV010007892.1, from coordinate 65,922 downwards.
AAGCACTTGAGCACATCCCCCTCTTCAAGAAGAACCTGAAAGAGAAGACTACCGTCCGTAGGAAGAGGAGGAATCACAGAGATCAAATCCATGTGCTCACTCAGTCCACTTGCTGCACCATCCAGAACAAGCTGCCAGCTAAGCGACCAGATGCAGGAGCTCCCTATGTCAGATGCGAGATTCAGGAGCAGCAGTTTGATCGTACTCTATTAGACAGCGACTCTTTAATTAACCTTCTTCCGGCAGCCTTACTCGACCGATTCGAGTTTGGTCCTCTTCTTAGGAGCAGGACAGTCCTTCAGTTTGCTGATAGGTCGACTAAGAGGCCGAAGGGGTTATTGAAAGATGTGGTCGTTATCATTCAGGGCCTGAAATTCCCCGTGGACTTCGTTGTGTTGGACATGGAGATCCCTGAGTCGGTAACTGATGCCCCCATCATTCTCGGACGTCCATTCTTGGCCACAGCCAAGGCGGTGACCGACCATGATAGTGGGAAGGTATGCTTTTGCGTGGAGGACGAAACCATGCAAATAGAGACGATCGAGGAAACCAGAGCCAGAGAGTTGGCATGCTCAGAGCAATCCAGCGAAGCCGAGCAGATGACAGAGGAGGAGCTAGACATCCACCAGGTTTGTGATTTTGAGATGACTAATGATGAATCCAACTGGAAAGATTCCGTAGCACCGACCCTCGCCTTGCCCACAGATTCACTATATCTCAAGCTCATGGCAGTCGAGAGCCGGGAGAGCACATCCCTGGATGAGGATATATCTGAAGCTGACAGTGTTGTGATGAGTGGTGCTGAGGAATTTCAATCATGTTCATCTTCTTCAGATCCCTCGGATTCAGACATTGACTGGGATGACTTTGATGATTATTTGCCTTGTCTGATTCCTTCTGAGCCAACAGCCATGACAGAGTGCGAGCCAGTGCAGTTTATTGATGATTCAGCAGGCCGCCCTTCGTCAGAAATTCATGCAGAGCGAGAGTTCTCCCATGAACACCTGATAGCATTTACACAGACATATCAGAAGCCAGATTTGCCACCTCCCAGTTGTCCAGAACGGAAACCTCTGCCGTAGTCGATGACATACAGATTCCTTGCGGGTGAGCCAGAAATGTACCCAGTCATTATCTCAGCAGATTTGACTGGAGAGCAAGAATCTCGTCTGATGGAGGTTCTTGAAAGAAACCGCAAGGCAATCGGTTGGAGTATAGCTGATCTCCAGAGGCTGAGCCCAAATCTTTGCTCCCATCACATTTATCTTGAGGATAACGCTAAGCCGTCGCGTGAGTTCTGATGACCGCCCGAATGACAGAGGTAAAGGTACAGAAAATGTAGGTCGTTGCGACCTCAGTCACTCAGAACGTGTCAATCAAGAAAATGAACCACAAACGAAGATAAATCAACGAAACACAGAGAAGTGGTCCTGCTATAGGATTAACCTGGTATAGCTCCCAGGGTCGAACACAAGGAGCACGGATTGGCTAAATAGCCTACGATGTAGTCAGAAATCCAAGGGAGTCTTTTTTTAGTGTTTTTATTTGTTTTTGTAATTTTTAGATTTTTTTAAATGATGAGAAAATGAAATAAAATGAATGCAAGGCAACTTCAACAATTTATAAAACACTCCAAAAATAATGCAAAAATTAAGGAAAAATGGTTTTTATGTTTTTTAAGTTTTTTACTGTTTTTGGTGAATTTTTGGAATTTTTCTAATGGGTAAATTAATTATTAAAAATCAAACAATGCGAAAAACAGAGGGTACTGTCCAGCAAGGCTTAAGACCCAAAAATAAAATACTCTTGGATCTCAAAAAGCCCTAAAGGTAATTTTCCTATAATCTAGTAAGAATAAGGAAAATTTAGGCACCCTAATTATTGTTTTTGGATTTTTAATTTATTTATTACAATTTTTATGAGTTTTTAGGGGTTTTTCAATTTTTAGGGTTTTTAATTGATGAAAAGTAGCCAAAATTGGCTAGAAAATCAAACAACAAGCAAGAAACAGTACCTAATTTTTTTAGAATTTTTGGTGGAGTTTTTATATTTTTTTGGTATTTTTAAAGTCAAACAGTAGCAAAAATAGGTGTTTTTGAATTTTTAAAAATAATAAATGAAATCAAAAATGTCCTCAAAAATCATAGAAATTCCTACACCATGGCAGGAGCCATGTGTCAAAATATCATTGGATTTGGAGGTCGTTTGATATTTTATTCAAAAATAAAGGTGGGGCACTGTGCACAGGGACCTACGTGCAAATACCCAAAAGTTCTGGGGTCCTGGTGCAAAATACCCAGCAAAACACGTGCCAAGCACGTGCCTGGGGCACTCAAGGACCAAATGGTAAGAAAAATAAGTCCCAAGGACCTATTGATAACTCGTATCAAAAGTCCAGGGGGCCCATTTGCAATTTACCCAAAATAAAACGCACATGCGCATACTCAATGCTCACAGGGGTATATTTGCAAATAAACAAAACATTTCATTCAATGAATAACGTCCAGAACTACAGGGCGAAAGATGTAAAATGCCCAGATACACACGTGACGACGCACGTGGTCACACACACACAGGGGCATACATGCAATTAAAATAAAGCACGAGGTCCATACTGCAAATAACCCTAAGTGAAAAAGTTTCTAAAAATAATTACAGTACTAAAAAGAAAATGACAAACTACGAGGGGGCCCTACGATATTTACCCCTTTATTCGCCGACGGTCGGATGGGCGCCACGTGTAGGCTGGACGGTCCGGATGTGCTGCGCCTCTTCTCTCTTCGTCCCTTCGGCTCGATCAACGGCTGGGAGAGGTCCACGTGGAAGATCTGACGATGCTGGGCTCCTGGTCCTCTCTCCTCGGCTACAACGGTCCAGATGTCTCCTCAGATAGATCGATGGCTGCTGCTCCTTCAAGGATGGACGCTCAGGATTAGAACTGGAGCGAGGTCTTCATCGGACGGCTCTGGAGGATGGTGCAAGAACTCATAGCCGGCGAACTTCGCCGGCCTCCTGCGTGCGCTACACCCCTCCTCAGCTGCTGCAATTGATCGGAGAAGCTCCGCTGCACTGTCCCGCAGCTGATGACGATGGCTGATGGTCCAGCCGAGCCCTGGAGGGGCTCTGGCGAGGCCTGGCGGCGCGAAGCTCTGGTCTTGAATGGACTGGAGGCTCAGACACCTCCTTTGGACCTGCAAAGTGGACAAGAAGCTTCGCGGGTCGAGGGCAAAATGCCTCGACCCAAGAAGGCGGGGTGAAGGTGGACGGTGCTGTGGGGCGGACGAGCTCCGGCGAGGCGGAGGCGATGGAACTCGAATCCCAGCTCCGGGGCGAGCTGGGGTGAATGAGCGGGCGTAGAAAGTGCACGGGGATACGGCGGAGGTGATGAGATGGTCCGATGATCGAGATATAGAGCGTGGCAGTCGGAATCAACGGAACACAGCAATGGGTCGATTTGGGGGTAATCTGAAATTACACTAAATGGGTAGGAACTAGGGTTACCTGATGGATGCTGGAGACTATGCTGGAGCTTCTCTTGCTCCTGGTCGTAGCCTCGAAGGGCGTCAAGGCCTGAGGCTCGATGCTCGACGCCGGTGGCGGAGCAGCGGCGGCGAAATACGCCGGATCGATGGAATCGCCTCCTTACCTCACTGCAACAAGGGCAGACACTCGCTGTCACTCTCGCGATGCCTATGGAGGTCACTGGGAAGAAGGAGATGGTCCAAAGATGGGGCGCGGAGGCGGCGGAGCTCGGGATATAAATGGTGACAGGGGCGTTTAGGGTTGAGGGGCGACAGCGATGGAAAGCATGGATCGCGCGGCGAAGGATCGGGCGGGGATGACGGATGATCAACGAAGGATCCGGGCGCGGGATATGCGTGGAAGACAGCCTGGACACGCATGGGAAAATCGGAGAAGATGGGGTGGCGCGCTTCTTCCAGAAAAGGAAGGAGTCCGCGGGGGAGTTGACCGGGGTCAACAGTCCCCCGTGGACCAATCAGAAGCGGCCACGTGTGCGCGATTTTTGTTTATTTATTTTAGGGTAGAAATAGGCCGAATTAAAGAAAACTCAAAACATGAAATGTTTTTCTTTTATTTTTTTCTATTTTTTGGTGATTTTTAATTAATTTTTGGAAATAAAAATAGGGTAGCTATATATATAGGTATATGTACACTATATGGATTTTTATTTTTGATTTTTTTATTTGTTATTTTTATGTATTTTTATGCTCATTTTATATTTTATTTATTTACACCATAAAATATGGGATAAAATGGTATTTTTATTTTATTTTAATTATTTATACACAAGGGTGAAATAAATAAATGTATACATTTATACACATGGTATATATACAATGTATTTTTGTATTTTCAATTTTGTAATTTTTATTTGATTTTTGTTTTGTTTCTTGTTATTTTATATATTTACAAAATGTAACATAGAATATTTACAAAAAGTTTAGAAAATAATTGAATTTATTTACAAGGTTAAATAAATACAATGATGTGGTTTATGTACATGGTGAAAGGGTATTTTTTTTGACTTTTTGATTTTTTTAATCTTTTTATTTTGTTTTTAATAGTTTTTACAAAATATATACAAATATTTACAACATATTTTTGGGTGAGGAAAATATATAGTTTTAGAAGTATATACACATGAGCTCCTATCTCCCTCTACTTTGGCTTTTATGCGGTCAGGCCCATGCTGAGCCCTCCCTTGGGTTAGGTTGCTCAATATTTATTCTAAATATTTCCCTCTTTTTCTTTTTGCTCTTTATTCTTTTTATTTTTGCACAAAAACATGCTAATTATAGGTTTTTACACAATGCATGCTTTTGGTAATTATTTGTATTTACACATATCTACATGTATTTGCAAAGGTTTTTGTAGCTAAAATAGAAGAATAAAGAGTGATGAATGGGTATTCATCACCCCCCTATGCTTAACTTTGCTAGTCCCTTAGCAAACACTTATTTGAAAAAGAAGTGAAAAAGAAAGAAAAAGAAAAAGAAAAAGAGGATGTACATGGATCAAGGTTGACTTATTAAATTTTCCTTCATTAAATTGAAATATGGAGCTCGATCAGATCTTTGGATTATTAATGTGTCGGAACCTTATTTGGACTTAAGCTTAAAACTCAACAGCCTCTAAGTTCCACTAATCTATGGGCAAGACTCCTCAATAAACCAGATCAGAACAAGTCTACATACACAAACTCTAATGACCATGAATCTTTTCCTTGCGGTGTAGGTGATATGTGGCTCCCCACCTCAGAAGTAACAAAGAAACAACCTCCCTCAACCTGGTAACTCTAATGCCTCGGTCTAGCAACTCTTTCCTCGAGAAGCGGGGTATTCCCTTCTAAGTTCAAGTGCAACCGGCTCAAGAAGAGGGGGTAGAAGTATAGAGTTTTGGAAGCTTAGCCAGTGTAGCTAAGTCTCCCGCTGCCAGCTTCATGAGATGTAACATGGATACCATAAGCTTTTGCTTTATACTCCGGTGGGGTTATTAAATTTTCAATCCGACCCACCACTTTTTTGGAGTTCTTTTTTTTTGTATTTTTGCATTTTTTTTTTCAAGAACTTCTGTACAACATATCTACATGGTGCAGCATATATAAGAAATTTCCCCTTGAGCCAGTAGACTATCCCTCTTTTGAAGCTTTATTGCAACCCACAGCTTCTGTCTTTAGCTTTCAACACCACTAGACCAAGTTGAGGTGCACTTCCTTCACTATAAGAAGAAGAGAGGTTCCGCCTAGAAGTACTACCCTCATATGCTACCCCAAGCCAAAGGAAACTGCCTCCTCACCACCTCATCCGTGGAGAGCCATGTGTAAAGTGCAGGTGCAAGTGAAGCCATTGTCTCTGAGAGTCATGCGTGTGTTGTTAAGTGCTCTACTTAGGCTCATCAAGATGACATATGCTCATAGCCTAGTGGACTCAAAGAATTAAGTCCTTATGGACCTGAAAAGCCTTAACCCTAAGTCCTACAAGGTTCCTCTTGAAGTTAAGTAGATTAAGATCTTATTCAAGCTCCATTTCTCAATTTAATTCCAGGCTTAGTTTCAATGTCAACTCTCATCCAGGAAAAACTATATACATATATGTACACAAGATGCTATTTACAAATATTTTACAATCATGCAAAATTTTTGAAAAATGTTTTGAAATCATGAATGAATGATGCATGAAGTGCAAGTTTTGCAAAAAGATATTTACAAACTTTTTCACAAGATTTTTGCAAACTTTTGATTTTCAAAACATTTTGGAAAAATTTTGTACTATATACATAATTTTGATACAAAATATTTTACACAAGCTTTACACAAAAGATTTTTGAAATCATTTTTACAAAAATACTTTATACACTAGCTATGTATGTGCAAGAATAAAAGGGTTTATGTACATGAAAATTTTTTTTAAAAATTTGTGTTTTTTTTTTAGCCATTAACACACTCACACAAAGTACGAGTTATGGCTAAAGTATATATGAAATATATACACACCCCCCCTATACTTAGCTCGAACGATGTCCTCAGAGTGATCAAGAGCGATGAAGAAGACATAACTCGTGCTTAGTAAAAGGGAAGTGAAAAGGAATGGCTAAGTACAGGAACGAATAAATGAATAAAATGAGAGGAACTCGGTGGTCTCCCCCTATACTTAGGATTAACTAATCCTAAGTATAGAAAGTTGTACATGAAGGGAAAGCCGAGTGAAGAATATACAGAATCTGCCCCCCCTATACTTAGGGTAAAATATCCCTAAGTATAGGCAGCAAAAACAAGAGCAGAAAGAATGAAAAGAATACTCACAGGTCCGACATCCCCCCTATACTTAGGGTAAAGTACACCCTAAGTATAGCATAATCATAAGATGAGAGACGGGATGTGGGACTAAAGAATAGAATGATATGGACAACTGGATCTATACAGGCGGAGGAACAGTGAAAATCAGGCGTGAGATGTAAAAGATGTGAGTCAAAAGACCACATCTCACGCAAAATGAATAGCGGCAATAATAACGTCCCGCGGCTCATGATCTAGAAATGGTTTGAGCCGCTGGCCGTTCACTCGGAAGGTACTCTCAGAAGATAACTCAGATATATCAATGCTACCGTTATCGTGTACCTTTCTGACCAAGTAAGGCCCTTTCCATTTGCTCTGTAGCTTCCCTGGAAATAATCTAAGCCTCGCATCAAACAGCCATACTTTCTGTCCAATCTCAAAATGCTTGTGGCTGATATGAGAATCATGCCACTCTTTGACTTTCTCCTTATAATGTAGGCTGTTTGAGAAAGCTGTATCTCTAAGCTCTTCCAAGGCGGCTAACTCTGCCCTCCTCTGGTCTCCTATACCATCTGGATCCATAAGAATATCTGTGACTGCCCAGAGTGACTTGTGCCTCAGCTCAACTGGTAGGTGACAGGGCTTGCCATAAACGAGGCGAAAGGGAGATGTACCCAATGGAGTCTTGAAAGACGTCCGATATGCCCACAAGACCGAGTCCAAAAGCTGTGACCAATTCTTTCGGTCAGGGCGGACGACTTTCTGCAAAATATTCTTGATCTCCCTATTCGACACCTCAGCTAGACCATTTGTCTGTGGATGGTATGGTGTAGCGACACGATGGTCTATGCCGAACTCGGTAGCAAGTGCCTTCACCTGGTCGTTGATGAAATGAGATCCCCCATCAGAAATCAGAACTCGTGGAACCCCAAACCGCATGATGATGTTCTTCTTCAAAAATCTGCAAACTGTCTTCGCATCTGCGGCTCGGGCGGGGATAGCCTCAACCCAACGACTAACATAATCTACGGCCAATAGAATGTACTCAAATCCCTGACTCTTAGGGAATGGACCCATGAAATCGATGCCCCATGCGTCAAAAACCTCACAGAAGTGGATGGGCTGCATCGGCATCATATCACGTTGTCCACAAGTGCCCATCCTCTGACAGTCAGTACACCTCTTCACGAACTCATCTGAGTCCTTGAAGAGGGTAGGCCACCACAAGCCGGATTGGAGCACTTTCTGTGCCGTTCTCCTCCCAGAATGATGTCCTCCTGCCTCAAGCTTGTGGCAGTAAGTGAGGACACTCTGATGCTCCTCCTGAGGAATACACCGACGCCAGATGCTATCCCCTCCTTCGTGGTAAAGGATGGGATCCTCCCAGTGGTAGGACTTGGTCTTCGCAAGGAAGGTCTCAATCTTCTGCTTGGGCCAATCTTGTGGAACTTTCCCAGCAACGAGAAAGTTCACAATATCGGCATACCACGGGAGTGAGGCGATAGCAAGGATCGCCTCATCTGGGAAGGTATCACAAATGGGATCAATCTGCTCAGAGTCCTCAGGCTGCTCTAATCGGGATAAATGGTCCGCCACCACATTCTTGACTCCAGGCTTATCCTTGATCTCAATGTCGAACTCCTGGAGTAGAAGGATCCATCTAGTAAGTCTGGCCTTGGCATCCTTCTTTGACATGAGGTACCTGATGGCGGTGTGGTCAGTATACAAAGTTACTCTAGATCCAATGATATACGATCTGAATTTATCTAGGGCAAACACTACTGCTAGCATCTCCTTCTCTGTGACTGTATAATTCCGCTGGGCGGAATCCAATGTGCGGCTAGCATAGTGTATGGCAAACGGAACTCCATCCCTCCTCTGTCCTAGCACTGCCCCTACGACAAAATCAGAGGCGTCCGTCATGATCTCGAATGGGAGAGACCAATCGGGTGGCTGAAGGACAGGAGCCTCAATAACACATTGCTGGAGAGTTTCAAAGGACGAAAGACACTTGTCATCGACAAGGAACTCGGTGTCTTTCGTCAAGAGGTCAGTCAACGGTCGGGCAATCTTGCTGAAATCATGAATGAATCTCCTATAAAAACCAACGTGCCCCAGAAATGACCGTAACTGCTTCAGATTGGACGGCGGTGTGAGTTTCCTAATGACATCGACCTTGGCCGGATCAACCTCCATGCCTCTGTTGGAGATGATGTGGCCAAGCACCGTCCCTTGAGTCACCATGAAGTGACTCTTCTCCCAAGACAGAACCAAGCGGGTAGCAATACATCGCTGGAGCACTCGGTCTAGGCAGTCAAGACAGGAATCGAATCCGTCGCCGTAAACCGAGAAGTCGTCCATGAAGACCTCCAAACACTCCCCTACCATGTCCGAAAATATCGACAGCATGCATCTCTGAAAAGTCGCAGGGGCGTTACATAGCCCGAATGACATGCGTCGAAAGGCGTAAGTACCGAAGGGACAGGTAAAGGTGGTCTTCTCCTGATCCTCAGGAGCGATGGCCACCTGGTTGTAGCCCGAGTACCCATCTAGGAAGCAATAATGGCTCTTCCCTGCCAGTCTCTCTATGATCTGGTCAATAAAAGGCAGGGGGAAATGGTCCTTCTTGGTGGCCTGGTTGAGTTTCCTGTAGTCAACACAGACCCGCCAAGAGGTAGGTACTCGTGTAGCAATCTCCTCTCCCGACTCACTGATCACAGTCGTGATGCCCGTCTTCTTGGGCACCACATGCAAGGGGCTAACCCACTTGGAGTCGGAAATAGGATAAATAAAATCTGCACTCCACCATTTTGATATTTCCTTCATAACAACCTCTCTTAGGTTGGGGTTCAGTCGCCGCTGGAACTCACGCGACGGCTTCGCCCCTTCCTCGAGATAGATATGGTGGGAGCACAATGAGGGACTAATCCCATGGAGATCTGCTACGCTCCATCCAATTGCCTTGCGGTTCTTTTCAAGAACCTCCATCAGACGGGATTCTTGCTCTCCAGTCAGATCTGCAGAGATGATGACTGGGTACATCTCAGACTCTCCCGCAAGGAATCTATACTTCAACGAAGTAGGGAGCGGCTTTAGCTCTGGACAGCTGGGTGCTGGCAAATCTGGCTTCTGAAGAAGATGTGTGTATGCGGACAATTCTGCCAAATCTACCTGGGAGAATGATAACGAACTCTCACAAACTGGATCTGGAGAAGGCGGGTCCTCTACATTGTCTCTGGTCTGCTCTGCCTCTACCTCCTCCTCATCTGTAGGCTCAGGTGGATCCAGATCTGGCATCTGATCATCACAATCTGCCCAATCAGATTCTGAATCCGAGGGATCTATATCAGACTCGGTGGCATCAGTACCACCGGAGAACAAGGTGGCATCAGCACCACCATCACTGGAAATCGTGTCGCGATCAAGGTCCGACTCTGCTGACTCAATAGTATCCTGAACCAGGGTTGTGCTCTCCAGACTATCCTCTGCTATCATCTCTGCATCAGCTGTATCTGAGTATGAGAGGATGGTCTGTGCTGCAGGATCTGCCCAAGCTGCCTCATCATCTGTGATCACAAAATCACAGTCCTGGTGGATGTCTGGCTCTGCGTCTGTCAGCTGCTCTGAATCTGTACTGCCATGTGAGCGGGATCTATCTCTGGCTCTGTGGTCCTTAACCGTCTCTATTTGTATACTCTCGCCCTGGACGCAAAAGAATACCTTCCCACTGTCATGGTCAGTCACTGCCTTGGCTGTGGCCAAGAACGGGCGACCGAGGATGATGGGGGAATCGGTCAACGAGTCAGGGGTCTCCATGTCCAGTACGACAAAATCCACGGGGAATTGCAAACCCTGAATCGTGACGACAACGTCTCGCAACAACCCCTTTGGCCTCTTGACAGACCGATCAGCAAACTGAAGGTATGTCCTGCTCTGTCTAAGAGTGCCCAACTCTAAGTGGTCGAGAAGGGCTGCCGGAAGAAGGTTGATCGACGATCCGCTATCTAAGAGAGTACGGTCGAACCTCTGCTCACTAATCTGACATCTGACATACGGGGCCCCTAAATCTGGCCTCTTAGTTGGCAGATGGTTCTGGATCGCGTAACACGTGGCTTTTGTTAGCACATGAATTTCTGCGGTCTTGCTCCTCTTCTTCCTCCTGACTGTGGTTCTATCTCTTAGGGATCGCTGAAGAAGAGGAATGTGCTGCAAAGCCTCATTGAGGGTCAGCTGGATGTGAAATCGGTCTATCATGCCCTGGCTGAACTCCTCCTGCTCTTTCTTTTTTGGATCTTTTTCCTTTTTCTTCCCTTTCCCCAACTCAAGGGCTCTAGGAAAGGGGATCACAGGGTCCTTCTCAGATGAAGGACTAGGAATAGGCCTAGACGGTTCGATGACCGGATCCTCACAAACATCATTCATCACAGTAGGATCAGAAGAAACTAAACCTTTTCCTTTATTCAAATCAGAGTTCTGAGATACATTCATGCGAGGAAAGACAACATTTCTATCAGAATAGATGTTGGTGGCCTCAGTACCACCTCTAGCGGGCTCTACATCTAGACGTCTTGCGGCCTCAGTACCGCAGGCTGGCTCGGCTCTGCTGGTGGCGTCAGTACCACCTCCTCGATGTGGTGAAGCGGCGGCCTCAGTACCGCCGGTGGAAATAGCATCTCGGGTGGCATCAGTACCACCGTCATCATGATGTGCGGCATCAGTACCGCTCTCCTCTTCCTCATCTGGCGCTCTAGATGGATCCTCGCGTTGTCGCTCAGATGAGGCGCCTCCTGCTGGTCTTCTACCGCTCCTAAGTGTAACAAAATCAGCATCAAATAGATCCGACGAGATAACATCAAATGAGTCACTAGAAGTGGTAGGCTCAGTGTGAACTACCTGCTCAGATTTCCTCTTCAAGTTATTCGGATTAGGCTCGATCTGTGCAGGGATAGCGGCCTTCCCTCTCATCAGGTCCCGCATCTCCTGGCGGAACTCGTCCATCTCCCGTCTAAATGTAGCCTGCTGCTCTGTGAAGAGGCGGGCTAGATCATCCATGGCGGGGCTCTCATGGGAACCCGACGGGTTGCCTCTCTGGTAATGAGGCTGCTGGACCTGGTGCTGCTGCGGCTGAGAGGGGTAAGAGGAATGATGCTGCTGCTGGTGAGCCTGCTGCTCACGTCTCCAATTCTGTCCCTGCTGCTGGTAGGGACGAGGTACGAAGGATGATGGCTGGTGTGGCTGGTATGCTGGGGGCTGCTGGTGATCTCTCTGCTGGGAGTACTGCCCTCCCTGACCGGCTGGCTGCTGTTGGGACTGGTTACCCCCATTCCCCCACCTGAATCCGGGATGGTCTCGTCGGATTCCAGGTTGAGGGCGGTCATACCAAATCCCGTTGACATCCATCAACGGTTCCGCATCGTAAGGGGCTGGTGGGAGAACATCCAGAGGCTGATCCGGCTGATATACCACCATCTGTAAGTCTGGAGATGGTGGTGACTGGTAAGAGGGCTGCTGCTGCTGGTACGGCTCCGCCTGTACAAGGTGAACTTGTCTAGGCTGCTGCAAGGAGCTGGAGCGCTGAGACGAGCTGCGGCTGCCACCGGAATCGCCTCGCGACTGAAGACGGGGCTGAGGAGCCGTCTGTGCCTCCTGAAGACACAAGAGCTGGGTCTTCATGTCGCTCAGAGTTTGTGCCATTTGTTCCATCTGAGTTATGCCCTGGCACTGCTTCTTCTCTATGATTTCCATGCGGTCCAACTTCTCGCTGATAATCCCCATGTCCGCAGCGGCCGACTCTGCCTGTGCGGCTGCAACTGTGGACGAACTGGATGGACCTGCATCAACCCGTGCTATCCGCTGATACTGCACGGGTCCTGGCGGCTGCTGAGATCTCTGTGTGTACAACCGAGTCCGGGACATCACCATGTAATTTTCGGACATCTCCTCATAGATGGCCCAGACTTGGTTGTGGTCCTTGGCAAAGTAGGACCCGCCGCAAGAAGCATTCACCAGACCCTGAAGCTCTGGTGTCAGCCCACTGAAGAAGCTCTGAACTAGGTTCAGCTTCGAAATGTCGTGGTGTGGGCACCTATCCAGAAGCTCTCTGAACCTCTCCCATGCCTCGTGAAATTGCTCGTTAGGGAGCATGGAGAAGTTGTTGATCAGGGCCCTTGCTGCATTCGTCCGCCCGAGTGGATAGTACTTGTTCAAGTACTCGGTGCGGAGCTGCTCCCAGGTGTAAACAAACTTCCCTAGATGTTTCAGCCAGGCGGCTGCTCTATCTGCCAGTGAAAAAGGGAAGGCCATCATCCGAATCGTATCTTGGTCCACACGACGGTCGTGGACAGTGCTACAAATCATCAGAAACTCCTGGAGATGGAGGTGGGGTTCCTCAGTGGCGAGTCCGTGAAAATGAGGAAGCATCTGCAGGGTGTTCGGAGGGAACTTGAAATCCCCCACGATAGCAGGTATCACCACCCACTGGTGCATCAATGTAGATCCGGGGTTGTGAAGCTCCCGCATCGGTCTCGCTGCGGCGGCGGCTGCCTCTGCTGCGGCAGCTGCTGCTGCGGCTGCTGCCTCTGCATCAGCGTCAGGAATGTCCTCCGGCTCGCTCGGCTCGTCTCGCTCTCTTCGGAGTCGCTCCAACTCCCTCCTCATCTCTATCATGAATGCCCCCTGATCGCGTAACTGTTGCTGAACTGTCTCTAATGACGCGATCAGGGTGGAGTTAATCGCTCCCTGGTCTAAGACAAAATGTTCGGGCTGGCGATCGTCTGAACTGCCGGCTCCGGCCATAGGGACGTCTGCAAAATCAGATGAGCCCAACTTAGGTTCTGTCAAATTAATTCGTCTTTCCTCGGGCTCATGTCTCTCAGTAGCAGAAGAAAGGGGGTCGAGGGGGAACAGGGTGGAATCGAACTCGGGCCCGGAGAGCTGGTCTCGACTCTCACGGGCCAACCTAGATGATGGAGTAAACGCGCCTGAAAGCGGTGCAGCCAGAGGCTGCCTAAGAGATCGTCTACCCATCATCTTGATCTTGGCGAGTTGGGCGGATGGGATCTGGAGAAAATATGATCGCAAAGCAAACCCCCGGTTCACCAACGCAACACAATCTGAAGACCGTGCAAGCTCGGTCAATTTATCTTGTCAATTTTATTTGGTGAACATACAAGATATCAGAGCGCTTACGTGACCTGTTAGGATACCCGATGCTACTCCAACCGACTGGCCCGCACGGAAGAGTCGGTAGTCAGCTAGAAATAACACCGGAGGGTTCTACCTAGGGTGCGGGTCACTCTTTCGCGCATCCAAACCATACAAGGAGGGGGTTGCTCTCCCCAAGACAAATTTTTAATGTGAGTGTCTTTTAGGGTCAATAATGTTATCCAGTCCCCAATTTTTTTTGTTTTTCTTTTTAATTTTTTTTCAAAATAAATACAAGCGGCCTAACGGTTTTTCCGATTCTCCTGATGATTAAGCCAAAAACAGAGGGAGAAGACGAAAAAGCCGATGCGCGAAGAAATCAATGATGCATGCAGAGAAAGAAATGCGTACCTTGTCTCCAGCACTCTACATGCAAGTGATCCGCGCAGAATTTAAAGACAGAATAAAACTACCTAAATGGTGCAACGGGAAAAACCGGCCTTAGACAAGCAATTTCTATCGATCGTGAAGAACAATAGTTAGCTAACCGAATCGAGTCCGGAGTCCGATCTTGGGAGTCACTCGGTGCCCGCCACAACGGGTCCTGCCAGCGCTGTATGTGACTCCTCACGGCACGTGGTCTCAAATCCAATTAAACTAACTTTTTCAGTGAATTTTATTAAGGTCCAATTACGTTCTATAGGAACAGATATTCTATTAGGTGTTGGGCCTTAAAAATTTACGTCACAATCAATCAAAATTCCTATGTCTAGGGGCTAAAACCGCGAGAAACACCGGAAAAGGCAGCTAGCTATAAAGACCACGATAAAAGCCGCGAAAATCCAAATGGGTCCCCCGAGCACACCGGTGCTCGGCGAAACAGACCCGCTAAGTTACAAATGTCCACAGTTCAAAGTCCAAGTCCTAAATTATTACAAAAAATTGTTCTCTCTCTCTCTCTAAGTAGAAAATTTCTTCTTCTTCTCTCTCTTCCTCTTGCTCTTCTTCCCGTGCGGATCCTCAAAAAGTGTACTCCAAGTTCTCCACGCAGTACCTCGCACAAAAATTAGAAAGAGAGAGTGTCAGAAAACAGTTATAATTTAGAGAGACAATATGGAAAAATGACTACAAAGCCGTGCTCCCCGGCAACGGCGCCATTCTGATGACCGCCCGAATGACAGAGGTAAAGGTACAGAAAATGTAGGTCGTTGCGACCTCAGTCACTCAGAACGTGTCAATCAAGAAAATGAACCACAAACGAAGATAAATCAACGAAACACAGAGAAGTGGTCCTGCTATAGGATTAACCTGGTATAGCTCCCAGGGTCGAACACAAGGAGCACGGATTGGCTAAATAGCCTACGATGTAGTCAGAAATGCAAGGGAGTCTTTTTTTAGTGTTTTTATTTGTTTTTGTAATTTTTAGATTTTTTTAAATGATGAGAAAATGAAATAAAATGAATGCAAGGCAACTTCAACAATTTATAAAACACTCCAAAAATAATGCAAAAATTAAGGAAAAATGGTTTTTATGTTTTTTAAGTTTTTTACTGTTTTTGGTGAATTTTTGGAATTTTTCTAATGGGTAAATTAATTATTAAAAATCAAACAATGCGAAAAACAGAGGGTACTGTCCAGCAAGGCTTAAGACCCAAAAATAAAATACTCTTGGATCTCAAAAAGCCCTAAAGGTAATTTTCCTATAATCTAGTAAGAATAAGGAAAATGTAGGCACCCTAATTATTGTTTTTGGATTTTTAATTTATTTATTACAATTTTTATGAGTTTTTAGGGGTTTTTCAATTTTTAGGGTTTTTGATTGATGAAAAGTAGCCAAAATTGGCTAGAAAATCAAACAACAAGCAAGAAACAGTACCTAATTTTTTTAGAATTTTTGGTGGAGTTTTTATATTTTTTTGGTATTTTTAAAGTCAAACAGTAGCAAAAATAGGTGTTTTTGAATTTTTAAAAATAATAAATGAAATCAAAAATGTCCTCAAAAATCATAGAAATTCCTACACCATGGCAGGAGCCATGTGTCAAAATATCATTGGATTTGGAGGTCGTTTGATATTTTATTCAAAAATAAAGGTGGGGCACTGTGCACAGGGACCTACGTGCAAATACCCAAAAGTTCTGGGGTCCTGGTGCAAAATACCCAGCAAAACACGTGCCAAGCACGTGCCTGGGGCACTCAAGGACCAAATGGTAAGAAAAATAAGTCCCAAGGACCTATTGATAACTCGTATCAAAAGTCCAGGGGGCCCATTTGCAATTTACCCAAAATAAAACGCACATGCGCATACTCAATGCTCACAGGGGTATATTTGCAAATAAACAAAACATTTCATTCAATGAATAACGTCCAGAACTACAGGGCGAAAGATGTAAAATGCCCAGATACACACGTGACGACGCACGTGGTCACACACACACAGGGGCATACATGCAATTAAAATAAAGCACGAGGTCCATACTGCAAATAACCCTAAGTGAAAAAGTTTCTAAAAATAATTACAGTACTAAAAAGAAAATGACAAACTACGAGGGGGCCCTACGATATTTACCCCTTTATTCGCCGACGGTCGGATGGGCGCCACGTGTAGGCTGGACGGTCCGGATGTGCTGCGCCTCTTCTCTCTTCGTCCCTTCGGCTCGATCAACGGCTGGGAGAGGTCCACGTGGAAGATCTGACGATGCTGGGCTCCTGGTCCTCTCTCCTCGGCTACAACGGTCCAGATGTCTCCTCAGATAGATCGATGGCTGCTGCTCCTTCAAGGATGGACGCTCAGGATTAGAACTGGAGCGAGGTCTTCATCGGACGGCTCTGGAGGATGGTGCAAGAACTCATAGCCGACGAACTTCGCCGGCCTCCTGCGTGCGCTACACCCCTCCTCAGCTGCTGCAATTGATCGGAGAAGCTCCGCTGCACTGTCCCGCAGCTGATGACGATGGCTGATGGTCCAGCCGAGCCCTGGAGGGGCTCCGACGAGGCCTGGCGGCGCGAAGCTCTGGTCTTGAATGGACTGGAGGCTCAGACACCTCCTTTGGACCTGCAAAGTGGACAAGAAGCTTCGCGGGTCGAGGGCAAAATGCCTCGACCCAAGAAGGCGGGGTGAAGGTGGACGGTGCTGTGGGGCGGACGAGCTCCGGCGAGGCGGAGGCGATGGAACTCGAATCCCAGCTCCGGGGCGAGCTGGGGTGAATGAGCGGGCGTAGAAAGTGCACGGGGATACGGCGGAGGTGATGAGATGGTCCGATGATCGAGATATAGAGCGTGGCAGTCGGAATCAACGGAACACAGCAATGGGTCGATTTGGGGGTAATCTGAAATTACACTAAATGGGTAGGAACTAGGGTTACCTGATGGATGCTGGAGACTATGCTGGAGCTGCTCTTGCTCCTGGTCGTAGCCTCGAAGGGCGTCAAGGCCTGAGGCTCGATGCTCGACGCCGGTGGCGGAGCAGCGGCGGCGAAATACGCCGGATCGATGGAATCGCCTCCTTACCTCACTGCAACAAGGGCAGACGCTCGCTGTCACTCTCGCGATGCCTATGGAGGTCACTAGGAAGAAGGAGATGGTCCAAAGATGGGGCGCGGAGGCGGCGGAGCTCGGGATATAAATGGTGACAGGGGCGTTTAGGGTTGAGGGGCGACAGCGATGGAAAGCATGGATCGCGCGGCGAAGGATCGGGCGGGGATGACGGATGATCAACGAAGGATCCGGGCGCGGGATATGCGTGGAAGACAGCCTGGACACGCGTGGGAAAATCGGAGAAGATGGGGTGGCGCGCTTCTTCCAGAAAAGGAAGGAGTCCGCGGGGGAGTTGACCGGGGTCAACAGTCCCCCGTGGACCAATCAGAAGCGGCCACGTGTGCGCGATTTTTGTTTATTTATTTTAGGGTAGAAATAGGACGAATTAAAGAAAACTCAAAACATGAAATGTTTTTCTTTTATTTTTTTCTATTTTTTGGTGATTTTTAATTAATTTTTGGAAATAAAAATAGGGTAGCTATATATATAGGTATATGTACACTATATGGATTTTTATTTTTGATTTTTTTATTTGTTATTTTTATGTATTTTTATGCTCATTTTATATTTTATTTATTTACACCATAAAATATGGGATAAAATGGTATTTTTATTTTATTTTAATTATTTATACACAAGGGTGAAATAAATAAATGTATACATTTATACACATGGTATATATACAATGTATTTTTGTATTTTCAATTTTGTAATTTTTATTTGATTTTTGTTTTGTTTCTTGTTATTTTATATATTTACAAAATGTAACATAGAATATTTACAAAAAGTTTAGAAAATAATTGAATTTATTTACAAGGTTAAATAAATACAATGATGTGGTTTATGTACATGGTGAAAGGGTATTTTTTTTGACTTTTTGATTTTTTTAATCTTTTTATTTTGTTTTTAATAGTTTTTACAAAATATATACAAATATTTACAACATATTTTTGGGTGAGGAAAATATATAGTTTTAGAAGTATATACACATGAGCTCCTATCTCCCTCTACTTTGGCTTTTATGCGGTCAGGCCCATGCTGAGCCCTCCCTTGGGTTAGGTTGCTCAATATTTATTCTAAATATTTCCCTCTTTTTCTTTTTGCTCTTTATTCTTTTATTTTTGCACAAAAACATGCTAATTATAGGTTTTTACACAATGCATGCTTTTGGTAATTATTTGTATTTACACATATCTACATGTATTTGCAAAGGTTTTTGTAGCTAAAATAGAAGAATAAAGAGTGATGAATGGGTATTCATCAAGTTCCAACGACGGTTGAACCCAAATCTTCGAGACGTAGTCATGAAAGAAATTTCAAGATGGTGGAGCGCCGATTTCATCTATCCCATCTCCGACTCCAAATGGGTAAGTCCGCTACATGTGGTACCCAAGAAGACGGGTATCACTACAGTTGTCAATGAGTCTGGAGAGGAGATCGCTACCAGAGTACCAACTTCTTGGAGGGTCTGTGTGGACTACAGACGATTGAATGAGGTCACCAAGAAGGATCACTTCCCGCTACCCTTCATTGATCAGATTATCGAACGGTTAGCTGGGAAGAGTCATTATTGTTTCCTTGACGGGTACTCTGGATACAATCAAGTGGCCATTGCGCCCGAAGACCAGGAGAAAATGACATTCACCTGTCCGTTTGGGACATATGCTTTCAGACGGATGCCCTTTGGTGTATGTAACGCTCCGGCGACATTCCAAAGGTGCATGTTGTCCATCTTCTCGGACATGGTGGGTGACTGTATAGAGGTCTTCATGGATGACTTCTCGGTCTATGGCGACGGGTTTGACGCTTGTCTTGACTGCCTAGACCGTGTGCTCAAGCGCTGCATTGAGGTCAACCTTGTTTTATCCTGGGAGAAGAGTCATTTCATGATGACTCAGGGGACGGTCCTTGGTCATATCGTCTCCAACAGGGGCATGGAGGTCGATCCGGCTAAGGTGGATATCATCAGAAAACTCAATCTGCCGTCCAACTTGCGTCAGTTACGGTTTTTTCTGGGGCATGTCGGTTTCTACCGACGGTTCATTCAGGACTTCAGTCGAATTGCCCGACCGCTCACTGACTTGCTGACAAAAGACACCGAGTTTATTGTCAATGATAAGTGTCTTGAATCTTTTGAGACTCTCAAAACTATGGTTGTTTCAGCTCCTGTCCTTCAGCCACCCGATTGGTCTCTCCCATTCGAGATCATGACGGATGCTTCAGATTTTGCCGTTGGGGCTGTGCTTGGACAGAGGAGGGATGGTTTACCTTTTGCCATTCACTACGCCAGCCGGACCTTGGATGCCGCTCAGCGGAATTACACTGTGACTGAGAAAGAGATGGTGGCCGTAGTCTTCGCTCTTGATAAGTATCGATCTTACATTCTGGGATCTAGAGTAACCATCTACACTGATCATACCGCCATCCGGTACTTAATGGCTAAGAAGGATGCCAAAGCACGTCTCACCAGATGGATCCTTCTACTCCAGTAATTTGATATTGAGATTAAGGACAAGCCTGGAGTCAAGAATGTGGTGGCGGATCATCTCTCTAGATTGGAGAATCTTGAGGAATCTGAGCCCATCGCACCTATCACAGAGACATTTCCAGATGAGGCGATCTTGGCTGTCACCTCGCTCCCGTGGTATGCCGACATTGTGAACTATCTTGCTGCCAAGACGGTTCCACAAGGTTGGCTC
Source organism: Ottelia alismoides (assembly GCA_037367405.1). Lineage (NCBI taxonomy): Eukaryota > Viridiplantae > Streptophyta > Magnoliopsida > Alismatales > Hydrocharitaceae > Ottelia > Ottelia alismoides. The sequence continues at coordinate 45,749 of JAZKJV010007892.1, read as the reverse complement.
AGGCAGAAACTTGAGACCTTCCTGGCGAAGGCCAAGTTTTACCATTGGGAGGATCCCGTCCTTTATCATGAAGGAGGGGACAATATCTGGAGGAGGTGCATTCCTCAAGAAGAGCATCATAGCGTCCTCACATACTGCCACAAGCTTGAGGCAGGAGGACATCATTCTGGAAAAAGAACAGCACAGAAGGTGCTTCAATCCGGCCTATGGTGGCCTACTCTCTTCAAGGATTCTGATGAGTTCGTGAAGAGATATACTGACTGTCAGAAAATGGGAACCTGCGGATAGAGAGACATGATGCCCATGCAACCCATTCACTTTTGTGAGGTTTTTGATGCATGGGGGATTGATTTCATGGTCCCATTTCCTAAGAGTCAGGGATTCGAGCATATTTTGCTCGCTGTGGATTATGTCAGCCGATGGGTTGAGGCCATCCCCGCCCGAGCCGCAGATGCTAAAACCGTTTGCAAGTTCTTGAGGAAAAATATCATTTCACGGTTCGGGGTACCTAGAGTCTTGATTTCAGACAGGGGGTCTCATTTCATCAATGACAAAGTCAGGGCCCTTGTAGACGAGTTCGGTATTGACCATCGGGTTGCCACTCCTTATCACCCTCAGACTAATGGTCTTGCCGAAGTATCGAATCGGGAGATAAAGACTATCTTGCAGAAAGTTGTCCGCCCAGACCGAAAGGATTGGTCACAGCTTTTGGACTCGGTCTTGTGGGCTTATCGGACTTCTTTCTTGAATCCATTGGGGACATCTCCCTTTCATCTCGTCTATGGCAAGCCGTGCCATTTGCCAGTGGAGATCAAGCACAAATCTTTTTGGGCAGTCACTGAGTTGCTTTTGGATCCTGAGAGTATAGGAGACCAAAGAAGAGCAGAATTGGCAGCCCTGGAAGAACTGAGAGATACAGCCTTTTCGAACAGCCTACAGTACGAAGAGAAAGTGAAGACATGGCACGATTCGCATATCAGCCATAAACAGTTTGAGCCAGATCAGAGAGTATGGTTGTTTGATTCCAGGATGAAATTATTCCCAGGGAAGTTGCAGAGCAAGTGGAAAGGTCCGTACGTGGTCAGGAAGGTACATGACAATGGCAGCATCGACATATCCGAACCGTCATCTTCCTCTACCTTCCGCGTCAATGGTCAACGCCTGAAACTATATCTTGATCATGATCCGCCGACCATTGACGTTGCCCCCATTCTTCTGGTATGAGATGTGTCCTTTGACTCTCATCATCTGCATCTCATACATGGTAATCAATTCCATCTTCCGTTGTACAGATCCATCTATTCATATCACTTTCATCTGTCAGATATCTTTTCTTCTTTTCTTCTTTTCTTCTTTTCCTTTTCTATCTTCTGTATCTATCAAAAAGGTGCCACCCTTGTAGACAGTTTTCCATACTTAGGACGTACTTTGTCCTAAGTATAGGGGGGTGTGCACCCCGACTTTCTCTATTCTTTCCAATTCTCTCCATTGTCTCCTCTTCTTGTCTATACTTAGGGATATTTTACCCTAAGTATAGGGGGAGACAATCTGAGTACGATCTGTTCATTCCCACCCTTGACCCTCCCTGCATTGTGTACAGTCTTCTATACTTAGGATTATTTGATCCTAAGTATAGGGGGGATGGTCGACTTCTCATTCATTGATTGATTCAGTTATTTCTTTATTCTTTAGACTTGTCTATACTTAGTACGAGTTATGTCTTCTCTTTTCTCTCCGATCTATGAGGACATAGCTCAAGCTAAGTATAGGGGGGTCGTATATACTGCGTATATACTTTAGCCATAACTCGTACTTTCGTATTTTCCTAATAAATATGGCTAATAATTCTGTAAAATTCATTAAAAATCCTTAATAAAAAGATGTGGTTATTCCTCAAATTCTTTTTGTAATTACTGATTAATAAATCAGGTGAAAATGTTTTTTGCAAAATGTTCAAAAAATGGTTTGAAAATTTTTGTGAACATCTATTGAAAATTATTTCGAAAATATTTTGTTACATGTTTTCAACCTGTGTAAAAATGTGTGGTTTGTAAAACTTCTTTTCTTTGTGTGAAATAAAATGTTTGAAAAATGATTTGCAAATGGTTTGAAAATGGTTGCAAAAATGATTTGAAAACTATATATACTGTTTGAAAAACCTTTGCAAAATGATTTTCATATGTGTGTACATGTTTGCAAAAATGTTTGTAAAAATTATTTTGGACTATTGTTTTCAAAAATTGTGTGAAAAGCTTGTGTCAAATAAGTTTGAGGAATATACATACATCACACCAAAATCTACTATATGTATATATGTATAAAATTGATCACTTACCCTTGTAAATTCTTAAAATCCACTTCTTATATATAAGAAGCACTCCCGTGTACATATTTTTCACCTAGTTCTAAGCCAAAACCTTTTTGTTTTCAAAAATTCCAAAAACATTTGCAAAATTAAAATCCAAAAACATCTGAAAAATCTTTTTGAAAAATACAAAAAAAATGCATCTGCATATACATGCATCATCTTTTGAAAAATCCATAAAAAGTTCAAAATCTTTGAAAATTGCATCACAAAAATATTTTCTGCACTGCATTGCATAGCATGGGCATTTTTCGGATTGAGTTTGATAGTTGAACAAGTCTAAGTAAAATCCGAAGATTGGAGCTTGATTGGACCTTAAAATCTACCTAATAACAGGAACCTTATAGGAACTGGGTTTGAGGTACTTCAAGTCTAGTTGACGTAATTCTTTGAGGATCACGGGACTTGGTTCAATGGATTCTTGACTGCCTAAGTAGAGTATTTCGGGGCACACGCACGATTCTTGTTGATAATGACCTAACTTGGACACCCGCACCTTTCACATGGCTCAACTCAGTTGGAGTGGTGAGGGGATTGGATTTGCCGGTATGAGACGCACACAAGTGGAAACACTTGTCCTCCTCTAGGGAGGGAAGTGCACCCCAACCCGTCCAGTGATTAGGAAGTCTAAAGACAGGAGGCTGTGGGTTGCAATAAAGCTTCAAAAGAGGGATAGTCTACTGGTTTAAGAGGAAAAACTCCTTATGTAAATGCTGCTGTGAATAGTATTAAAAAAATGTTCAGGCATATACAAAAATAAAAAGCATGCAAGTATGTACAAAGTCAATAAGCAAGCTTGAGTTCCAAAGTCAAATATGTGAGCCTGCAGCAGGATGACTTGACTACACTGGTCTTGCATCCCGGGATAGGTAGCTACACTGGCTACCGTCCATTCTTCTCTGCACCCCCTCCTTTTGAGCTGGTTGCCACTTGAACTTAGAAGGTAATACCCCACTCCTCGAGGATGGAGTCATTGGATTGGGGAATCATTGGGTTATCGTACTGGAGAAGTCAGTTTCTTTGTCATTCTAGTTGGGGAGAGCCACCATCACTTACACTGTACGAGTCAGATTCATAGTCGTAAGAGTTTGCGTACGATTTGAGGTATTTCTGACCTGGCTATTGAGGAGACTTGAGCAGAGTTTTGGGATTCTCAAGGACTGTGGAATTTCAAACACGGTTCTCACTAAGGTTCTGCCCGCACTAAAATTCCAAAGGTCCGACTTAAGCTCCAAACTTTGATTTTGCGAAGACAAGTTTGATAATCAGATAAAATCCAAGTTCTCCTTTTTCTTTTTTTGTTTTTTTTCTTTCTTTTTGCACTTATTGCATAAGTGTTTGCTAGGGACTAGCAAAGGTAAAGTATAGGGGGATGATGAATCCACATTTTATCATCTTTATTCTATCATTTTGGCACTAAAAACCCTAGCAAATGCCTGTAAATAGCCTTAAATACATCATCTTAGCATTCATGCATGTGCATCATATTAGTGTGTAAAATACTGTAATTAAGGCCAAAATTATAGAATAAATAAAGAAAAGAAAAAGAATAAAATATTGTAAATATTTTATGACCCAAAACCCCGAGACCTAGGCATCCAGATGAATAGGTCGACAAGGAATAAAGTAGGGGGAGATAAGGTCAGAAACACAGTACAAATACCTACACCTTCTATTCATTCTTTATTCATTTTGGGACCTATTTTTGGTTCCACTTTTTATACATCAAATAAAGAAACTTTGTGCATGAAAGTTGTAGATAATTTTATAAAGAAAAATACAAAATTGGTTTCACAGAAAAAGAATGTACAGATGAAAAGTTATGGTCTGAATAAGAATCCAGAATCCCAACTTTCCAGACCCGTTTCTTACAACTGACAACTCCAAATGCATCAAACTCACCTTTAATTGTATATAGAAGAAAATAAGCTCTTTAATGGCGGTGGTTTCACATTTGGCGGAGCTACGGTTTGAAAGTTGAGTTTTGGACCCTCATTGTATACCTATATTGAATAAAATATCCAATTTATTATTTATTCGTTATTTTTGCATTTTTATATTTTTATAATTATGTAAATATTACTTATAATATATATGTGCATTAAAATTAGAATAAAAATGCAAAGAAAATACAAAATAAAAATACTTGTATAAATAATACATAGGTATACTGCCTATACATATACCTATACAAAACACTCTTATATTTTATTTAATACACAAAACATATCAGAAAAATTAAATAAAAATATATTTGTGTACATAAAAGTATCTTAGAATTTTAGAAAATAATAAATAAAAATAATAACATTAAAATACACAAAATAAAAATTAAATACTTAAATACATAGGTATTATACCTATATAGGGTTAAATAGGTAACTTGTAAAAATATAACTCATAAAAATAATTAAAAATCATAATAAAATACTACATAAAATAACGAATATTTTTTATTTAATAACCATAATTTAATTCGACCATTTAATATTTTAAAATGAATTAATGAAAGAATTCTCCAGGGTTTTTCCTAGTTGGTCCACGTGGACCAACTAGGTGCAAACCCTAGTTGACCCCGGTCAACTAGGTGACCTAGCCCCTGTAGACTCTGACAGCCTCGTTTTTGACCCGTTTTGCGGATTTCTCAAGGCCAATCCTTTCACCCTTTGGTGTTGCATCCTTCTGCAACATCGTTCCTCGTTGATCCCTCTCGCTCGCCCATGATTTATCTTGGCTTTTGGACCCAAGATTCGCAAGATATCCATCGGTCTAGGAGCCTCGCCAGTCATGGAGTCAAACCCAATATATTGAGCACCCAACTTTCGATTTGAATTCGAACAGCCTTCGGTCCACCCCTCGCGCCTCTTTCGTGCTCCAGAGCTACCTGGAGGTGACAGCTCCGTCGTGGGCTCTTCAGCCAAGGCTCCCGAGGTCGGAGGTGCTTCCCCTACCTCCCGCGAAGTCGCCGGTCGAGGTTTGCTCCTCCCTCTGGCTCCGGCCATCGAGGTCTTCACCCCGCCTTTTTATTCAGTCCATTAGCTTCCTGTCAACCTTAGATTCGAAAACCCCAAAAAAAATTTGAAGTTCAATCGACTATATCGCCAAATCAAGCACCTTGGCCAGAGCGCACCTCCGGCCGTGCATCTCCATCTCGATCCGAGCATCCCCGAGTCCATCAAAAGGTCCAGGCAGTTTGCCCTGGACCCCTTGACCATTTTTGCAGGTCGACGCGAATGTGAAAGTGCCTGGAGGCGAGTTTTGGAGCTCGCCGGAGCAGACGCAGCCCCCCAGCTCCGCCCGCTGCCCGAGAGCACCACGGGCATCCCCGTGGCTTTTTGATGCCATTAGGAGATAGAAGACGATCCCAGGACGCTCCTCGTCCATTTTGAGGACCTACCGTCGCCGGAGGAAGGAGATCGAGGACGGAGAAGCTCACCTTCGTCGGCGCTCTTCCCTGTTCTTGCAACCAACCTCTCAGCCGTTGGATCGAGGAGGAATCCCAGATCGAGCAGCTGATAATGCTCCCGCACCCTATGTTAATTTAGGCAGATTAATGTCCAAATTAATTAAAGTGATTCGTTGTAGTCATATACGAGGGGTTAATCAAAAACCACTTATCGATTAATATGAAGTTAATTTTAAGCGGCAATTTTTTTCTTGGTGGAGTCCAAGGTCGATCTCAGGGAGGCATCTGTCTCCTTAGGTGAATTTAAGCAATTATCCAAGTGTGTGATTTTTGGGAAGTAGTTTTTTTTGTCTTTTTTATATGCAGACTTGTGCAGACAATGCAGGTCAATTTAATGTTCAATTTAATTATGGTATCAAATGAAGTCCAAAAATTATGAAAATTGACCAGATGATTAATGATGATGAAAATGACCTACACTATTTTTTTTGGAATTTTTCGACACTAAATAAATTTACTGTGAATTAAATGAACAGACAGAGTAATTTTCAGTATTTAATTTTTAATAAATATCAAACCACAATTTTTTAAAAAACTAAAATTATCCTAGGTGGCTCTAATGATAAGGGACCTAGGAAAATTAACAGAACTTAATTTCACTGTGAAATGAATTAATTAAAATTAATCTAATAAATCACTCAACAATTTATTTAGGCCTCGATATGCGTGCAAATGCTATGAAATTTTTATGGTATGTTAAAAATGATGTCCTTAAGCTCCTGTGAATTTTTGATAATTTTTGAAGGCACAGAGAATTAATTAAAAATCAAAAGGTGTCACTGGGCAAAATATGTCAACAATTTACCAATTAATTCACTAATAATTCAAATGAGCTTACAAAAAGATGACACGTGGACCAATAGACAGAGGACAAAATTTCCAACAAAATGCAATTTTTAGAATTTCAAAATGATGTAAAATGCAATCTAGGGATGTGTGCAAACACAGGGGTGTAAATGCAATACAGGAAATTAAAATTACAATAAACAAATATGCAGACAGGGACTAAAATGCAATTACCTATAATGCGGGGGACTCTTGTGCAAATTCTCCACAGGGCACGTGCTCCTCACGTGGGGTCTGCTTCACAGGGACCTTCTTACAATTTTGGAAAGCTCCAGGGGCCTCTGTGCAATTTACCCAGGCCGCACGTGCTCCTCACGTGGGCGGCTTAGGCTCGGAAGGCGGCGGCGGCTCGGAGCGAGATTAGGGCGCTCTGGAGGTCCGGAGCGAGGCTCGGTGTAGCCTTGGGTCGTCCGAGCCTAGGCTTGGGGCCGAGGCTCGGGCTTCATCGACGTGGCGTGTCTGCGTCCGTTAGATCCTTGATCGATCCAACGGTTGTGGATCACTCCTGCTGATAGCGACGTGGGCGATTAGTGACCGTTGGATCTAGATTGATCCAACGGCACCTGGAGCGCGATGAAGTGGTGACGTGGCTGATCTATCGCCGCTGGATCGTGACGAATCTAATGGCTCTCTACTGCTCCGGTCGTGGGTGACATGGCGTGATTCGGACCGTTCGATCAAGATGATCGAACGGTGGCTGTACGTTGTCTCCAACGGTCCTCCGCCACCTGCGGAGGAGAAGGCGGGGCTCCGGCGTAGCTGGCTCTGCTCTGCCTCGGTCGCTAGGCGTCGATGAAGCTCTTCGTATGCTCTCGAGTAGCTCGGAAGATGCGGAGCGTACGTCGAAGCCTCCGGTGGGCTCAGGAGCGGTGGAGATGCGCTGAAGCTCGATGGCGAAGAAGCTCGAAGGGAGCTCCGGCGAAGCTCCGGCCAGTGAAGAAGTGAGGACCTGCAAGGGGTTAGGGGTATAGCCGAAGCACGCGTGTGTGCGTGGAGGTATGTAGGGTGAACGGCGAGGCCTAAGGCGGAGTGTGAGTGGTTCGACGAGCGAGCTCCGCCGAGGTGGCGGAGCTGGAGTCGAGGAAAGTCGAGATGCAGTGTTTGAGGGAACAGAAGGGTGCGCGAAGATCGGAGCTCTGTCGCGGAGCTCGGAGGAATGAAGGTGGAGCGAGAAAACAACGGTGGACGGCGAATAAATTAGGAGAAATCAGAGGAAGAATTAAGGAGAAGATCAGAAGATGATGGAGGGGGCTACCTGGGGAATGGAGCTCAGATTTGAGCTCTAGGTCTTCGCTCGAGGGCTCGGTAGGGTCCCGAGCTCGCGCAGCTTCGCGGAGGGAGGCTGTGACACGGCAGAGCTTGCCGTGGATCTCGCCGGAGAAGAAACTTGTCTTCGCTCGAAGACACACCCAATTGCTGTCACCAATGGATCGATCTGAGCTCGAGGAACCTCTCTGGAGTGGCGGATCGGGGTGAACGTCGCCGGTGGTGACGTATTTATAAGGTGAAGGTGGTGGGTTGGCTGGTGACGAGGCGAGGTTGGTGGTCGACGTGGGGCGACTCTGGTGGGAGTGGTGGAGCGTGAGGTAGACGGCGAGGATGAGGGACGAGTGGGTGACGTCGTGGGGGTGTCAGCGGTGGGAGAGGGTGGCTGACGTGCATCCAAGAATAGGAAGGGGGCGCCCCTCCCGCAAGGCAAGGGACGTGGGAGAGAGGGGCGTCTGGAGGTAGGAGACGAGGTCTCTACCGTTGGATCTTGGGATCCAACGGTGGTGATCAGAGCGTGGTGGGCGGGTAGGATGAGATCGAGGCGCGCTGATGATGGGCCGAGAGCGCGCCACGTGGTGGGCACTGGCGAAGGCACGAACGAGCGGCGTAGATCAATGCAGGAGATGATCGTATGGTCCAGGCAAGGGGCGTGTGTGGAAAAGGCTGGGCCGTTGGATCTGAAGCGAGGTCCAACGGCTGAGGACGCAGGCGGATGAGGCGATGGGAGGCGGGCCGCGTGGCGCAACCAGAGGGCGCCACGTGGCCTGCTGTGAGTGGCTGGAATAAGATGCACGTGTAGAGAGAAGAGGGGACCGAATTTGGAGAAACTCAAAACATGAAAGTTGTAGATCTCGATGAGATCTACAAGTTTCATGTTGACCAAAGACGGAGATGAGGTCAAATATGATACATAAATACAAGGATACATAAATATACATATGTAGTATACAAAGTGGCCCAAAAACCCAACTTTCTCATACAAGCTCCAAATTCAATGAAATTAGTCTCATTTTAAAGGTCTTTTAATGTGTAGTATTCTAAGAGTAAGTAGACCTAAATCGGAGTATGCATGAGGACTTTATGTGCATTCTAGTGTACAGGGGTTCTCAGGCTTTATTGGCTATTTACAAGGGTGATTTTTGGCATTCTTCCCTATATTATTAACTAAGTAGTATAGATTATAGAGAAGAGGTTATTTTGGTGAATAGGTATTTTACAAGGGATTTTTGGCTTCTTATTTAAATGCAAATGAGCTGCTAAACTGCATGAGTTATGAATATATGCATGAATGCTATTTATGCAATATAAGGGGAAATATGCCTCTATTTTCTCGGGAACAAGGCTCTATTTTTGACTTTTGAAGTGATGAATAACAGATTCATCAGCAGCTACCGTTGGATCTCCACCAGCTTCGACCGTTGATCATCGCTGGAGATCTGATCGTCGCCGCTCATCCGCGAAGCGTCATCAGCCGTCCACAACGCGCCACGTGTCTAAGTGACCCATCATCCACCGTTGGATCGCGCACAAGAGGGTATTTTGCAACTCACCCCTCGTGCCTTTTTGTATTTAAGTTTCAATATTTAAACTTTTGTCTGTAGTGTTAAAATTTTGTAATATTTGCATGTGAACCCTTGCCTTTGTTTTATTCGCACTTAGGTCCTTCGCCACGTCACCTCACGTGCCTGTGCGCGTGAGGGGGTGAGCATTTTGCAAGGATACCCTTTGAGGTTTGGGTATTTCATTTCAGTCCAAAAATATTGTATCACAGTGTAGAACTTTAGGCTATTTTGCATTTGAAGCCCCTGTACTTTTGGAAATTGCACTTAGGTCCCTGCCAGGCGTGTGTTGCGCACGTGTTAGGTTTGGGAATTTTATGCTAAGGTCCCTCCAGGTTTTGTAATTACTGATTGGCCCTTAAAATTGAATATTTAGTTTATATTTTTGTGGAAATTTTTGCATGTGAGCCCCTGGATGTTTGAGAAATTGCATATATACCCCTGCCAGGCCTGTTTAATATTTGGATGCTTGCTTTAATTATTTAAATTATCATTTTAAGTCCAAAAATTCCACAAAAATAGGGTTTAGCTCCTGTTAACTTGTTCTTCCACGCTGCATTTTTAGTTTTTGATTTAGTGCACTGTCTAGCTTAGAAAATGCCAAACAAAGTATTAAAACACTCCCAAAAATTCCAAAAAAATCACCTAGTGTCTATTTTAACCTAATTTAGTGTCAATCCAAAAATCATTAAAAATCTCAAAAGAAAAACACTAAAAATTAAAAAACACTCAAAAACTTCAAAAAATTATATAAAATCAACGAAAAATCCAAAAATCACAAACTCAGTTTCTGTTTGTTCTTTATTTTATTCTCTTTATTTGAAAAATAGTGTGAAAAATTTTTATTGCTGTTTGCTAATTTTAACTTCTATTTTATTCACAGCCAGCACTTATTTCACTGTTTTGCTTTATTTCAGTCTTTAAAAATACCAAAAACACTTTGAAAAATCCCCAAAAATCACAAAAATAGTAAAAAATCCTAAAAATATCAAAAACATTTTATTTCTGAATTTTTGGTCATTTTTACATATTTTTATACATATTTTATCTTGCCTTTCTTTACATTGAATTTTTTTCCAATATTAAAATTATATATATATATAATATAAAATTATAAAAATTAGAAAATTAAAAATCAAAATACAAAATTAAAAATTAAATTAAAAATAAAAAAAATTAAAATTAAAAACCCACAAAAATTGCTTTGTTTGCTTTCTTAGTGTAGACATTTCACACACATTCACTTGTGCACCAATTTTTGATCTACCCTGCTTGCTCCCTGTGTTCGAACTCTCTGCATACTTGTCCCTATACACCATTTGTGCAGAGTTAAAAATAAATTTTAACTCCACATTATTTCTAATTTATTGATCTTTAGCGTGGGTTAATTGTTGATTTTAGTTCAGATTTAGTGTGGTCAAAACACCGACTGAGTTCACGCTTTGTGTTGAACTTAAGACCTCCTATTTTTGGCAAAATCAGTGGCCTCGGTACCACTCTCGGCATGTCGACTCGCGGCATCAGTACCACGCTCTGGCTCAGCAACTGTGGTGGCATCAGTACCACCTCCTCCAACTGGTGACGCGACGGCCTCAGTACCATCGGCTGGATCAACATCCATGGTGGCGTCAGCACCACCGTCATCATCTCTCGTGGCATCAGTACCACTCTCTCCTCGCCTGGCGCTCTAGGAGTGGCATGGGGCGTCGCTCAGACGAGGCACCGGCTGCTGGCATCCTAACGCTCCTAAGTGCAACAAAATCAGCATCAAACATGTATGCAGATAAATCACCAAATGAATCACTAGGAGTGGTAACCTCTGTGAACTCTACCTGCTCAGACTTCCTCTTCATATTGTTCAGGTTCGGATCAATCTGGGCAGGGATGGCGGCCTTCCCTCTCACGATCTCCCACATTTTCCTAGCGGAACTCATCCATCTCCCATCTAAAGGTAGCCTGCTGCTCTGTCATGAGGCGGGCTAGGTCGTCTAAGGAGGGGTTCTCATAGGCTGTACCATGAGAACCTGATGGGTGGCCTCTCTGGTAGTGAGGTTGTTGTTGATGGTGCGGGTGAGAGGGGTACTGCTGATGATACTGATGAGGCTGCTCTCGCCTCCAAGACTGTCCCTGCTGATAGGGACGAGGACCATACTGCTGGTGCTGCTGGGATGACTGCTGGTGGTGAACTGGGGGCTGGGGCTGCTGGTGCTACTCTCGCTGATGGCCGTACTGGCCACCCTGAAGTGGAGGCTGCTTCTTGGGAACTGGTGCCTTCGGCCGACCAGTGAAATCCGGGATGGTCTCGTCGGATACTGATGAATCTCGTATTCATCATGCTAAAAACTCCTTATTAAAATCCCTGCTTAAACAAACCAATAAAAATATCCTTCAATTTCTCTATTTTTATTATGTACTATATTGTCTATATTTAACCTTAATTATTTGTATTTAATTGCCCTTATTTTTCTATAATTATTTTATAACTCAAAAACCCCTAAAAATTAGGTAGATAAGTTGTCTATAATTCACTGACCTTTAAAACCACTAAAAAATACAAAAACAATTCAAAACCACAAAAATCGGTGTTTTTATCCCCTTAAAAATACCCCAAAAATAGCTTTTGTACAGATGACCTCTTTTGGCTTTTTGCCCAACATGAAAGTTGTAGATCTCGTCGAGATGAGCAACTTTCATGTTTTGACTTTTTCCAAATTCGGCCTCTAACTATTTCTTTTATATTTTTCTTTGTTTTTATTTCTGAATTATTCTGATTGGGCCACGTGGCGCCCTCTGGGCCGCCCACGTAGCCCGCTCTCCTTCCCGCCACCTGGCGCCCAATCTGGGCCGTTAGATTCCCTTCCCCTGCTTCCATCCTCACCGTTCACCACGCATCATCCCTCAGCCGCCCGATCTGATCTCCAGATCAAATCTAAGCCACTACTTAGCGCCTAAATCTCAGCCCTTCGATCTCATCTTCATCCAATGGTCCTACACCTGCCACGTCTTCCCTCCATCTCCACCGTCAGATCTTCGAACCATCCAACGCCTCTCCTTGCTCCATGCCACCCTTCTGTCCACTATCGTTGGATCTCACCCATCTCCTCATCTGGACCGCTCATCACCGCCTCAACGCCAACCGTGTGATCAGATCTTTGGATCTGATCACAGCCATCCGTCCGCGCCTCAATCCCAGCCGTTGGATCGCAAGATCCAACGTCTCTCCATCGTCTCCTACCTCCGAAGCCACCCCGACTCCAGGCGTAACGCCCCTACGACTCGCCGCCCCCTTCCTTTTTTAGCCACTGCCCCAGCCACCCATCTCCTCTCATAACGCCTCCCTCACAAAGCCATGACCTCCGCCATCCTCGCGCCATCATCAAATCCCCTCGCAATCACTCCCACTCCATTAAACCCTCGCTCCAAAAACGCCCCTCCATCACCGTAACCTCCGACCTCCTCCACCTATAAAACCCCCTCCCCAGCCACCGGAGCCACTCATCCACCATTTGGGAGCTTCGGCCCGAGCCCCTGGCTCTCCGATGACAGCGGAGAAGCCCTTGCAAGGGGGCGTCGATGGCCGAAGCCCCGGTGTGATCCGTGGCCTCCGACCACGAAGCGGTCGCTTTCTTGCGCCGCCGAGCACCAGGGAGAGGTCGGCCCTGTCGTGCGACGACCAGGGCTTCCATTGAAGCCCAGCCCAGATCTCCTCCTCCGCCAACTCCTCGCTCCGGCGAGGAGATTTTTCATCTTTATTTTTCTCTATTTTCTCCGATTAATTACGCCACCTACAACCACCATCGCTCCCATCTGATCCTCCCACGAGCTCCACCCGATCACCAGCAACCTCGCCAACCACCTCTCTCTTCTCCAGAACCCCCTCATGCTCCGACCACCTTCTTCGCCACCTCGCCGGAGAAGAAGATCCCGGGCCTCCATTCCAGTCGCCCCAAGGCCTCCAGCCCACTCACCGTTCACTCCCACGCACTCCACCAACACACGCTTCGGCTATCTAACTTGCAGGAACTTCAATGATCGGACTCGGCCACCCCTCGCCCGGTCTCGAGTCCCCACTCCGATAGTCAAGCCTCGCCGAGCTGTTCCAGACCTCCACAGAGCTCCGCAATGGCTCCAGCATCTCCGCTTGGCCTCCAACCAGTCTTCCCCAACCTTCAGAGCACCTTGCGAGGCGAGGCGGAGCTATCAGCAGCCCACCGGAGCCCTGCCTCCTCCGGTGAGCCACGGCGGAGAAGATAGTACAGGCGCCGTCCGATCGTCTGGATCGGACGGCCAAGATGATGGCACGTGGAGAACCGAACCTCTTGCCAAAGCTATAGGCTCGGGGCTTCCCAACCTCAGCCCCGAGCCACCAGTTGCTGCCACGTGGCCCCAACCTCAGCCGCCTCCCGAGCCTGGGCCTTCACGTGCCTCGCACGTGGGGCCTGGGCAAATTGCAGAGATGACCCTGGAAGAAATCGAAATTGCAGTTTGGTCCTCCAGGCACGTGCGTCACGTGCGCACCTGGGGTTATTTACAGGGAGGCCCTCCAGAGTTTTGGAAATTACATTTATGCCCTTGCGCGCATGGACAAATTACTCACAGGCCCGGGCGGTTTCTTTATTTGCATTTAGGTCCCTCCAGGGACCTAAATGCAATAATTATCCCTTTATTTTATTGCATTTTTATTACAATTATGCCCTTGCACTGTTTTTAGCATAACTTGAGCATCGTAGGTCCAATTTGCATGATTTTAGTGTCGTTTTGATCCTTGTTTTGTCCTCTACAATCTAGCATACTTATTTGTCTCATTTGACACTGTTTTAAATTAAGTGAATTTTTATGTTAAAATGGACCTAGCTCTACTTGTTTTGCTTGATTTCATGACCGATTTTTAATGATGTGTTCAAAATGGCTCTAACTTCATTCTATATTGTGTTGCTCATATTTTAGGGTATAATTGTAGCATTTGATTCATCATGCATATTCCATTGCATTATTTGCCCATGCATCACTTTAATTTGCATAAAAACCGATAAAAAATGCATGCATCATAGCATCACCTTGAAATATCATAGTGCTTCAGAATTTGCATATGGACCTGAAATTGAGACTAAATTGCAGTGTACTTCATGAATCTAAATTCAAAAGCCATAATTAAGCAGCTGTGTCCCTGTGTTCGACCTTGGTAAACTTGCCAAGCATAAATATTCCACAGCATTCAAAGACTGTGGTTTTTGCTGAACAAAATTCGCCTCCTATACTACGACTTAAGATATATTTATTATCGAGGCGAATTTCGCGTTCATCAAATGGCGCCGTTGCCGAGGACACGGCTTTGCTTAATTTTTTGGATTTGATTTTTTTATTTATTTATTTCAAAAATTTTTAGGTCCTCATTTCATGCATAATTTCTTGTTGATTTAATTTCTTTGAGTTTCTAACTTTTTTCTTTTGTGGCAGGGCCCATGAAAATCGGGGACGCCTGATCATCATGGAGGCGCGAAGTCGGGAGCTTCCGCTGAAGAGGCCGCAAAAGAAGCCGTGAAGAAATGCTAGGATTTTTATCAGTCTACTTGCATTGCATGTTGTAAAAAAAAAAGAGAGAGAGAGAGAGAAAACTTGCATCTGCATATTTCTTTTTCAGTCTTGCATATTGTATTCAAAAAAAAATCCCCCCCCCCCCGCACACACACACACACACACCTACACTGCACATATTCACCCCCACCCTTCCCCTGTATATTTCAATCTATCCCTCTCTCTCTCTGTGTATATCTACTCTTCACGAACCCCCTCCCCCTCTCCCTTGTATCATAGAACCCCCCCTCCCCCCCTAAACGCAGACCTTACTTAGGATATTTGTAGCCTAAGTATAGGGGGGACCTGCCTGCTCTTCCATCCCTCGTCCTGTCTTCTTGTACTTCGGCCAATTTTGGCCTAAGTATAGGGGGACTCTCCTCCTCAGTTCCGCTATATCTCCCTGTACTTGAACCGAGCCTTGGCTTCATGGCACTTGTGCTATGAGGACATAGCAGATTTTAAGTATAGGGGGGTATACCGTATATTATTGTATAGTACCTTAGCCTTAGCTCGCGTTTTTAAAACTTTTTAAATTTTATTTTTCGGGCTGGGTTTTGGTAAACTAGTGAACTGAGTAAAATCCTGTAAAAATTAAAATTTGAGGGTTTAATTTTTGTGAATATTCCTGTTTTTTTAAAAAAAAGTATAAAATTAAAACCCATAAAAATTTGCAATAGATAAAAATCACACAAAAAAAATCACTAATCCTTGGAGTTGGTGTATTCCTGACACATTCACGCTCACGCAAGGCTTGAGGATTTTTGAGGACACTGGATCTCTGGGATCTTGAGAGTCTGAGTTAACATGCCTTAGTCATTAGGGTTTTCATGACTTAAATATCCACACTCCTCTGGTTTGAAATATTTGAGTGCTATATTGCACCTCTTAATCTCTACTTTCAAGAAAATATGATCAGCACAGTCACTTCCACAACTGCATGATTGATGAGCTGAGATGAGATATCACTTAAGGAACTAGGACCAGAGAATTGAGTTTAGACCCAATCTAATGATATTCGAGGATGGGATAAAGTTAATGAAGGATCAGAAAACCTGAGTGTCAGCAAAAACCCTAGCCAGTATGTGAACAAGATTCATATGCTATCTCTTGATATTTACCTAAAAGTGCCAGGGTGTGATGAAACTTAAAGAAACTTGTTGATCAGTGTGCGCCAATCTCTTGGTAAAAGCAGTGGAGCTAGCCAACAAAAGAAATGAAATGTCAAAGAAAAGCTCTAAAATCAAAGTCAATTCCAAATGAGCTTCCACCAATGGCGAGCGCTCCCAAAATTTTCAAAGTGTCCACTTGGACCAAGCGCTAAATAGGACCAAGGAGTCGGGCTGACACCACAAAAAGGGCCCTGCATCGTAAGCGATACAAGTCTGGGTGTCGAAGGTATCTTAGATACTCAGAAAAGACACACCCCCGGTGTACTCCCAGAAAAACAAGTGCAGACGACTCCAACTCTCTTGACGGACACATTGATCAACAAAGTATTAATATACATGTGTTGAGTAAAAAGGCACTCGAGAGGCCCCTTGTTCCAATGTGAGGGTGAGAAAATTATACACAATCCTAGTACCTCCATCATCTGGCCGTCCATCTACATTTTAAAGTCTGACAAACTAAAGAGATGGTTGACTGAAGCAAGAGTAGACTTCTTCCCTAGTATTGAGGATTAGGTCTAGAGGAGAGTCTTTGGGACTGGAACTTTGGGTGATGCTTCAACTCGACTCTCATGAAATGCAGTACACTAAATGTCATATCCTTATATATATGTACAAAAGAGAGTCTGATAATCAGAGAAGTTGGATTCCTTCTGACTAAGGCTTGATAAACCCAGAATTTTAGGATCACTCAGGTCAAGGGTCTTCGAAAGATCAAGCCTTGAATTTTTCACACGCACTGTCAGGAATTAATCCGACTCCTTCATTCTTTAGATGCTCGAGGACGAGCATGGTTTAAGTAATAGGGGTATGATGAATCTCGTATTCATCATGCTAAAAACTCCTTATTAAAATCCCTGCTTAAACAAACCAATAAAAATATCCTTCAATTCTCTATTTTTATCATGTACTATATTGTCTATATTTAACCTTAATTATTTGTATTTAATTGCCCTTATTTTTCTGTAATTAATTTATAACTCAAAAAACCCCTAAAAATTAGGTAGATAAGTTGTCTATAATTCACTAACCTTTAAAACCACTAAAAAATACAAAAACAATTCAAAACCACAAAAATCGGTGTTTTTATCCCCTTAAAAATACCCCAAAATAGCTTTTGTACAGATGACCTCTTTTGGCTTTTTGCCCAACATGAAAGTTGTAGATCTCGTCGAGACGAGCAACTTTCATGTTTTGACTTTTTCCAAATTCGGCCTCTAACTATTTCTTTTATATTTTTCTTTGTTTTTATTTCTGAATTATTCTGATTGGGCCACGTGGCGCCCTCTGGGCCGCCCACGTGGCCCGCTCTCCTTCGCGCCACCTAGCGCCCAATCTGGGCCGTTAGATTCCCTTCCCCTGCTTCCATCCTCACCGTTCACCACGCATCATCCCTCAGCCGCCCGATCTGATCTCCAGATCAAATCTAAGCCACTACTTAGCGCCTAAATCTCATCCCTTCGATCTCATCTTCATCCAATGGTCCTACACCTGCCACATCTTCCCTCCATCTCCACCGTCAGATCTTCGAACCATCCAACGCCTCTCCTTGCTCCACGCCACCCTTCTGTCCACTATCGTTGGATCTCACCCATCTCCTCATCTGGACCGCTCATCACCGCCTCAACGCCAACCGTGTGATCAGATCTTTGGATCTGATCACAGCCATCCGTCCGCGCCTCAATCCCAGCCGTTGGATCGCAAGATCCAACGGCTCTCCATCGTCTCCTACCTCCGAAGCCACCCCGACTCCAGGCGTAACGCCCCTCCGACTCGCCGCCCCCTTCCTTTTTTAGCCACTGCCCCAGCCACCCATCTCCTCTCATAACGCCTCCCTCACAAAGCCATGACCTCCGCCATCCTCGCGCCATCATCAAATCCCCTCGCCATCACTCCCACTCCATTAAACCCTCGCTCCAAAAACGCCCCTCCATCACCGTAACCTCCGACCTCCTCCACCTATAAAACCCCCTCCCCAGCCACCGGAGCCACTCATCCACCATTTGGGAGCTTCGGCCCGAGCCCCTGGCTCTCCGGTGACAGCGGAGAAGCCCTTGCAAGGGGGCGTCGACGACCAAAGCCCCGGTGTGATCCGTGGCCTCCGACCACGAAGCGGTCGCTTTCTTGCGCCGCCGAGCACCAGGGAGAGGTCGGCCCTGTCGTGCGACGACCAGGGCTTCCATTGAAGCCCAGCCCAGACCTCCTCCTCCACCAACTCCTCGCTCCGGCGAGGAGATTTTTCATCTTTATTTTTCTCTATTTTCTCCGATTAATTACGCCACCTACAACCACCATCGCTCCCATCTGATCCTCCCACGAGCTCCACCCGACCACCAGCAACCTCGCCAACCACCTCTCTCTTCTCCAGAACCCCCTCATGCTCCGACCACCTTCTTCGCCACCTCGCCGGAGAAGAAGATCCCGGGCCTCCATTCCAGTCGCCCCAAGGCCTCCAGCCCACTCACCGTTCACTCCCACGCACTCCACCAACACACGCTTCGGCTATCTAACTTGCAGGAACTTCAATGATCGGACTCGGCCACCCCTCGCCGGTCTCGAGTCCCCACTCCGATAGTCAAGCCTCGCCGAGCTGTTCCAGACCTCCACAGAGCTCCGCAATGGCTCCAGCATCTCTGCTTGGCCTCCAACAGTCTTCCCCAACCTTCAGAGCACCTTCCGAGGCGAGGCAGAGCTATCAGCAGCCCACCGGAGCCCCACCTCCTCCGGTGAGCCGCGGCGGAGAAGATAGTACAGGCACCGTCCGATCGTCTGGATCGGACGGCCAGGATGATGTCACGTGGAGAACCGAACCTCTTGCCAAAGCTATAGGCTCGGGGCTTCCCAACCTCAGCCCGAGCCACCAGTTGCTGCCACGTGGACCGAACCTCAGCCGCCTCCCGAGCCTGGGCCTTCACGTGCCTCGCACGTGGGGCCTGGGCAAATTGCAGAGATGACCCTGGAAGAAATCGAAATTGCAGTTTGGTCCTCCAGGCGCACGTGCGTACCTGGGGTTATTTACAGGGAGGCCCTCCAGAGTTTTGGAAATTACATTTATGCCCTTGCGCGCATGGACAAATTACTCACAGGCCCAGGCGGTTTCTTTATTTGCATTTAGGTCCCTCCAGGGACCTAAATGCAATAATTATCCCTTTATTTTATTGTATTTTTATTACAATTATGCCCTTGCACTGTTTTTAGCATAACTTGAGCATCGTAGGTCCAATTTGCATGATTTTAGTGTCGTTTTGATCCTTGTTTTGTCCTCTACAATCTAGCATACTTATTTGGTCTCATTTGACACTGTTTTAAATTAAGTGAATTTTTATGTTAAAAATGGGACCTAGCTCTACTTGTTTTGCTTGATTTCATGACCGATTTTTAATGATGTGTTCAAAATGGCTCTAACTTCATTCTATATTGTGTTGCTCATATTTTAGGGTATAATTGTAGCATTTGATTCATCATGCATATTCCATTGCATTATTTGCCCATGCATCACTTTAATTTGCATAAAAACCGATAAAAAAATGCATGCATCATAGCATCACCTTGAAAATATCATAGTGCTTCAGAATTTGCATATGGGCCTGAAATTGAGACTAAATTGCAGTGTACTTCATGAATCTAAATTCAAAAGCCAAAATTAAGCAGTTGTGGTCCCTGTGTTCGACCTTGGTAAACTTGTCAAGCATAAATATTCCACATCATTCAAAGACTGTGGTTTTTGCTGAACAAAATTCGCCTCCTATACTACGACTTAAGATATATTTATTATCGAGGCGAATTTCGCATTCATCAGATACCGGGTTGGGGGTGGCCGTACCAAATCCCGTTGACATCCATCAACGGCTCTGGCTCGTAGGTGGGTGGAGGGAGTACTGCCAGGGGCTGATCTGACTGGTAGACCACCATATGAGTGTCTGGGGATGGTGGTGACTGGTAGTACAGCTGTGGCGGCTGGTACAGCTCCGCCTGTACAAGGAGAACCTGTCTAGGCTGCTCCTCGTACCTGAAGACAAGGCTGAGAAGCCGTTTGTGCCTCCTGGAGACACATGATCTATGTCTTCAGGTCACTCAACGTCTGTGCCATCTGATCCATCTGCGTGATTCCCTGGCACTGCTTCTCCTCTATCAGCTCGATCCGGTCCAGCTTCTCGCTGATGATCCCCATGTCTGCGACTTTAGACTCGGCCTGTGCAGCTGCCACAGACGAAGTAGAAGGATCGGCACCGACCCGTGCTATCCTCTGGTACTGCACGGTCTGTGGTTGTGGTTGTGGGCATCCCTGAGTGTAAAGACGGGTCTGGGACATCACTGTATAGTCCTCGGCCATCTCCTCGTAGATGGCCCAGACCTGGTCCTCAACCTTGGAGAACTAGGAACCGCCACAAGAAGCATTCACCAGGCCCTGTAGCTCTGGTGTCAACCCGCAGAAGAAGCTCTGAACTAGGTTCGGCTTCATGATGTCGTGCTGTGGGCATCTGTCGGTCAGCTCTCTGAACCTCTCCCATGCCTCGTGAAACTGCTCGTTTGGGAGTATGGAGAAGTTGCTAATCAGGGCCCTCGCTGCATTCGTCCCGCCCGAGTGGATAATACTTGTTCAAGTACTTGGAGCGGAGCTGCTCCCAGGTGTACACGAATCTCCCCAAATGCTTCATCCAGTTGGCTGCTCTGTCGTCCAGGGAGAAGGGAAAAGCAATCATCCGATTAGTATCCTCGTCCACCTGACGATCGTGGATGGTGCTGCAGATCATCTCGAACTCCTGGAGATGTAGATGGGGCTCCTTAGTTGTGAGCTCGTGGAAGTGGAGTAGGTGCTGAAGTGTGTTCGGGGGGAACTTAAAGTTCCCCACGATCGCTGGAAGTACCACCCACCGGTGCGTCAGTGTCGATCCGGGGTTGTGCAACTCCCTGCATCAGCCTCAGCTCTGCTGCGGCTGCTGCCGGCTCATCGGGTTTCCGTGGTCCTTCTCGGGGCCCGCGCTGCTCACGATCGGCTCTCATCTGCTCCATCTCTCTCCTCATCTCTACCATGAAAGCCCCCTGATCTCGTATCTGTCTCTGCATGGTCTCGAGGGAAGCTAACATGGTGGTGTTGATCGCACCCTGGTCTAGTACGTACATGGTCGTCTCTGCCCTCTGACCCTCGGTGCGATCCTCGTTGCTGTCCATGGTCTCTGCAAAGGCAAAAGACCCAAACTCAGGTTTCGAAATATCAGTATGCTATCTCGCATATGGCACTGGTAACTCAGGAATAGAAGAAGGGTGGTCAAGGGGGAACGTGGCGGAATCGAACTTGAATTTGGAGAGCGGGTCTCGGTTCTCGCGAACCAACCTAGATGAGTGGGCTGGAGTGCTAAAAAGCGGTGCAGCCAGAGGCTGCCTAAGAGACCTCCTGCCCATCATCTTGATATGGCGAGTCGGGTGGATGAGATCTGGAAAACAAACAGGATGAGCAAACAAACCCCAAGTTCACCTACTCCACGCTGAGCTGAAGCCCGTAAGAGCTCGGCCAATTATCTTGTCAATTTTATTAGGAGATCATGTCAGGATAGCAGAGCGGTTACGTGACCTGATAGGAATCCAATCTGCCAAATAGACTGTCCCGTATAAAAGGCCGGTAGTCTGATCGGGGCTCGGATGTGGCTCTAGCCTAGTATGCAGGTCACTCTCTCGCGCATACAAACCAGACAATGAGGGGGTTGCTCTCCAAAAGACAGATTTTTCAGGTGAGGTGTCTTTTAGGGTCGATTTTGTTTAGCAGTCCCAAATTTTATGGTTTTTATTTTTAGATATTTTTCAAATCAAACAACGCCTAACGAATTTTTTAGTTCTCCTGATTATTTTAACTCCAAAAAATCGGGGAGAGAAGATGAAAAAGCCGATGCGCAGGAATCAATGATGCATGTAGAGTAAAAAATGCGTACCTGACTCCAGCAGTCTACATGCAGGGTGATCCGCGCATAAATAAAAGACTGAATATAAACTACCTATATGATGCATGCGAAAACTGGCCCTAAGCAAAGCAGTTCTACATTAAAGAACATATGACTAAGTGGTCAATAGGAGGGATCGGTGTCCAGTCTCGGATGCCGATCGGTGCCCCCCACAACGGGTCCTGCCAGTGCTGTATACGACCTCTAGCGGCTCGGGACCCCTCAAGTGACCAAGTAGCCTTTTCTTATTAATTTTATTTAGGTCCAATTACGATCTACTAGGTACAGGCATAATGTGTGGACCCTAATTATTACGTTACAATCAATGAAAATCCTAAGTTAGGGCTGAAAACCACGTAAATCAAATGGCAGTAAATAAACGGTCAAAACTCGGAAAACCGACGAAAATCATGGTGAGGTCCCCCGAGCACACCGGTGCTCGGTGAAACAGACCCCGATCTCAACCAAGTATCAGTCCAGGTCCCTGTATTATTACAATAAAATAATTCTACTGAAAATAAACTACGCTAAGTCTACGGCTAATCTATAGTTATTTCGCGGCTATTCTGCAGCTGCTGAACTTCGGCTCCTCCTCCTCGTGCTCTCCTGTGGCTTCGTAGAGAAAGAAGCCATCTCCGACTCCCGCGGTTGCTTCGGCTCTTCGAGAAGAGCCGCCTCGGTCCTCGGGCCCTCGCAAGAAAACAGAGCAAAGTGTCAAACCAAGTTATTATAAGAAAAACAACAAAAGCAAATATATACAAAAATGGAAATAAAGCACAAAAATAAAAACAAACAAAAATAAAACAGAGAAAATCAGAAAGCTGCGAAAAGCGGCGGAAAACTGAAAAGAAAGCCACGGAGAGAGCCGCGAAAAACAAAATCGAATAAAAAGGAAAAATAAGGACTACTACGCCGTGCTCCCCGGCAACGGCGCCATTCTGATGACCGAAATAATCGAGCAATAAGGGAGATAAATAACTCAGGTCATTGCGACCTCAATCACTCGCGGTTCAATCAATCAAGAAAAATAAAAGACCACCAAAATCAGAGATAAAATCACTAAAAACAGGAAGCGGTCCTCGCTACTTTTATTAACCTGGTATAGCGACTAGGGTCGGACTCAGGGAGCATGAGTTGGCCTTGCGACCTACGAAGTAGTCAAAGAAATAAAATAAACAAAAGAATTTTTTGGTGGATTTTTAATTGTTTTTATTTTTTTTGTATTTTTAATAATAAGGAAAAATAAGAAAAAGGGAAAGCAAGCAAATTCAACAATTTATTTAAGCACTGAAAAATACTACAAAAATTAAAATAAAATTATTTTTATGTTTTTAAGGTTTTCAAGTATTTTTGGTGAATTTTTCAGAATTTTTCACTTTTTAATTAATTTTATAAAAATCGAAAAATGGGAAAAAGATGGGCTACTGTGTAGCCAGACTTGAAAGATCAATTAAAAATATAAAATTGCTCTATAAAAGTCTGGAGGTAATTTTTATGAAAAATAAAAACAAAAACCAAGCTCTAGAAAAAGAGTTTGTATTTTTTTATTTTTATAGAATTTTTTAGAATTTTTATAAGATTTTTAGGGTTTTCAATTTTTAAGGGTTTTATAAATCCAAAAAGCACAAAAATTTGACAGAAACTAAAAAACACTAAAACTAACTATCCCTAATTTTTTTAGAATTTTCAGACAAATTTTTATAGTTTTCTTTGATAATCTAATTCAGACAGTAACAACAATCACTGTTTTTGAATTTTTAAAAATATCAAAAAACCTCGAAAATGTCCCAAAATTTTAGAGAAATTTTTACACAGTGGCAGGAGTACGTGTCCAAATTTCACCTAATTTGGATTTAATTTGATATTTTATTTAATAAAAACAAGGCTCACAGTACACAGGGACCTAAATGCAAGAGAACATAGTTCCAGGGGCTTAAACGTAACAATTGCTAAAACTTTAAGGTAAAAAGAGCAAAAAGCCCAGATATTCGGCACATGTTTAATAAAACCACGCACATGGGTATAACTGCAAATATGGAAATTAAAATTTCATTTCATAACACAGCAATAACCACAGCCCTAAACATGCAAATTGTCCAACATATCACGTGACGAAGCACGTGTCTCACACATGCAGGGATGAAAACGCAAATAGAATAAACATCAAGGTCCAATGTGTGAAATGTCCAAAGTGCAAACTTATTTAATAGACTAAATTATAACTACTGAAAGCTGTAGGGGTATGGGTGCAATTACCCAGCCGAGGCGCATGAGGGCGCACGTGAGGCGCTAGGTGTCGAGGTGTGGTTGGTTGCTGATGCGCAGTCCTGATGCAGCCGTCTGGACGATCCAACGGTAGAGGCGCGAAGGCGAACGTGGGTGGAACGTGTCCGTTAGATCATGGATCTAACGGCCTGATATGGCAGAGCGTGGATGGTGGAGATGCAAACTGGTGTGGCGGGGAAATCCAACGGCGGGCAAAGGATGAGGAAGAACACCTCCCAGGCGAAGTTCCCCGGTACACCGGAGACGATCCAGCAGGCCGATGAACGATCGGAAAGGGGGGTCTTCTTCGCAATGACACTCTGCGTCGGGTGGTCCCCTCCGATGAAGCCTCCCATGGTCGGATCCTCTGGCAAGGGAAGAGCGACCTGGAGGAGCTCCGGCGAAGGGGTGAAAACACAACCAAGGGGGGTACCTGCTCTTATTCACCTGCAAAACAAAGTTCTCGCTCGGAGGAGCACTCCCGCGGGGGTTATTCGCAAAAAGGGAAAGGGAAGCGACGTGGGTGAGCGGGGGAAGGCTCCGGCGAAGGCGGCAGAGGGAGCCCAACTCGATCCTGCTCTGGTAGCCAAGATCGAGGTGATCAGATTGTGAGAGAAGGGTGACGATGAGTCGGAGAAGGTATCGGTACGGATAGGATGGGCTGGCGGAGCTCCAGCCACTAGGGCGGAGTGGGCAGAGCTGAGATGCGAGAATCGGAAATGGACGATGAAAGAAAGACTAACGGGTCTACCTGATGGATGAGGTCGACTGTGGATGAGCTGACAGAGCTCTGGGAGTCTTTGCCTCAAGGGGTCGTTGGGTCCTGAGGCTCAGGCGCACCTCGCGGCGGCGCATGGCGAAGAGTTCGCCGAATCAATGGTTGGGGACACCTCCTCCTCACTGCAACATGTCCCTCGGCTAGCTGTCACTCTAGGGAAGGTAGTGGAGGTCCTGGGATGGGAAGGCGGAGCCAAAGATGGCGTGAAAAGTGCGGCGGAGGTAAACTTTTATAGTGCTAGGGGTCCGTTAAAATGGAGATCGGGCGAGATGGTCGGAGCTCGGATCCCTAGAAGGATGATCGTGCGAGGGTCTCTGATGTATCGAGTGTAATTAGGACCCGGGGTTTAGGCGAAAGGAGGTCGGGTTAGATGGGGAAAATTAGGAGGAGTCGGGTCGAGCGCAAGATCCGCGGGCGAAAGTGGTCCACGGGGGAAGTTGACCGGAGGTCAACATTTCCCCGTGGACCAATCAGACTTCTCCATTTATTAATTCTTTGGAAATTCAATTAAAATTATTAAATGGTTTCATTTCGAAAAAGTCAAAACATGAAAAATGTTTCTTATTTTTCAAATTAATTTTTTGTGATATTTATTTATTTTTTTGAAATATAAATTATGTATATACATTATATTATTATTATATATAGGTAGGGAAAAAGGAGCCTACCTCGGTGGGTGCATGTAACTCCCTACACCCGGTCTAATTCTTCATTATTTTTTGATTTTTTGAAATGAAACCTTGGGGGATTTAGATCACCATGTATCACCATGTTGTCATTCCAAATTCAACTTAATTCGAGACTTTTATCATCACCATCAATACTACCAAATTTTAACGGTCTCAAAATTGCTGAAATCGACCATGTCTAGATGAACATGTTAGGAATGTTTGTTTTGCATGAAACTTGAAACACATATTCCCCTTAACATATTAAGTAAATCCCCCCAACTTTTATTTCAAAAAAAATAAAAAATAGTCGAAAAATGGGGTGAGTGCAGGGAGTTTCCTACACCCCAAGGTGCAGGCTCCCTGCCCCCATATAGGTATATACATATATTGTTTTTTATTTTTATTTTTAATTAGTTATTTTTATGCAATTATTCCAATTTTATATTTTATTTATTTATAACATAAAATTTGGAATAAAAGGTATTTTTATTTTATTTTTATTATTTATTTACATTAGTTAAATAAATAGGTTTATATACATATTTACATGGTATATGTACAAAGTAAAAAAATTATTTTTATTTTTATTTTTATTTTCTTGATTTTTATTTTATTTTTATAAATATGTATAAATTAACCAAAACACATTTTTATTTTTATTTTGAGGAAAATAAATTTATTTATAAACATAGGTGTATGTACATAGATTATTGACCCTATCTCCCTCTACTTGGTTTCTTTTGTGGTTAGGCCCATGCTGAGCCCTCCCTTGGGATTAGGTCGCTCAATATTTATTCTAAATATTTCCCTCTTTTTCTTTTATTTCTTTATTCTTTTATTTATGCACAATAACATGCTAATTATGCATAATTACAATATGCATGCATTTTGACAATTTATGATATTTGCACATATTTACATGGTGTTTTGCAAAGGTTTTGTAGAAAAATAAAATAATGAAGATTGATGAATGAGTATTCATCATAGACCATGTACATTCTAACCCTCGATTTTCCCCTTGTGTACATACTTCTATATTTAAGATTACTTGATCCTAAGTATAGGGGGATCACTGACCTCTATTCTTTCTTTCGTCATTGTAGTATAGCATTCTTTTCACTTCCCAAATACTCAGCATGAGTTATGTCTTCCTTTCATCGCTCTTTGATCACAATGAGGACATCGTTCGAGCTAAGTATAGGGGATGTCGTATATAATGTATATATACTTTAGCAATAACTCATACTTTGTGTGAGTATGTAAAATTCACAAAAATATTAATTTTTTTCTTGTACATACATGTTCATAAATGTTTGTAAAAATTATTTTTGTTCAAATGTTTGTAAAATGTTTTGATTGTAAAAAGTTTGTAAATATTTTTATATCAAAACTATATATATAGTACAAAATTTTTTGAAAAGTATTTAAAAAATAAAAGTTTGCAAAAATATGTTTGTAAATGTTTGAAAATACTTTGTAGAACTTCTTCTTCCTCACATTCAAACATTTTTCAGAAAATTTTGCATATTTTGAAAAAACTTGCACAAAAAGATTTTTGTACATATCTTCTTGTATATTCTTTTAAATCATAGTTAACATTTAAACTAGTATGGAATTAAATTGGAAAATGGAGCTTGGTCTAGACCTTAATCGACCTAACTTCAGAGGAACCTTATAGGATTTGGGGTTAAGATTTTTCAGGTCCATCAGTGAATTAATTCTTTGAGTCCACTAGGCTATGTTCACATGTCATCTTGATGAGCCTCAGTAGAACACTTAACAACACACGCATGACTCTCAGAGACAATGCCTTTACTTGGACCAACACCTTACACATAGTTCCATACGGATGAGGTGATGAGGAGGCAGAAGCCTTTGGCTTGGAGTAGCATACGAGGGCAGTACTTCTAGGCGGAACCTCTCATCTTCTTTTAGGGAGGGATGTGCACCTCAACCTGGTCTAGTAGCATTGAGGTCTAAAGACAGGAGTCTGTGGGTTGCAATAATACTTCAAAGAGGGATAATCTACTGACTCAAGAAGAAAAACTCCTTATGTACATGTTGTACCATGTAAATATGTTGTGTATATGCAGATCGAAAAAAAATACAAAAATATGAAAAACTCCAAAAAAAGTGGACATGCCTGATTGAAAATAAAATGCATGGCTGAGTGTATACAGTGAATAAGCAAAGCTTATGTATTCCACCTTCTCATATCATGGAATCTTTGCAGCTGGAGACTTATCTACATTGGCTTTGCTCCAAGGGATATATGGCTGCACTGGTCACAATCCATTCTCTTCTTTCACCTCTTCTTGATCTGGTTGAACTTGAACTTAGAAGGGAATACGCCACTTCTCAAGGAAAGAGCTGCTAGACTAGGGAATTATAGTTACCTTGTCAAGGGAGGTTGTTGCTTTGTCATTTCTGAGGAAGGGAGCTACATATCACTTATATAGTACAAGGAAAGATACATAGTCATTAGAGTTTGCGTATGTAGACTTGTTCTAACCTGGTTCATTGAGGAGTCTTGACCATATCATTGTGGAACTTAGAGGCTGTTGAATCTTAAACCTATCTTCCAATAAGGTTCCGACAGACTACTAAATCCAAAGATCTGAAAGAGCTCCATACTTTAATTTAATGAAGATAAGTTTAATAATCAATCTTGATTCTTTTTCTTTCCTCTTCTTCTTGTTTTCACTTCTTTTTCAAATAAGTGTTTGCTAAGGGACTGGAAAAGGTAAAGTATAGGGGGTGATGAATCCATGATTCTCACTCTTTATTCTTTTTTTATCTCTTTTTCTTGGCAAAACATTATGTAAATAGCTATAAGTATAATAACTTAGCAATCTGCATGCTCTTATTAATATTGCATAATTAAGCATGTTTTTGGCTAAATAAAAGAATAAAGAAAAATAATAAAGAATGAGGTATTTAGAATAAATACAGAGTGACCCAAATCTCAAGAGAAGGTCAAGTCTTGACATGATCGCAAAATAAAATAAGTAGAGAGAGATAGGGTTCACTATGTGTTGTACATTTTGCCTATACTTATACATATTATTTATATATATATATTTATTTTTGACAAAATAAAATTAAAATACTATTTTTACACCCTTGTATATATTTCTAGAATCAATATAAAAATAAAAGGAAAATCAGAAAAATTAAATAAAAATAAAAATAAAAATAAAAATCCACCATTCATTGTGAGAAATACATATGTATATATTACACTCACTATTTATTATATACCCTCAATTAATTTATAAAAATAAAATAAAAATTATTTTACAGTCCTAAAATTATTTTATAAATAAAATATAAAATAAGGGTCTTTATATAAAAATAATAAATAAAAATACTTGTATAAAATACATAGGTATAATATACCTGTATATAATACCATGTATTGTATATAGATTATTTTATTTGCCATAAAAATAGTTAAAAATCATAGAAAATGGTTTAAAAAATAATAAACATTTTTTATTTTGTACACGCATTATTTTAAATTCATTTGCTATTTTTTATTGAATTTTTATTTATTTTGTGGATTCTGAATTTCTGATTGGTCCAGCTAGGAATGTTGACCTCGATCAACGTCCCCTTCCAGCCCGGATCGAGTCGAAGCCTTCTCGCCGGAGCTTCTTCTCTGATTTTCTCTCCCGATTCCTAGCCGCTCCTGTCTCGAGATCCGGACCCGAGATTCCTCGTATACCTAAGATTCTCACGGATCCCTAGGATCACTCGAATCTCCTTAGAGTTTCGCACCACCTGTAGATCTTTCCAGACCCCTAGCCACCCCTATAAATCTTCTCTTCAGCTCCACCAGCTCGGTAGCTCGTTCCTCGTCCCTATTTTGACCCTTAGCCCCCTCCAGCTGAGTGACAGCTGCCTTAAGCACCCTTTGGAGCTCGGTTTGGTGTGGATTCAACGTAGCTCAAGCTTCGTGGCCGGACCTCCATCGCGAGTTGCTTCCCCGTCTGCCGCAACGTGGTTGAGGCCATAACCTCTACCTTTCCCTACGCCTGGAGTTCCTGAGTTCTTCAGAAGCCCAAGGTAGTATCCTTTTTGCCCTAACTTCCTAGTTCATCTCAATTTCATTTTCCTTCATCGTCGCCGTTCTTTTGCTCCGACCATCGGGTCTGGAGCCTTGCTTCCACATCCGTCCACATCGATTGAGATTTCGACTCATCACCACCCTTCTTACGCATCATAGCCATCTTGAATCTCGCTCATCAACGCGAGATCAAGCAGAGACCTCTTTCCCCCACCTTCGCCTGAGGTCAAGATCCATTCCCGTTCATTTCTCCCTATTTCACCTAGAAATAACTCGACCAGAGAGTACACTCTGAGTCACTCTACCCTTTGCAGGTTCCTGTGTGCGCAAGGAGCCCATTTGGAGCCCTAGCTGACCTGACGGAGCTGCTCCAGGCGAGGTAGCACCATCACAATTATCCAACTGTCCGCCCTCGCATTCGAGCCTTCCA
Source organism: Ottelia alismoides (assembly GCA_037367405.1). Taxonomy (NCBI): domain Eukaryota; kingdom Viridiplantae; phylum Streptophyta; class Magnoliopsida; order Alismatales; family Hydrocharitaceae; genus Ottelia; species Ottelia alismoides. The sequence continues at coordinate 15,352 of JAZKJV010007892.1, read as the reverse complement.
TCATATGCGGAGAAGCCATACGAAGGTGTTGGGACTTACGCCGATCCGATCAGCCAAGTGGATCGTGAGATCTACAAGGCCGAAGCTCGTCAGGCTTCAGTTCTTCCATCATCCTCCAGAGCCGTCCGATCCTCCTCTGCACCCAGTCCAGATCAGAGATGTCCATCCATGCCTACTTGATAACGGTTCGATCTGACTAAGCACATATCTGGGCCACATGTCGACATCGCCTTTTCAGACCGTCAGATCTGCGCAACTAACGGTCATCAGACAGTACGTCAGAAGTCGCTCCACGTGCGCCATGTACCCTAACCTGGGTATAATTTCCTTTTCTTCCCTAAATGATATCGTATTTAGTTTCATTCCATTAAATAAAATGTTTAGTTAAAGACATTTACGGATTGGACTCTCTAGTTTTTCATATTTGCATATCAGTCCCTCCGAGTATGCATCATGTGCATCCCTACGTGGTTTGCTGGGTTATTTAGATTTTTTTCCTTGAATTTTCTGCCGGTTATTGAATGCATGTTATGTTTTGAGAATTACATGTATAACCTTGTGAGCATGGATCACGTGTTATGCATGCATTGTTGGGGTTAATTGCAGATTTGGCCATGCGTTCTCTTAAGTTGTTATCTGATGAAGCGCCAAATCAGTCCTTTAAGAGTGTTGAATTAGCACTTGTAATCGTCATCGCAGTCAGGCCAAAATGGGCTCATCAAAGGACCATCTCATTTAAATATATATCAATCAAACTGAGATGGTCGTGATTTTTTATTTTACTTGGCAAGATACCAAGGTCGAACTCAGGGACACGAGCTTCTCTCGTATTAGTGATTGTCGAGATTTGCGATGAGGTAAAGGTGTAAAATAAATGCTAGGTCGTTGCGACCTCAATCACAAACACGGAGCAATCCAGAAAAATAACCACTCAAAGAAATAAATCAATCAACACACAAGAAGGAGCGGTCTGCTATAAGATTAACCTGGTATAGCTCCCAGGGTCGAACACAAGGAGCACAGATTGGCCTTGCGGCCTACGATGTAGTCAGAAATCCAAGTGAGTCTCTTTTTGGTTTTTATTTGTTTTTATATTTTTTTTTTTTTAGATTTTTTTTTTTAAAAGATGAGAAAATGAGAGAATGTAAATACAAGGGGACTTCAACAATTTATACAACACACAAGAAATGATGTAAAAATTCCAGAAAATTGATTTTTATGTTTTTTAGGTTTTTTACTGTTTTTGGTGAATTTTTGGAATTTTTCTAATGGATAAAATAATTATTAAAAATCAAACAATGCAACAAAGAAGAGGTACTGTCCAGCAAGGTTAGAAACTCAAAAATAAAATATTTAAGAGTGTCAATCAACCCTGGAGGTAATTTTCCTATAATCTATGAAGAATGAGGAAAATTTAGGCACCTAAATTATTGTTTTTGGATTTTTAATTTATTTACTACAATTTTTATGAGTTTTTAGGGGTTTTTCAATTTTTAGGGTTTTTAAGAGATGAACAATAGCCAAAATTGGCTAGAAAATCAATCAAACAGTAAGCAACAAGTCCTAATTTCTTTAGAATTTTTGGTTAAGTTTTTATATTTTTTTGGTATTTTTAAAGTCAAACAGTAGCAAAAATAGGGGTTTTTGAATTTTTAAAAATAATAAATGAAATCCAAAATGTCCCCAAAAATCATAGAAATTCCTACACCATGGCAGGAGCCATGTGTCAAAATTTCATTGGATTTGGAGGTCGTTTGATATTTTATTCAAAAATAAAGGTGGGGCACTGTGCACAGGGACCTAAGTGCAAATACCCAAAAGTTCTGGGTCCTGGTGCAAAATACCCAAGAAGTCACGTGCCAAGCACGTGTCTGGGGCACACAGGGACCTAAATGTAATAAAAACCAAGTCCTAGGGCTATTTGATAACTCGTATCAAAAGCCCAGGGGTATGGTTGCAAAATTCCCAAAATAATTCGCACATGTGCAAATTCAGTGCTCACAGGGGCATAAATGCAATTTCACAAAACATTTCATTCAATTCAAAACATCCAGAACTACAAGGCATACATTGCAAATAACCCAAAAAGACACGTGACGACGCACGTGGTTCACTACTGGCGGGGGTATAAGTGCAATTAAAAATAAGTGCGAGGTCCTTGATGCAAATAACCCAGAAAATAAACAACGTGAATTTAAAGTTACAGGACTAAAACGAAATTAACAAACTACGAGGGGGCCCTATGATATTTACCCCTTTATTAGCCGACGGTCAGATGGACGCCACGTGGTGATCGGACGGTGGAGATGCAAACGCGCCTTTACTCTTGAAACGCTGGCCTGATCCGACGGTGGAGGGAGAGGCACGTGGACGATCTGACGGTGATGGGCTCCGGGCCTCTCTCCTCTGCGATCAAGGGTCCGGATGAACTCCTCAAATGAATCGACGGCTGCTGCTCCTCCTCAGATGAACGGCCACGATCAGAACTGGAGCGAGGTGTTCATCGGACGGCTCTGGAGGGTCCTCGAAGAACTGATGGCCGGCGAACTTCGCCGGCCTCCTGCGTGCACTCCGATCCTCCTCAGCTGCGCCTGAAGGTCGGAGAAGCTCCGGCGTGAGGTTGCGCGGCTGCTACGGGTCTCCAATGCCTCGGCCGAGCCCTGGAAGGCTCCGGCGAGGTTGTCGGAGAAGAAGCTCCTGGCTCGAAGTTGGGAAGCCTCAGACAGCCTCCTCTTGACCTGCAAACAAGTTCAGAAGCTTCGCGGGTCGAGGGCAAAGTGCCTCGACCCAAGAAGGCGGGGTGAAGGTGGTCGGTGCGGCGTGGCGGAAGAGCTCCGGCGAGCGGAGGACGGTGGAGCTCGACTCCCAGATCCTGTGCGATCTGGGTTGAGTGAAGGTGCGTAGAAGGTGCGTGGGGACACGGTGAAGGTGATGAGATGGTCGGAGGGTCGAGATATTGCGTGAAGTGGACGGAATCGGAGAGATGCGTCGGAGATGAGAATTGGGCGTAATCGGAAATTAAGCTAAATGGAAGGTCGAATCGGGTACCTGATGGATGCTGGAGACTGTGCTGGAGATGGGCTATCTCCGGGTCGTAGCTTCGAAGGGCGTCAAGGCCTGAAGCTCGATGCTCAACGCCGGCGGCGGAGCAAGGACGGCGAGGTTACGCCGGATCGATGGTTTCGCTCCCTCGCCTCACTGCAACAAGGGCTAACGCTCGCTGTCACTCAGGCGGAGCCAATGGAGGTCACGGGGAAGGAAGAGAAGGGCCAAAGATGCGGCGCGGAGGCGGCGGAGGGGAAGGATATATAGTGTGACCGGGCGTCTAGGGTTGAGTGGCGACAGCTATAGAAAGCTTGGATTTGATGGCGAGAGATCCGGCGAGGGAGAGGGATGTGCGGCGAAGAATTTGGGCGCGGGGGTTGAGTGGATGACAGCTGGAGTCGCGTGGGAAAATTCGGGGAAGAAGGCGCGGCGCGCGTGGTCCAGAATAGGAAAGGGGTCGCGGGGGAGTTGACCGGGGTCAACATTCCCCCGTGGACCAACCAGACTCTGCCACGTGTTATTGATTTTTGTTTTATTTTTTTAGGGCATAAATAGGTCGAATTAGTGAAAACTCAAAACATGAAATATTTTTCTTTTATTTTTTTCTATTTTTTGGTGATTTTTATTTAATTTTTGGAAATAAAAATAGGTTAGCTCTATATATAGGTATATGTACACTATATGGATTTTTATTTTTGATTTTTTTTTTATTTGTTATTTTTATGTGTTTTTATGCCCATTTTGTATTTTATTTATTTACAAGATAAAATATGGAATAAAAGAATATTTTCATTTTATTTTTATTATATATATATACAAGGGTGAAATAAATAATTGAATACACTTATATACATGGTATTTATAAAATGTATTTTTGTATTTTTCATTTTGTGATTTTTATTTGATTTTTGTTTTGTTTCTTTTTATTTATTTTATTTACAAAGTATGCCATAGAATATTTACAAAAATTTTAGAAAATAAATGAATTTATTTACAAGGTTAAATAAATACAAGATGTGGTTTATACACATGGTGAAGGAAGAGTATTTTTGAATTTGTGATTTTTATCTTTTTATTTTGTTTTTAATAGAATATTCACACAATATGTACAAGTATATTTTTGGGTGAGGAAAATATATAGTTTTATGTATTTACAAATATATACAAATGAGCTCCTATCTCCCTCTACTTTGGCTTTTATGCGGTCAGGCCCATGCTGAGCCCTCCCTTGGGTTAGGTTGCTCAATATTTATTCTAAATATTTCCCTCTTTTTCTTTTTGCTCTTTATTCTTTTATTTTGTGCACAAAAACATGCTAATTATAGGTTTTTACACAATGCATGCTTTTGGTAATTAATTGTATTTACACATATCTACATGTATTTGAAAAGGGTTTTTGTAGCTAAAATAGAAGAATAAAGAGTGATGAATGGGTATTCATCAATTAGTCAGATTTTTATCTATCTAATTAAGCGTTGAATTAAAGAGCATAGGTCAATTCATGCATGAGGACAAAACAAGACAATGCATTAAAGGAAAGAATGAACATGCATTTTTTTATTTTATTTTATCATGCACATAAATGCAGTGAGATGCAATGAACATATGCCCGAGATGATAATTACTTGAGCCATTAAAAAGATGATCAAATCAGTGTCAACTAAAGAAGCACTATTCATTCTAGTGGCAATTAGGCATGAGCTACATGGAAAGCCAAGCACTTATACAATAAAATAATGCATTAAAGCTCATAGTGTCTAATGTCAATTTTAAGCATGACATTAGAAAGACAACGAGAAGAGCTTCGAAATGAAACTGAAATCAACTTAATCGGACATACGATGCTCAAGATATACCATAAAGAAGACATGGGCATAACTGAAAGAAAACATGAAATAAAATTTCAGACAGGTCCCTGTGAGGGACTAAAATGTAATAACGAAAAAGATCGGGACTTCCCTGCAAATACTCCACACGCACAGGGGCATTTTTGCAAATTTGAAAACTCGCGAGGGTATCAATGCAAAATGTCCACAGGTTCACGTGTGATGCACGTGACACTGGACCTAGATGCAATATGCGAAACTTGCGAGGGCACCGATGCAAAAAACCCAGCACCCACGTGCGTGAGGCACGTGAGTTCAGGCTCGGGTGGGGGCGAGGCTCGGTGCAGCTTCGGACGGCCGTAGCAGGTGGCTCGGGCCACGTGGCAGCTCGAGGTTGCCTCGGGCGAGGCTCGGTCCCACCGAGCCTCCGCGCTCCGGGAGGGCGATGTGGCTGCTCTAGGGCCGTTGGATCTCCGTCGTGGGGAAAGATCCAATGGTATCTGCTCTTCCTTCTTCCTCGAAGGTGGCAGCGCTATCGGAGCTCCGACGTGAGGCCTTGAGCTCCTCCGCGCCTCTCTGTGCTCGGTGAATCTCAGGGAAGGACGCTGAAGGTCTGGCGATGAAGATCCGAAGTTGGAGAAGATGCCGGAGTGCCTAGAATCCTATGTCGACGCCTGATCACCGGAGGTGGAGCTCTAGAACTCGGCTCCGCCTGAGGTCCGGCCAATGAAGATGTGGACCTGCAAAGGGGGTTAGATGGAAATCGAGGAGTGCGTGCGAGATGAGGTGGACGGAGGGCTTGGCGAAGGCGAAGAAGCGGAGCCCTTGGTGGGTTCTCCTCCGCCTCTAGCGAAGGAGAAAGCCTGGGATGAGGGAGGTCTTGACAGAGGAGGGGTGTAATCGGAAATGTGCGCGTGAAAGGTGGTTGAAAGGCAGAGCTCGGGAGGTGATTAATGGAGGTCGAGGACGATGGTAGGGACCTAGATAATTAAGGGAAATTAAAGAAAAATGCAAAGGAAGAAGAAGAGGACTTACCTGAGATTGGGCGGAGCGGGAGCCTGGGCTAGGCATCGGAGAAGATGCCCGGGTCTTCGCACATACTGGCCGACCATGCCAGCGAGCTCGGGCGGGGCTTTGAGCCTCCGCAACACCGCCGTGATTGGCGGTGGGTCTCACCGGGGTTCTGGGTCATCGTCGCTCGATCCGAGCTCTTCCCCCTATCACAGGGAGGAGACAGAGGGATGGGCCTCAGCCCCTTGGTTGGTGGACGCCGGGATAAGGAGGAGGAGGCAAGGTATTTAAAGGAAGGGGGGTGATGGTCCAGGTGGTTGGAGCCGAGGATTGCGAGGGAGATGCGGGGCTACTGGAGGATGATCGTGGATGGTGTTCGTGCTCGCGAGGATCATGGATGAATGGGCTCGGTCGTGGGGTGGTTAGAGAGAGGAGAGGTGGTAAGGTGAAGCGGCTAAAATTATAAGGGTGGAGGAGGTTTGCGTGGCGCGGGGCTCTGGCGGAGCTTGCGGGAGGTTGATGACGAAGCCCTGACCGTTGGATCGAAAGATCCAGCGGTTGGGATTTGGGCGCTAAGGTGTGGCATTGATTAAATCTGAGGCGAAGCGATCTAGGGGTTGTGGCGCTGCCACATGCGAGGTCTGGCAGCGGCGCTGGCAAGCGGTGGAGATGACGCCTGAGGATGATCTGATGGCTGGGAAGATGGGCTGGAAGAAGCGGTTGTGATGAAAAGATGACGGCACGATCGAGTGGCGTAAAATGCACCACGTGTATAGCTCAGGTGAGAGCGCTAACGGATGGATCTGATATCATCCAATGCTCGATCCAAAGGTGATAATTAAAGCGGAGATGAATGGTGGAGATCAAGGCATCACGGGCGTGATCAAATGGCGCACAATGCGCCACGTGGTGAGTTATGATTGAGGCGCCTGCGGACGGCAGCGATCAAGCCTTGAGGGAGATCAGACGGTGATAGACTAAGAGCAGGTGTGGAACGATCTGAACCGTTAGATTCAAGACGAAATCCAATGGCCAGGGGGCGTGGGCAGGTGCTGCAAGGAAGGCGGGCCATGTGGCTCATCCAGAACGGGCCACGTGGCCCAATAAGATTATTCTGAGAGTGAATTTTATATATGAGGGTTAATATGGCCGAATTTGAGAAAACTCAAAACATGAAAGTTGTAAATCTAGATGAGATCTACAAGTTTCATGTTGACTAAAACTGGAGATGAGATCAAACAAAGACTTGAAATTCTTTTAAGGGTATTTTTTAAGGCTAAAAATACCATAGATTTTAGTTTTGCCATTTTTTTGTGGTTTTAATTTATTAAGGACCCTGCTAATTACAGGACTTTAACGAGATTTTATTGACACAATCTTTAAGCAAGGGGGTTAATAATACGAAATTAAGATGATGAAATTGGGTTTCATCACCCCCCTACACTTAAGCTATGCTCGTCCTCGAGCATTATGCTCGTCCTAGAGCACCAAAGAATGAATAAGCTGGATTAACCCCCTTGTGCATGTGAGTACAGGATCCATTTTGTTCAAGTCCACTCAATTTTAGAAGTCCTAAATCCTAGAGTTCAACCCAGCCTTAACCGAGAGGCGTCCAATTCCTCTAATTCTCAAGACTCTCTCTGATGTACGTATAATCTAAAGGGTATGCAATTTAGTGTTGACTGCAATTCTGAGAGTAGAGTCAAATCGTCACCCAAAGTCTTGGTCCGAGAAAATCTCCTAAGGACCCAATCCTAAACACTAGGGAATAAATCAAATCTTGCGTTCGATCCACCGTCCCTTTAGTTGTCAGACTTAGAAAATGTCAATGGAAGGCCAGTAATGGAGGGCATGGGATTGTGTCATTTCTTCTCTTCCTCTCATTGGAAAAAAGGATTCTCTCTAGTGCCATTTACGCAATACATTTTTTTGGTGTTGATCAGTGTGTCCGTCAAGAGAAGTTGGAGCCGTCTGCACTTGTTTTCCTAGGAGTACATCGGGGTGTGTCTCTTTTGAGTACCTATCGTACCTTCGACACCCAGACTTGTAGCATTTACGATGCATAGCCCTTTTTTGGTGCAAGCCCGACTCCTGGTCCTAATAGCGGTGGTCCAAGTGGACACTTTGAAAAGTTTGGGAGCGCTCGCCTTTGGTGGAAGCTCTTTGATATTTGACTTTGTGGAATGAGAGCCTTTTCTTTAAAATTTCATTGACTTGTATAATTTGTGGCTAGCTCCACTGCTTTTACCAAGAGTTGGCGCACACTGATTAACAATTTTTTTATTTATTTCACACCCTGGCACTTAGGTCAATATCAAGAGATTAGTATAAGAACCAAGTTCTCATACTGGCTAATATTGCTGACACGCAGGTTTCATGAAGCCTCCAAAGATTTTATCCCATCCTCGAGCATCATTAGATCAAATCCAAACTCGACTTCCTCATCCCAATCCCTCAGGTGAAAAATCAACTCATCTCATCGAAACCACAGTCGTGCATGTGATGTGCTGATCATATTCTTTATGTCTGAGACTAAGCATAGAATATAGCATGCAAATCTAGAAATCTAGGGGAATGTGAATGATTAAGTCTATGACCCTGATGGCTAAGGCTGGTTAACCTAAAATCTCAAAGACCTCAAAAAGCTAAGTCTCCTTGATCATTTCAGATCCTGGGTGGAAGTGTAAGTGTAGAGGGTTAATCCAACTCCTTCATTCAAAAACAAAACTTTTTTTTGAACTCCAAGAGATATTAGGACTTCCTAAACTCAATTGAGCATCTGCATTCAGCCAGTTTGGATGTAAGTACAGGCCGAAGCCTGTTGCTTGAGGACGGGGCCTTACGCGATGTCCTCTAAACCATCCAATCTGCTAAGGGCGAACCATCACTGAATACGGCTTACTTAATTGGGCTTAGTAGTCACTAACGGCTCCTAAAGGATTTTGGGTTTTTCTCATTTTTATGGATTTTAATAAAAAGGTTAAAACACAAGTTAGACTCAACTTTCCTTGAAAAGAGATAAAAGATTTTCAAAACCATGTCATACAAATAAAAAGTTTTCAAAACATTTTCAAAAGATTTTTTCAAAACAAGGAAAAATCATTTTCGAAAATATTTTTATCAAAATAGCGTAACATAATATAGAAAAGCCGTGAAACACATTTGAGTTCTCTTAGTCCAAAGAATTTTACTTTAGCCAAAAAGTTTTAAATTTTTCAAATTTTCCAGATTATAGCTAAAGTAAGTATACAATATATACGGTATTCCCCTCTATACTTAAACTTTGCTATGTCCTCATAGCACTAGATGATACAAGTACATAGGTCCATTTAAATATAAGAAATATACAGGAGCTAAGAGGGGCTCCCCATATACTTAGGTTAGAAATAACCTAAGTATAAAGGCAAGGAAAGGAGAGTAGAGAAGATCACGAGGACTCGGGTCCCCCTATACTTAGGCTGAGATTAGCCTAAGTATAAAGATGGAATTTGATGCTGGGAGGGACCCAAGGGGAACGAAGAAGATGGATGGATGTACAGATGAGCGGATGAATCTACGGAGATGGATGGAGTGACTAAGGTTTTGGGGAGTGTATCGAAGCAATCATGGCTCAATCAAGCAAGCAAGACCCTCAATTTCACCAACTCACACATAAGACCAACCGAAGTTGGTTTATTATCTTATCGGTTTTATTGGTGATAAAACATTAGATATTTTACGCGGAGAAAATTTGAAGCGAAAATCGATGCGTAAACGAGGGTGTTGCTCTCCCAAAACCAAAGTTTTACTCCATTTTAGGTTGACTTGCAATTAACAGTCCCAGTTATTATTTAGTGTTGTCGCTGAGTTAAGGTTAGCACAAAAGCAAGCAATCATCATCTACCGTTCATTCCCATTTTCCGTTAATCCTAGGTGATCAAGCTAGGAAAGAGAAATCGAGAAAAAGCCGCGTATTCGATAAAATCGCGATCTAGGCTAAGTGAGAAATCATGCAGTGACTTGGCAATAAATCCGTGAAAAACTTGGGCCATTTTTGAAAAACCAAAATCAATGTGTATGCAAGTCGATCAAAGCCGCACCTATTATGCTTCTATTAGCGATGAGAAAATATCTTTTAAATTGGCTAAGTGAAGCGAAACCACGTGCGTCTTGGATTAAGGTGTGTCCTACCTACGAGCAAGCACATAAAAATGTGAATTTGAAACTAAGCTCAAAGAGCCGCGTGCCTGGTCCTAGGTCGACATTCAAGTGGGGACGATCCCCACATAACCACGATCGTTCGATTACACGCGCGAGTCTTCAATCGAAGACCGTTGTAAAGGACGAATTATTATAAGTTTATGCCTGGAAATAAAAATGCAAGACTCTTTTTTTTCTTTCTATTCTATTTGCTCCAAGCAAGCTTCTACGACTCCTCGCAGTGGGAAGTATCGGCTCCTCGCCTCCTTGAACGATCAAGGGCCCTGCCGTAGAAATGATGGTTAGAGATCGAATAAAAAAGACAAATTTTATAATGCAAGTAGATGAACAGAGTGACTTATAAAAGAAGCACGAAATTAAATAAACAAAAATCCAAAAAATATAAGAAATGAGCTGTGTCCCCCGCAGCAGCGCCATTTGATGAAGCGCCAAATCTGACCTTTAAGAGTGCTGAATTAGCACTTGTAATCGTCATCGCAGTCGGGCCAAAATGGGCCCATCAAAGGACCATCTCATTTAAATATATATCAATCAAACTGAGATGGTCGTGATTTTTTATTTTACTTGGCAAGATACCAAGGTCGACCTCAGGGACACGAGCTTCTCTCGTATTAGTCAGATTTTTATCTATCTAATTAAGCATTGAATTAAAGAACATAGGTCAATTCATGCATGAGGACAAAAGAAGACAATGCATTAAAGGAAAGAATGAACATGCATTTTTTTATTTTATTTTATCATGCACATAAATGCAGTGAGATGCAATGAACATATGCCTGAGATGATAATTACTTGAGCCAATAAAAAGATGAGTCAAATCAGTGTCAACTAAAGAAGCACTATTCATTCTAGTGGCAATTAGGCATGAGCTACATGGAAAGCCAGGCACTTAGACAATAAAATAATGCATTTAGCTCATAGTGTCTAATCTCCAATTTAAGCATGACATTAGAAAGACAACGAGAAGAGCATCGAAATGAAACTGAAATCAACTTAATCGGGCATACGATGCTCAAGATATACAATAAAGAAGACAGGGGCATAACTGAAAGAAAACATGAAATAAAATTGCAAATAGGTCCCTACGAGGGACTAAACTGTAATAACGAAAAAGATCGGGACTTCCCTGTAAATACTCCACACGCACAGGGGCATTTTTGCAAATTTGAAAACCCGTGGGGGTATTAATGCAAAATGCCCACAAGTGCGCGTATGATGCACATGACACTGGACCTGGATGCAATATGCGAAACTTGCGAGGGCACCGATGCAAAAAGCCCAGCACCCACATGCGTGAGGCACGTGAGTTCAGGCTCGGGTGGGGGCGAGGCTCGGTGCAGCTTCGAACGGCCATAGCAGGTGGCTCGGGCCATGTGGCGGCTCGAGGTTGCCTCGGGCGAGGCTTGGTCCCACCGAGCCTCCGCGCTCCGGGAGGGCGACGTGGCTGCTCCAGGGTCGTTGGATCTCCGTCGTGGAGCGAGATCCAATGGTATCTGCTCTTCCTTCTTCCTCGAAGGTGGCGGCGCTATCGGAGCTCCGGCGTGAGGCCTGGAGCTCCTCCGCGCCTCTCTGTGCTCGGTGAAGCTTGGGGAAGGACGTTGCAGGTCTGGCGATGAAGATCCGAAGTTGGAGAAGATGCCGGAGTGCCTGGAATCCTATGGCGACGCCTGATAGCCGGAGGCAAAGCTCTAGAACTCGGCTCCGCCTGAGGTCCGGCCAATGAAGATGTGGACCTGCAAAGGGGGTTAGATGGAAATCGAGGCGTGCGTGCGTGCGAGATGAGGTGGACGGAGGGCTTGGCGAAGGCGAAGAAGCGGAGCCCTTGGTGGGTTCTCCTCCGCCTCCAGCGAAGGAGAAAGCCTGGGATGAGGGAGGTCTTGACAGAGGAGGGGTGTAATCGGAAACGTGCGCGTGAAAGGTGGTTGAAAGGCAGAGCTCGGGAGGCGATTAATGGAGGTCGAGGACGATGGTAGGGACCTAGATAATTAAGGGAAATTAAAGAAAAATGCAAAGGAAGAAGAAGAGGACTTACCTGAGGTAGGGCGGAGCGGGAGCCTGGGCTGGGCATCGGAGAAGATGCCCGGGTCTTCGCACATACTGGCCGGCCATGCCAGCAAGCTCGGGCGGGGCTTTGAGCCTCCGCAGCACCGCTATGATTGGCGGTGGGTCTCACCGGGGTTCTGGGTAATCGTCGCTCGATCTGAGCTCCTCCCCCTGTCACAGGGAGGAGACGAAGGGCTGGGCCTCTGCCCCTTGGTTGGTGGACGCCGAGATAAGGAGGAGGAGGCAAGGTATTTAAAGGAAGGGGGTGATGGTCCAGGTGGTTGGAGCCGAGGATTGCGAGGGAGATGTGGGGCTACTGGAGGATGATCGTGGATGGTGGTCGTGCCCGCGAGGATCATGGATGAATGGGCTCGGTCGTGGGGTTGTTAGAGAGAGGAGAGGTGGTAATGTGAAGCGGCTAAAATTAGAAGGGTGGAGGAGGTCAGCGAGGCGCGGGGATCTAGCGGAGCTTGCGGGAGGTTGATGATGAAGCCCTGACCGTTGGATCGAAAGATCCAGCGGTTGGGATTTGGGCGCTAAGGTGCTGAGTTGATTAAATCTGAGGTGAAGCGATCTAGGGGTTATGGAGCTGCCACGTGGTGAGGTCTGGCAGTGGCGCTGGAGAGCACTGGAGATGACGCCTGAGGATGATCTGATGGCTAGGAAGATGGGCTGGAAGAAGCGGCTGTGATGAAAAGATGACGGCGTGATTGAGTGGCGCAAAATGCAACACGTATCAAGCTCCGGTGAGAGCGTTAACGGACGGATCTGATATCTTCCAGTGCTCGATCCAAAGGTTATAATTAAAGCGGAGATGAATGGTGGAGATCAAGGAATCACGGGCGTGATCAAATGGCGCACAATGCGCCACGTGGTGAGTTATGATTGAGGCGCCCGCGGACGGCAGTGATCAAGCCTCGAGGGAGATCAGACGGTGATAGACTAAGAGCGGGCATGGAACGATCTGGACCGTTGGATTCAAGAAAAAATCCAACGGCCAGGGAGTGTGGGCGGGTGCTGCAAGGACGGCGGGCCACGTGGCTCATCCAGAACGGGCCACGTGGCCCAATCAGATTATTCTGAGAGTGAACTTGATATATGAGGGTTAATATGGTCGAATTTGAGAAAACTCAAACATGAAAGTTGTAAATCTCGATGAGATCTACAAGTTTCATGTTGACCAAAATTGGAGATGAGATCAAACAAAGACTCGAAATTTTTTAAGGGTATTTTTAAGGCTAAAAATACCACAGATTTTAGTTTAGCCATTTTTTTGTGGTTTGTAATTTATTAAGGACTCTGCTAATTACAGGACTTTAACGGGATTTTATTGACACAATCTTTAAGCAAGGGGGTTAATAATGCGAAATTAAGATGATGAAATTGGGTTTCATCATTATCTATTTGGTCCGTAAAGATAAAATAATTGCTATTTAGTCGATGTGGATTGTGTGTAACTACATTGCCTTTTATTTAGCTCAATAAATATTAAATTAATTCTATATTTTGCTTAAAAATTACTATTAGCTCATGCTAGTGTGTAGTTTTTATTCTAATTTTATTGGATTAATTTCTTTGCATTTTATATTTTTTAAAAATCAACAACCTCCAAAAAATATCCCTGTTTAGCTTAGAAAAAATTATAAAAATCGAAAAATACTTCAAAAAATCTACAAAATTACTATAATTGCCTTTTTGTGTGTTGTATTATAGTATCAATTTTGTTTGGAAAACCCTTATAAAAATCCTAAAAATCACAAAACGCCTAAAAACTCATAAAAATCATATAAAATCATAGAAAAATCTAAAAATTGTGTTTTCAGTTCCTATTTTTAGCATTATATATATATTTTCTCGTAAAATTTCTAACCAAGTCCTTAGGGCATTCTAGACACCTTTAATTTATTCTTATTTTTTATTATAGATAGAGAGCAGAACACTTATATATATATATATGTATATATATATATGGGTTAAATGGGGTTGCCTCTGGGGGGGAGCTAACTTGGTCCCCCGCGGCATTTTGCCCATTTTTTTATTTTTTTTTTTAAAAATTCTTTCATGAATATTCATAACTATATCCCTATATTATGCTATTAAAATTTTGTGTGAAACAGAGACTCCTACGACCTCCATCCAGACAGTCATTTTTTAACAGTAACAGAATTGCTAAAAACGACCCTTCTGGATGGAGGTCGTAGGAGTCTCTGTTTCACGTAAAATTTGAATGACATATTATATGTATATATTGATGAAAATCCACGGAAGAAATTTTCAAAAAAATAAAAAACATACGAAATGAAGTGGGGGGAGCCAAGTTAGCTCCCCCCATGGGGGCAGCCCCATTTTACCCTATATATATGGTTGAAATGGGGTTGCCCCCATGGGGGGCTAACTTGGCTCCCCCGTCCCATTTCGCCCAGTTTTTTTTATTTTTTTTCGAAAATTACTTCCGTAGATTTTCATCAATATATCCCTGTTGACGCATATTTAGTTATTGTGTCTCTTTGCTATTTTATTTTCTTGTTATCCTCTTTATGTAATTTACCCATAGGCTACTCTCCTATATAAGAGAGCCTAGGGCTATGGAATAAATATCTCATTCACGTTTCCCAACATGGTATCAGAGCGACGGTCCTAGACCGGAGTTCTCGAAACCTAACCCTAACCCTAACCCCACACGCGGGCCTCTCTTCTCCCTCTCTCCTTCGAGTCGGCGCCGCCCAGCCGATCAGCCACCATATCCGTGTAGGCGACGCCGCATCGACTCCAGCGCCTGTGCGCCTGTGCGCGCATCTCGCGCCTGTGCGCGCATCTCGCGCCTGTGCGCGCGCACCATCGGCGCTCCTGCGTGCATCGCCTGCTTATAACACCCAAAGACCCTCAAGACCCGGGTGAAGGTACTGAAACAAGGGTCGTTGCGACCCGGATCTCAGAGGATAGGTGTATCAAGAAAAATATCGAACCGCGAAAGAAATCAGAGATCAAAACACGAAGTGCGGTCCTAGCTATGAGATTAACCTGGTATAGCACCCAGGGTCGAACACAAGGAGCACGGGTTGGCCTAGGGCCTACGAAGTAGTAAAAATGAAATAAAAGAAAAACAAAATGTTTTTAGTGGTTTTTAATAATTTTTATATTTTTTTGGATTTTTAATATAATGAGAAAATAAAAGAAAGCAAATAAAAGCACACTTGAGCAATTTATTTAAAGCACCAAAAATCAAG